>CM060910.1:786948300-787548300 GCA_030737875.1 Allium sativum | reverse complement strand
TCCTAAAACCAGTATAACCAAAGTAATTAAGCTGTATAATCGTTTAATTAAGGATTATTATTTTATCGGAACGGTTAACTTATATTATAATAAGTGCTTTGGTAAAGAAGCAGGGATGATTGTGAAGTAGCATGGTCTCTACTGAACGGATCAAAGGGTGGTGTAATTGGTTGGAGCATGGTTATGTGGTATTGCGTTTCAAAAGGGGATAGCAGTTTCAAACAGAACGAAGCAGAAAACAAGCTGAAGGGAGAAACAGTATTGAACCGGTATTTCCAAAAGTAATTTGTTGGTAAAATTTGTAATTAAAATTTAATAAAGATAATTCAGAATTAGTATTTATTTAAAATAGTTGAACTAATATATTGGTAAATTGTGCAGAGCAGAGAAGTAGGATGAGGCTTCAAACGTGAAGAAGTGTCTGAAACTAATCAACCTGATTATTCAAGTAATCAACTTAATTATTATTTTATTTATTTAAAGAACTAGTAAACAATTGACTAATTGAGAATTATTATTTAATTAAATTGTTAACTTATAATTGGTATAACTCGTACCGATGTTACTGGAATTTGACGAAATGAGGAACAATGGTGTGACGGCCCGCCCCGCACCAGCCGACATTTCCTCCGTAAGTGCGCTTTACACATGCCCAGCTAGCACGGAACGGTCGTCAGAAGAAAAGAAAGAAGAGAATGAACTAACAAGGAACCTGTAGAATGTCTCATAGCGCATGAAACAAAATATAATAATAACATAATCTTGACATAAAACATGCGAGACAGTGCATAAGCTGAAAACTAAACCAACATAGTAGCGGAAATCCAAATACAGCTTATGATCCAACATCATTACTACAACTTAAACGGTTTCTAAAGAAAAAGAAAGCTAAAGTAGAAGATGCACAACTAATGCCCAAGCAGTGATCCTCAACAACACAGGGAGAATAACTATATGTATCATACGTGGAAGCCTCCTGCTCGTCTCCAGATCAGCTACTCATGTATACCCAGCTAACATGTCTCTAGTCTGCTCGTGAGAGCACCCAGAGTAATAAGAAGAGACATAAAACTCTGGGTCAGGCAAAAAGTCTGGTATGAGCGATAAACAGCTAAACAGAACAATAACAGGTATACTAAACCATACCTGAACCTGGACCTACAACCAAAGAGTTAGCACTACATACCGTACAATACTCTAAGGTGCCATTGAATAAATGGTGTAAAGATAACGGGGGTGGGGGTGTGCATGTCATAATGATGGCAAACAAATCAAACATAGCAACCATCCTCACATCTCTCACTCAGTGCGTAAAGCATACGATGTCCACCACTATCAATCACTAGACCCATCGAAGTAGTGACAGAGTTCAACCTGTACAACTACTACTATTACCAAGCTTACCACATGAAGTCATGACCAAATCTTTACAAATGACCCCACTTCATTGGTTTATAGCTCTTTATTCGTACCTAGGCCACTGTGGCCCTGAATCCGTTCACGTACTCCCTACACATAGTGATCCAAAGTTACAGATATCGACAACCCCTTAGCATACGTCCCGCAGCAAAGCCCAACTCATGAAGTTCCCTCCTTGGTTCCCATCTGGATCCTGAGATACAACTCCTCATTTGGACTTCCTTTGCATCTCGGGTTTAGGTCCACTTGGTGTTCGATCCTCCGGTTCGGTTCGCCCCCTTCTGCTTGGTTCGGTTCGAATGCTCCTTTCTTGTTCAGTTCGGGTGCTCGGATGCTCTTATTTGGTTCGGGTCGGATGCCCCTATCTGATTGCTCCTATCCGAATGCTCCTATCCGGATGCTCCTATCCGAATGCTCCTATCCGCCTGCTCCTATCCGAATGCTCCAATCCGCCTACTCATATCCGAATGCTCCTATCCGCATGCCCCTATCCGAATGCTCCTATCTGAATGCTCCTCTCCGAATGCTCCTATCTGCATGCTCCTATCCGAATGCTCCTATCCGCATGCTCATATCCGGTTTGCTGCAAGTTTTCCCAGCAAGCTATTTTCGCCAAACGACGACGTTTTCAACCATTCTAACTTTTCTATGCAATCACAAAACATACCATACAGTCATAGCAACATGTATAATCATCCACAAACACTAAAACAACAATATGACATGTTTATATGGATCAAACATACCCGAAAACCCATGTTTTCACTTAAGCATTTTAGGCAAGACTAATCATAAAATTAACAAAACTTAACCAAATCAGCCCAAATTTCTAACAGAGGTATAAAACAATATTTTTGAATTTATAAATATTTTTCCAGAATTTATTAATGTATAAATTCGCTAATCTTCACTAGTTACCCTTAATTAACCGTACCTAGTGCAAAACTATGCAAATCACTCACCTTAGCCACAAATAAAACCCCAAAACTAAAATGATTCTCTGTTTGGCGCTGTTTCCAATGCAACACAGCAGCTCTAACCATGCTTTGGTGCTATTTCTCCTTAATTTGATGTAGTTTAAGCCAAAACTTGATTAGAAAGTGATTAGAAGTTGATTTGGGTGTTGGAGGCCATTGTTAGGGTTCCAAGAATGAAAGTGACGGCTGAAAGAAATGTTTTCTAACCCTAATCGGCCCCTATACATCTCTAATCCCGAAATCCCCTTTGGGCCTAGCTGCTAATTACCCGGTTAAGCCCAATTAAGCCGTTTTTCACCATCTGAAACTTGTTTCAGCCATATCTCCCAAACGGTGAGTCCGTTTGGCTAACGTAACCACTCTACGGAATTGTAAACCATTATCCGGAGCCAATGGAAGTGGTTTCAGGTCAAAATTCCTTTCCATTCAAAAGTTATGGTTAAAACTAGATCAGCTAGGGGTAAAACAGTCATTTAAAAATTGGCAAAAATCATGAACATGGGAAATGACCCCAATAGTCATCTCCCAAGGTTACATGACCATATGACTTCGTATGTGAAAGAAATAAGTATCCTACGATCCTGCGATGCGTAGAATGCGGGTCGTTACACTCTCCCCCCTTAAGAAATTTCGTCCCTGAAATTCCTTAAACGCAAAACATACAAAGGATCCCGCATGCCTACCAATCATATATAACAATCAAACATGCAAAAAAAACAAAACAACCTATCCTAGCATGAGGAAAGACTAAATCAAGCTGAAATCTATACCAAACGAAGAGTTATGGATACGTCTTCCTAATGCTCTCCTCTGTCTCCCAAGTACAGTCATTCTCATTCTCGCCCCACTGAACCTTGACTAATTTCACCGCCTTCCTTCGGAGCTACTTCGTATCGTTCCCAACAATACGCATAGGCCTGCGGTTCCCAACCGCCTCGGGTTTCAACTTCGATATCATCCAATTGACCAGGTGAAATAGTCACATCTGGGTTGTGTATGAATTTCCTTAACTGGGAAACATGAAATACGTTGTGAACTCATGCCATCTTGTCTGGTAATTCAACTTTATATGCCAAATTCCCAATTTGCTCAAGAACTGGGAATGGACCAACGAATCTTGGTGCTAACTTGCCTCTCCTGCCAAATCGTATCACGCTCTTCAATGGAGAAATTTTGATAAACACCATGTCGCCAATGGAGAACTTTAATTCTCTTCTCCTTTTATCGGCATAACTCTTCTGCCTATCTTGGGCAGCCTTCATTCATTGTTGGATAACCTTAATCTTGTCTGAAGTTTCTCTTATCACATCGGGTCCAAGCACAAACTTCTCACCAGTTTCTAACCAACATGACGGTGAGTTGCACGGTCTTCCGTACAAAGCTTCAAATGGAGCCATGCCAATACTGGATTGGTAACTATTATTATATGCAAACTCTACTAGATGCAAATGGTCATCCCATGATCCACCAAAATCCAATACACAGGCTCTCAAGAGGCCTTCTAATATATGATTCACCCTTTCTGTTTGACCGTCGGTTTGAGGATGATACGCTGTACTGAGATGTAATTCGGATCCTAACGCCTCTTGTAAGCTCTTCCAAAATCCACTAGTGAACAACGGATCTCGGTCACTCACATTACCCTTGGGTATTCCATGAAATCTCACTACCCACTTTACATATAGTTCAGCTAGCTTAGCTGTCGTCCTGTTTGACTTGACGGGTATAAACCTCGCACTCTTAGTCAATCGGTCCACAATCACCCAAATGCTATCATGGACCGATCTAGTCCTTGGTAACCCATTAATGAAATCCATTGAGACTTGTTCCCACTTCCATTCTGGAATTTCTAACGATTGTAGCAAACCACTAGGCTTCTTTTGCTCAGCTTTAACTAGCTGGAAATTCATGCATTTGGATATAAACTTCCCAATATTTCTTTTCATCCCTTTCCAGTAGTAGGTCTGCTTCATGTCTCGGTACATCTTGTTACCACCGGGGTGTATAGTCAGTATTGAGTGATGACATTCTCTAAGCACTTCATCTCTCAATCCATTGACATTGGGTACAACTAGCCTTCCATTCCTTCTAAGCCATCCATCTCGATCAAGCCCATACTTGTTCATCTCTCTGTCGATTCCCATCTCTAACTTTGAGATGATTTCCAATAGGTTAGGATCCCTCCTCTGACTGGAACCAATCCGTTAAATCATAGTGGGTATGATCGTCAAACTTGCTAACATTTCTGGATCCAGTTCGCACTTTGGTCTGGAATCATACCCAGCGATGTACTCCAGTTCCTTCCATTCTAGAAACATAGCCCCTAAACTGGCATGTCTTCTACTCAACGCATCAGCCACCGCATTGCCCTTTCCTGGTGTATATGCGATGTCGAAATCATAGGAAGCTAAGAATTCTAACCATCTTTGCTGTCGGAGATTTAGATCCTTTTGAGAGAAGAGATACTTTAACGATTTATGATCAGTAAACAACCCGAATCTTTCTCCCAAGAGATAATGTCTCCACATCTTCAACGCGAACACGATCGCTGCCAATTCCAAATCATGGGTAGGGTATCTTCTCTCGTGCGGTTTCAATTGCCGACTTGCATAAGCTGCAACCCTACCGCCTTGCATCAATACAGCACCTAGTCCGGTACCACAGGCATCAGTGTATACCGTCATCTCTTCATTCCCCTTAGAAATGACTAACAATGGTGCACGCGTCAACTTTTCCTTTAGACTCTTGAATGCATTCTCGCACTTTTCGTCCCAGACAAAAGCTTGATTCTTCTTGGTCAACTGAGTCAACGGTGCTGCTATCTTGGAGAAATATTGGATAAACTTATGATCATATCCATCTAATCCCAAGAAACTTCTTATGTCCGTTGCATTCTTTGGCGTAGACCAATCTTGTACCGTAGCCACCTTCGCAGGATCCACGGAAATACCATTCTTTGAAACAACATGGCCCAAGAATCTCACTTCCCTTCTCCAGAAGTGACACTTAGAAAACTTTGCTTCCAATTGGTGTTTTCTCAACACCTCCATCACCATTCTTAAATGTTCCTTGTGTTCTTCCTCTGTCCTTGAATAGACCAAAATATCATCCACGAACACAAGGACAAACTTATTCAACTGACCTCTGAATATCAGCCCGAATGGCATGACCAACCACTCATAAAATCTAGACGGCGTCCGAAATGCCGTTTTAGCTATACTCTCAGCTGATGAAAACCTGTCACAAGATCTAACTGAGAGAATACTCTCGCGCCACTCAACTGGTCAAACAAATCATCTATCCGCGGTAGAGGATACTTGTTCTTCCTCGTCACTTTATTCAACTCGCGGTAGTCTACACACAAACGAAGGGAACCATCCGCCTTGGTAGCAAACACAACTGGTGCTCCCCATTCAGAAACACTTCTTCTGATAAATCCCTTCTTCAAAAGATCGCTGACTTGCACCTCAAGCTCTCGCTGCTCCCTTGGAGCCATACGACGAACTGGCATCACTATAGGTCTGGCATCTTCCACTAAATCAATATGAAACTCAATCTCTCGGTGTGGTGGAAGCCCGGTCACTTCTTCGAAAATGTCCGGATACTGGCCAACCACGGGCAAACTTGACAACTCACTATGCGGGATATCGATGGAATTTAGAAAACTAGCCATTACCCCATCACCGGGTAGACCACCAAACACTACCCTTCGCCCATCATCCGCTCTAGCTGTCACCAAAAAGCCCTCACAGTCTACCACCACCCCATATCTTTGGAGCCAATCGACTCCCAAAATAATGCCAAACCCAGTAAAGCCCAAAACAAAGCAATCACAAACAAACATGCATCCATGACTCGATAAGACCACATTACGACAAATCATGCTAAGGTTAGTCGAACCACCAATCGGGTTCATCACTACTAAAGGTCTATCGACAATCTCGGGCTCCAATCCCAACCTATCTACCAGGTCACTAGATATGAAAGAACTGGAAGCTCCGATATCAAACAAAACTCTAACAGGAACATCATAAACAGAAAGCATACCTTGGATGACGACATTCTTTCCCTTCTCTGCCGCAGTTGGGGCATTCGACGAAGAAGGAATAGCATTAAGGGCATATGCTTTCACCATCTTCTTTTCTTTAGGGGGTTGCGGACACTTGTCCTTGTGATGTCCCACTTAACCACAGTTGAAGCACTTCCTATCCGCTGGCTTTGTCTGACAATTACTAGCATAATGGCCCTTCTTACCACAGCTGAAGCACTCAACATCTTGCTTATTCTTTTGGCCATCCTTGGTCTGATTCTGCTTTCTCTTATTCTGAGAACCATTCTTGCCTCCACCGCTTGCTTGCGGTTTCGATTCTTCTGCATATGCAGCCTCAGTCTTCGGCTTAGGGTAAAGACTCTCTGACCTCAATGCTTTCCCCACAATTTATTCAAACGTCTCATCGATATGGTTAATAAGCCTTTCCCCCAAGTATCCATCCAAACCAGTTATGAACTTCTCGTTCTTCTTCTCGGTAGTATCAATAAGAGATAACCCATATTTCGACAAAGTGTCAAATTTGGCAATATACTCTGAGACAGCTCTGCCATTCTGCTTGAGCTCCAAAAATTTCTTAAATAACACTGACTTCTGAGCAGCTGGAATGAACTTATCGCTAAAGAGAGCCTTAAACTGATCCCAAGTAATCTGATCCTCGGGAGTAGCTGCCTTTATAGCATTCCACCAATTCATTGCCCGTCCTTGCAGCTGACGGGATGCTAGCCTCCTCTTCATCACATCCTCGATACCCAAGTCTTCGAAGATACGCTCGCATCTATCCAACCAATCCTGAACATCCGTAGCCGACTCCGTTCCATGGAACGGCTTCCCACCAAGACTAGTATAATCCTTATTCAGCTTGGTGAAATCGGCCCTAGGCGCCTGCACTATTAGGCCACCAGCATTAGGAGCTGCCCTCTGTACATCCCTAAGCATCTCCCTCATGTGGTCAGTAAACATCGTCCTCATGTCAGCAGCATTCCCATTATTGGCTCCTCTACTGACACTTCTTGCGTATCGGCTCATCGTTCAATCTGTAAAGAGAAAATGATTAACCATCCCCATAGTGGTGCTAGTGCAGTGCGACTTCATCCTTAGCTATACTAATAGTATACATATAGCTTTTAAAAATCAAAATAATCACAAATACGCACTCTCATATACGTATACTATCTCTCTATGATAACTTCCCTAGATTAACTACGCAACCTAGAGCTCTGATACCAAGTGTGACGGCCCGCCCCGCACCAGCCGGCATTTCCTCCGTAAGTGCCCTGTACACATGCTCAGCTAGCACGAAACGGTCGTCAGAAGAAAAGAAAGAAGAGAACGAACTAACAAGGAACCTCTAGAATGTCTCACAACACATGGAACAAAATATAATAATAACATAATCTTGACATAAAACAGGCGAGACAGTGCATAAGCTGAAAACTAAACCAACATAGCAGCGGAAATCCAAATACAGCTTATGATCCAACATCATTATTACAACTTAAACTGTCTCTAAAGCAAAAGAAAGCTAAAATAGAAGATGCACTACTAATGCCTAAGCAGTGATCCTCAACAACACAGGGAGAATATCTATATGTATCATACGTGGAAGCCTCATGCTCGTCTCCGGATCAGCTACTCGTGTATACCCAGCTAACATGTCTCTAGTCTGCTCGTGAGAGCACCTAGAGTAATAAGAAGAGACAAAAAACTCTGTGTCAGACAAAAAGTCTGGTATGAGTGATAAGCAGCTAAACAGAGCAATAACAGGTATACTAAACCATACCTTAACCTGGACCTGCAACCAAAGAGTTAGCACTACATACCATACAATACTCTAAGTTGCCATTGAATAAATGGTGTAAAGATAACGGGGGTGGGGGTGTGCATGTCATAATGATGGCAAACAAATCAAACATAGCAACCATCCTCACATGTCTCAATCAGTGCGTAAAGCATACGATGTCCACCACTATCAATCACTAGACCCATCGAAGTAGTGACGGAGTTCAACCTGTACAACTACTTCTATTACCAAGCTTACCACATGAAGTCATGAACAAATCTTTACAAATGACCCCACTTCATTGGTTTATAGCTCTTTAGTCGTACCTAGGCCACTGTGGCCCTGAATCCGTTCACGTACTCCCTACACATAATTATCCAAAGTTACAAACATCGACAACCCCTTAGCACACGTCCCGCAGCAAAGCCCAACTCATGAAGTTCCCTCCTTGGTTCCCATCTGGATCCTGAGGTACAACTCCTCATTTGGACTTCCTTTGCATCTCAGGTTTTGGTCCACTTGGTGTTCGATCCTCCAGTTCGGTTCGGTTCGCCCCCTCCTGCTTGGTTCGGTTCGAATGCTCCTTTCTTGTTCAGTTCGGGTGCTCGGATGCTCTTATTTGGTTCGGGTCGGATGCCCCTATCCGGTTCAGATCGGATGCCCCTATCCAGTTTGGATCGGATGCCCCTATCCGGTTGCTCCTATCCGAATGCTCCTATTCGGATGCTCCTATCTGAATGCTCCTATCCGCATGCTCCTATCCGGATGCTCCTATCTAGATGGTCCTATCTGAATGCTCCTCTCCGAGTGCTCCTATCCACATGCTCCTATCCGAATGCTTCTATCTGAATGCTCCTATCCGCATGCTCCTATCCAAATGCTCCTATCCGGTTTGCTGCAAGTTTTTCCAGCAAGCTATTTTCGCCAAACGACGGCGTTTTCTACCATTCTAACTTTTCTATGCAATCAAAAAAACATACCATACAGTCATAGCAACATGAATAATCATCCACAAACACTAAAACAACAATATGACATGTTTATATGGATCAAACATACCCAAAAATCCATGTTTTCCCTTAAGCATGTTTAGGAAAGACTAATCATAGAATTAACAAAACTTAACCAAATCAGCCCAAATTTCTAACAGAGGTATAAAACAATATTTTCGAATTTATAAATATTTTTCTAGAATTTATTAATGTATAAATTCGCAAATCTTCACTAGTTACCCTTAATTAACCGTAATTTGTGCAAAACAATGCAAATCACTCACCTTAGCCACAAATAAAACCCCAAAACTAAAATGATTCTCTGTTTGGCATTGTTCCCAATGCAACACAGCAGCTCTAACCTTGCTTTGGTGCTATTTCTCCTTAATTTGATATAGTTTAAGCCAAAACTTGATTAGAAAGTGATTAGATGTTGATTTGGGTGTTGGAGGCCATTGTTAGGGTTCCAAGAATGAAAGTGGCGGTTGAAAGAAATGTTTTCTAACCCTAATCAGCCCCTATACATCTCTAATCCCGAAATCCTCTTTGGGCCTAGCTGCTAATTACCCGGTTAAGCCCAATTAAGCTGTTTTTCACCATCTGAAACTTGTTTCAGCCATATCTCCCAAACGGTGAGTCCGTTTGGCTAATATGACCACTCTACGAAATTGTAAACCATCATCCGGAGCCAATGGAAGTGGCTTCAGGTCAAAATTCCTTTCCATTCAAAAGCTATGGTCAAAACAAGATCAGCTAGGGGCAAAACGGTCATTTAAAAATCGGTAAAAATCATGAACATGGGAAATGACCCCAATAGTCATCTCCCAATGTTACATGACCATACGACTTCGTATGTGAAAGAAATAAATATCCTACGATCCTGCGATGCGTAGAATGTGGGTCGTTACACTTGGAATCATGACAAAATGCTATGTTCCTGAGCTGAGTCGGAAGAGTTTGGAAACAATTTGGAGATTCCTTTAATTTTAAATAGCTGCTTCAAATTTAACAGAATAACGCTAAATCATCAAATCGGAAACAATGTAAATTAATTCTCACGCCTTTTGAAATACTATGATATGATTAAATTCATATTATTTTAACTTATCATTGAATGATTGGTTGCTTGGTTGATTATTGGTTGCTTATCAATTGTTGACATTATTGATGATGAATTTGATGATCTATATTAAATATTTATTTCAGATATGGTTAATTGATGTTTTGCAGGGAAGAACAGGTTGGAGGAATCCAAGAGGATTCCTCAAATATTATATACATTGTTATTTTATATTATTTATGTATGTACTAACTGAACCCAAATGACATTGAAAACCTGTTTGGATGTTGACGTTGAATTGAAATTCAACATTGTTGTATTTTAATCAATATACGGTATTGATTGAGGAATTGGCAGCGAATCACTACAACAAAAACACCATATTACAAATTTAATTTTACAACTATGGGTAAAGCACAGTTGTAATAAATGTTTATTACAACTGTGGGAAAAGCACAGTTGTAATAAATGTTTTTTAACAACTGTCAGCTATCTAAAGTTGTAATAAACATATTTTTAACAACATTTCATTTTATTAGTTGTAATAGATGTTGTTACAAACTTCATGTTTATAATATCTATTTTTGATAACTAATTATATTAATATTTAATATCTGCTTAGACTGGTCTCACTTCATCACTGATCAATTTCTTTTCTGGAATAGCACTTTTATTACATTACCTGACACTAACATGCGCCATATGTTTGCTCTTTTGAACTTTGCTTATGTTTGGACCCTCTGGCATGAACGCAACTCACGAAAGTTTAAATGCAAAATGAAATGGCCTAACTCAGTTATTGTTCGCATCCTTAATTTTGTTTCGTTTGTTGACACAATTGGAGCTCGAGTGATGGACAGGGCTCGTGGTAGCAGAGCTTGATGATGCCATGCTTCATTTTACTGGGCCTGCATGCTGTTTTGTAGTTGTTTCATATATTTTGGGCTCTATGTAAACATGCCTGCGTGCATGTATTTTGATTGTACATATTTATGTAAATATTTGTAACTAGTAGCTTGCCCTATGCATGCTTATCACGTTGTACTTGTTATGTTTAACGAATGAATGAAGGCGTGAATCTAGCGATTCACTACCTTTTTGCATCAAAAAATATATTTAATAATAATAATTAATAATAAACTTACAAACCCAGTAATATTTATCAATTATTATAAAATAATTAATAGTTAATAAGTAGTAATTTATTTTTAATAGTTAATGTATGTTAACTACTTAGTAATAACTGGTAATAGTAATTAATATATTTAATGAGAAATTAATAACGAGTAATTAATATTTAATATTTAACAAGTAATTAATATTTATTATTTAATAAGTAGTTAATATTTGATATTTCGTAATTAGTACTAGTAAATTTAGTTAATTAATAATTAATAGTCAATAATAGGTATTAAATTATTATTAATAATAAATAAACTAGTAGTAAATATCTAATTAATAATTTATAATCTACAGTTTATAAATAACTCACTATTGAATGTTATAATTTATAATTAATTATAAAAATTTATAAGCAATGTTGATTAATCGAACGATAATTAAATAATATTACTTAAAATTGAATTTTAATGTTAAAAATGATAAAAATAATAATACGTATTAAGATATTTTACTTATATAAAATAATAAATGACAATAATTTTATCTATTAAATTACTCGAAAAACTAAGTATAATTCTAGTTGCACTTAAACAAACAATCATCGGATGCGAGTGTGACCATATTCGTATTTGTATTTCTTTTTCCAAAGCCATATAATTTTTATTTTCACCTTATAGATATTTAATATGTAACAACAATTTTCAACAGTGGTCTTCAACATGACTTTTCAGCTAAAAATAATAATTTCGATTTCCCTCGATTCATTCCTTTGGCCGCTCATCTTACCAAATTAAAAAAAACTAGCCCCAAATTTTTTAATCTCAAACCCTAACTACATCCTTTTGAGTATAACGATATGATTTTTGTTTGATGATAACAAACATATATATATATATATATATTATTTTATAAATATGTGTGTAAACTGTACTATCTTATATTTCACATTACACAAAGAAACAAATATTTATTTGAATAGAATATTATCACACAGAATTAAATATTCAAATAGTATTTTCTATTTAAATAAATATTTCATTTCAGCAATTGAAATAGTTCATATACATCACTTCATTATTTAAAATTAAAATAGTCTTGAATATTTCTGACATGACACATCACACATGAAACTATAATACTGAAGGAATTCAAATAAAAATAGATAGATTAAATTGAACAAAATAAAATAACATTTTATTTAAATCACATCTGTTTATTACAAATAACTATATAATTTTCATTCCCGTCTAAATTCAATACAGAAATTCCTCATTACATATTCTTTCAGTTGTACAAACACTGTGTCTTACATATACATACACACTGACACTCGGTCATTTTCAGTCTTCACGTGCTCCAATCCAGTCCAGTCATCATCTACTCACCTGCAAAATAAAACAAAAACACACACTGCAGAGAAATAAAACTGAAGTGCATACAAATTTGAATTTATTTGAATTTTATTTGCCTCGGAATTTTGATGTGTTTCTCATCATTTTTCTAGACTCGGTCTGATATGCAGGGACAGGAAAATTGACTGATGGATGCATGTAAACACGTCTATAAATATACACGTGTGCACTGCCTTGCCAATTAGCGAGCAACTGAGGAGTAGCCACATGGACCTTCTCGACTCAGTGCAAATCAGTGTGCAAACGGTCGAGCCAAAAGTGCAAATCAAGGCAGAAACTATCTTTATCATTTTTTTTTAAAAAAAAAACATTTTTTTTAGCAAAAGCTCAAGTGCAGTATCAGTTCAATGGATAAGTACAACATGAATGGCCGATGCAACATGGCACAACAATGGTCCAGTATGCAAGACATTAACAAATATACAGGTGGGTCAAGCATTGGAGCATGGGTTCATCTCAGCATGGTTCAAATCAAATGAGACAACAATGGATATAGGCATGAATATAAAGTGGTATATGGCATGTCAAAGCTCAAGACAATGATATATACAGTGTACAAGGTAGTGGTTCAAGTTCACTCAGCATTAAGACAGGGGTCCACCATTAAAGTTCAAGTGCACTACAAAATATATGTCAAACAAAGTGAGGTGCACAGACTAGTCATAGTGGTTCAGTCAATAAGCATTCATGTGCACAAAGTGGTGTAGCTTTTCAGTTTGGTCCATAACAACATATACATGAAGTTTTTTTTTCAAGTAAATATAAATGAAGCAATGAACACAATATACACGGTAGAGACATGAATATGCAAGGATATGGTGGCAATAGTGAACAACAATGCAAGGCATATTCAGCAAATACAAAGATGGGATATCCATACAATAATGCAAGTGACCAAAGAAATATAATGAAGAATACCAGCATAATTCAAGTACAAGCATGGTCGAACCTAAGCGCAAACAAGAAATGGGACTGCAATACAGCAAGGTACAGCGGCATGGTGAACATGTAAATAGAAATAAACACCAGAAAAGTATGGAGTTCAAATGATACAACTAGAAGTGGTTCAGTAATATAATAATGATCAACATACACAATGGTGCAACTCAAACTGGTGAATACATGTGAGATATGGCAGTAAAACATGCATGTACAAGCCTAAGGGATTACTCAAATACAAACTAGAGACGGCAAACAACCGAGGAACAGTTCATGCACAGTTTTAAACAAGTGAAGATACAACAGCAAATGGTGCAACAAGGTATATGAGCACAACAAGGTAAAGAGTAGTACCAGTTCAAGAAAATGAATTGACACAATATTATCACGACAGTAAACATATATGGGAGCATGTATGCACACAATGCAAAGGGTGTGCACAAGTATTAAATTCAATTCAGCTAGTTCAACGTCATGTGCAATATCAGAGTTCTTATTTTTAAGCAAGATAAAATCAAGTAGTATCAGTCCTTAACAGGATCAAAGAGTATTTGCTCTTAACAGTTCAAAAAATTCCAAGACATGGATCAATTATAAAACCGAAACAAATAATTGTGAAGTATCAGTTCTAAGCAAACAGTGTATTTTTGATAACAAGGTCGAATACACCAATAAAAGGGGCGTGATCAAGTAAAGCATTTGTTCATAAGCAAGGCAACATTAAATATAGTATCTGTTCAGGTTTTAAATATCCAGGAAGCATAAAAAGTTCTATTTGAAATTTACTGAAAAGTGTATTTTTAAAAATGATCAAAACAGAATTCTGAAGGTTCCAGAAATCAAGTTCACAAATTCAAAAGACAAGGATCAAAATTCACGCAATATACATTCAAAATTTAAATCGAAGGAATTTTTCCAGAGAAATCATAAGAACAATTCAAAGCCGTGTATTTCAAAAACCCCAATATTTTCGTGTATATCATAACCAAGTCTAATGGGAAATCAGAGAATTATTCGGACTTGAAACCCTATTTAACACCTACATCATCATTGGTAGAAAATTATCCAAGTTCTAGCACCAATTAAAAAGTGAATCTCAAATTAAAATTCATACCAGGAAAGGAGAAAGCTTGGATCGAGAATTCAACATCAAATTGAAGAGGATAGCCTCTGAATAACTCGAGATCATCACACGACAGAGCAACGGGCTTCAGATTGAAAGAGAATCAAAACCCTAAAGTCAAGCGTTGCTTTAATCTTCAATATCAAGGAGGAAAAGCAAATCCTAGACATTATCGCAGTCGCCATTTTCATTTCAAAGAAAAAGAGATCGGGATAAAAGAAGTGGTGAATCAACTTTGAAAAGGAGCCGGCCTACTTAATTTTTAAATGGGGGATAACCTAATTTAATCTCCTAAGGGTTTCAAAGTTTATAAGGATATCAAATTGTTTTTTAAATTTCCAATTTGTAATCAAGTATAGTTTTCTAGTTTGTCTCTAAAACTAGGGAGATGAATTACGAGATTTGTAATTCGGGGAAATCTGGTTTCGGGCATAGAAACCAGTGCAGGGTTTTGAGCGTAGGGTTAAGAACAGTCGGGAGCGAGTGTCGCGAGTTTACAGGGGATTGTATGCGTAGAGATTGTTTTAACTCCTAGTAGAAACCTTGGGGAATGCAGCAGTAGGCAGGGTTTTGCCGAAGCTGGGTATTTTTTATGTTACTTATTTTCTGCATTTATTTTGATTATTATCTGTGCTGTTATTATTTAATTACTCTGTGAAAATCTGTGATAAACCCTATTCACCCCCCTCTAGGGTTAATTTAGATCCTACAAGTGGTATTAGAGCATGTATTTTTTATTTTATTTTAACTCTAGAGTCATGAATCTGTCTAATAACGCTTTTTCTGAGGGTCAGTCCATAGTTAGGCCACCAATGTTTAATGGAACTGATTATGCATATTGGAAAGCTAGGATGAAAATTTATTTGAGCTCAGTTGACTATGATGTGTGGGATATTATTAAAACGGGTTATAGATCTCCCACTATTATTGTCAATGGTGTTGAAATTCCTAAATCAAAAGACAGGTGGGATGCTAATGACAAAAAATTATTTTCAACTAATGCCAAAGCGATGAATGCTTTATCTTTGCTCTTGATAAAACAGAATTTAATCGAATTTCTCATTGTGAAACTGCACAGGAAATATGGCATACGTTGGAGGTCACACACGAAGGTACATCTCAAGTGAAGGAATCTCATCTCGCTCTACTCAGCAACGAATTTGAAAATTTCTCTATGCAAAGAGACGAAGATATAAAAGAGATGTATGGACGCTTCTCGTCACTAGTCTACAATGCAAAAGCTCTTGGCAAAACCTGTACCGAAGTGGAATTGATCAGAAAAATATTGAGAGTGCTACCGATGAATTTTGAAGCAAAAGTTAAGGCGATTTAGGAATCAAAAGATCTGAATAAAATAAGCGTGGAGGAGTTGATTGGAAATCTCATCACTTACGAGATGGAGTTAAAAGCAAGAGAAGAACGAAAGAATTCTGAATCAAAGAAAAAGACGATCACTCTAGATAATACTGTTGAAAGTGATGATGAAGATTCCGCTGAAGAGCTGGCCATGGTCTTGAGAAAGTGGGCCAAAGGAAAATACAAGCCACAAAAGAAGAAAACTGTAAAATCCGAAAGTTCAGAAAGTTCAGATGATGAAGTCTTTTGCTACAACTGCAAGAAACCTGGACATATCAAACCAAATTGCCCATAGCTTAAAAGTGAAAAGAAAAGGAAGTTCAGAAGAAAGAAGAAAGCTTTTGCTGCTACATGGGATGACGAGGAAGGAGAAGAAGTTTCTAAAAGTGGTGAAGAGGAAGCTAATTTGTTTCTTATGGCTCAATCTGATTCAGAAGGTAGTGAAGAGGATTTTAGTGAGGTATCGAATTTTACCTATAAAGAATTAATTTTAATGTGTCATGACCTCATAAAAACCGTTGATTCTCTTGAACTAAAAGTTAAGAAATTGAAATCTAATAGGTTAAAACTAGTTCAAGAAAATAACAGTTCAGAAAGAGAACTTGAAAAGGTTAGGAATTCACCGTTTTCAGAATGCGAAAAATGTCAATTTTTGAGTAACGATTCTTTGAAATTCAAAACTGATTTTGAGTTACTTAAAAGTGAAAACGTGAATTTGAAGAACGAAAATCGTGATTTTGAAAAGGGAATTAAAAAGCTTAGAGAATCTGAAAAACTTGATTTTGAAAAGCGAAAACAATTTGAAATTGAAATTTCTAAGTCTAATGCTAAAATCAAAGCACTTGAAAGCGAAAATTTGTTTTGAAACAAACTGATGCTGAAAAGAGGAAAATCGCTATTAATCGTTGTTCAAATTTAATGAAAGAAAATAGTAACCTTAAATTTAAAATTCAACGACTTGAGTCAACTTTGACAAAATTTTCGAAAGGAGAGAAATCGTTGAATATGTTGTTAAAAGACCAATTTCTTATTCAAAATAGAAATGGAATTGGCTTTGGATCTGATCAAGTTGAAAAACAAAATTCTAATGATTTTAAAAATTCTTTAAATGGTTTTGAAAATGATCAAATTGAATTTTTAAAATTTAATAATTTCAAAGGGTTTTTAAATCATAAACTAATTGATAACTCATTTAGAAACAATTCATTTAAATCTGTTTGGATTCCAAAAAATAACAAAAAAATTTAAATAAATCTAAACGGATTTGGGTTCCAAAGGGTATGCTAGTGAATAGTAAAGGATTGTTATATAAACGGGTTTGGGAACCAAAACGTGTAAACGAAGATAAGAGTGGTAAAACAATCTTTGTTAGAGCACTTGATTCTATAATCATTTACGTACCGAGGGAGGCCAAGGAACGACTATGCTTAAAAGAGATATAATTCAAGTTGTTCCACTTTATTGAATGGTTTGAAGTTCCTTAGCCATAGATTCAGAGTTGGAGATTCATTGGATCACATCAATTATGGTAAGTCAGGTATGATCTCTAAACTCGTATTTTTATTTTAATTCCTTTTTTAGTTTATTTTCCTTTTTTAGTTTTTATTTCTTTTATTTTCTACTTGGGTGGTTTTGAAATCATTCGTTATTGATTGTTGAAATTCCTAGATTATAAAATTTTTGATTTTTTTAGAGACTTCAAATAATTATCTGATCGTTGACCGTTTCTTGTGCTTGTTTTAAAAATTCTCTACAAAAGTTTCATCTGTGATTCTTGCTTTGAAAATGATCCTGTGCTGATCTGATAAGGAAATTGATTTAGTTCGTTTGAATGTCTTGGTGGCCGGACGATGAGTTGAAAAATCAGTGATTAAATATCTTTAATTTCCACAGACAGTTTGAATTAAACATATAAGTTGTTTTAAAATTGTCTAGGAACAATCAACATTAGAAATATTGGATAAATTCACATTCTACTGATTGACTTTTGAAAATGATTTTCAACCTGCATTGATATTTTCAAAACTTCTCTTGAAATTGATATTTTCAATTTTAAAATTATTTTTGATTATTTATTCAAAAATTGAAATTATTAATTGATTTGAACCGTTTTTGTGATCCATCAAAATTATTAATAGATTTATGAGTTTGTGATGGGTTGTAACTATGGTATAATTCATAACTATAGGAGATGTTATTTTAAATTTCATGATGATTGGATAGATTTTATAATATCTTTGAATTAGAGCTTATGTTACGGCCATCTTCTATATCTACCATGTTTCTGTCATTCATCATGGTTTTATTTAATTAGGGGAGTTCTAATTATTCTTGGAATTAAAAATAAAATAAAATAATAAATAAACAAAATAAATTATCCTTGGTATTCACTCCCATTTAAAAGTCCTCGCGGTTATGCGTGGGTGAATTACCTTAATCTCTATGTGCTTCCATTCTCACTTAAAAGACCTTTGGGTTGTGCATGGATGGAACTCATTAGAGAGGATAAAGTTAAGTTACTACTAACCCCATTTAAAAGACCTTTGGGATATGCGTGGTTAGCAAGTGCTTAACATATTTTAAGCTTATTTTAAATCTTCAAAATTCATATTCAAATATTCAAAATTTTATTGAACTCTCCTTATTCTATAAAATCCATCGTAAATCCATTCATTCTGAAAGAGAAATCTGCTTCTGATTTAAAGAGTATTATGATTTTTGTTTGATTAAATGGGATTTACGATATATATTCTCTCTCAAATTTGAATTTATATTTATAGTCTATATTCATCACTGCTTCAATTTCTATTATCCTTTTGATGATAACAAAAGGGGGAGAATGGTCAAGATTTTGATTGATGAGTATTTAATTCAAGAATATTTTAAAATTGGAAATTAAATATCTAGAGGCAGAATGGACAATTGAATTTCATCGTTTATATTTTCCACATATATAGAGGGAGTTCAGTTGTAGGGGGAGCAAATAAATAGGGGAGTAATATATTTCACATTCAAATACATTTAAAACATTCAAAATCTTTTATATGTTTGTCATCATCAAAAGGGGGAGATTGTTGAGTATAACGATATGATTTTTGTTTGATGATAACAAACATATATATATATATATATATTATTTTATAAATGTGTGTGTAAACTGTACTATCTTATATTTCACATTACACAAAGAAACAAATATTTATTTGAATAGAATATTATCACACAGAATTAAATATTCAAATAGTATTTTATATTTAAATAAATATTTCATTTCAGCAATTGAAATAGTTCATATACATCACATCATTATTTAAAATCAAAATAGTCTTGGGTATTTCTGACATGACACATCACACATGAAACTGTAATACTGAAGGAATTCAAATAAAAATAGACAGATTAAATTGAACAAAATAAAATAACATTTTATTTCAATCACATCTGTTTATTACAAATAACTGTACAATTTTCATTCACATCTACATTCAATACAGAAATTCCTCATTACATATTCTTTTAGTTGTACAAATACTGTGTCTTACATATACATACACACTGACACTCGGTCATTTTTAGTCTTCTGTCTTCACGTGCTCCAATCCAGTTTAGTCACCATCTGCTCACCTGCCACATAAAACAAAAACACACACAGTACACTGCAAAGAAAGAAAACTGAAGTGCATACAAATTTGAATTTATTTGAATTTTAATTGCCTCAGAATTTTGGTGTGTTTCTCATCATTTTTCTAGACTTGGTCTGATATGCAGGGACAGGAAAATTGACTGATGGCTGCATGTACACACATCTATAAATATACACATGTGCACTACCTTGCCAATTAGTAAGCAACTGAGGAGTAGCCACATGGACCTTCTCGACTCAGTGCAAATCAGTGTGCAAATGGTCAAGCCAAAAGTGCAAATCAAGGCAGAAACTGTCTTTATCATTTTTTTTAAAAAACATTTTTTTAGCAAAAGCACAAGTGCAGTATCAATTCAATGGGCAAGTACAACATGAATGGCCGATGCAACATGGCACAACAATGTTCCAGTATGCAAGACATTAACAAATATACAGGTGGGTCAAGCATTGGAGCATGGGTTTATCTCAGCATGGTTCAAATCAAATGAGACAACAATGGATATAGGCATGAATATAAAGTGGCATATGGTATGTCAAAGCTCAAGACAATGATATATACAGTGTACAAGGTAATGGTTCAAGTTCACTCAGCATTAAGACAAGGGTGCACCATTAAAGTTCAAGTGCACTACAAAATATATGTCAAACAAAGTGAGGTGCACGGACTAGTCATGGTGGTTCAGTCAATAAGCATGCATGTGCACAAAGTAGTGTAGCTTTTCAGTTTGGTCCAGAATAGCGTATACATGAAGTTTTTTTTTCCAAGTAAATATAAATGAAGCAATGAACACAATATACATGGTAGAGACATGAATATGCAAGGATATGGTGGTAATAGTGAACAACAATGCAAGGCATATTCAGCAAATACAAAGATGGGATGTCCATACAAGAATGCAAGTGACCAAAGAAATATAATGAAGAATTCTTGCATAATTCAAGTACAAGCATGGCCGAACCTAAGTGCAAACAAGAAATGGGACTGCAATACAGCAAAGTACAGCGGCATGGTGAACAGGTAAATAGAAATAAACACCAGAACAGTATGGAGTTCAAATGATACAACTAGAAGTGGTTCAGCAATATAAGAATGATCAACATACACAATGGTGCAACTCAAACTAGTGAATACATGTGAAATATGGCAGTAAAACATACATGTACAAGCCCAAGGGATTACTAGAATACAAACTAGAGATGGCAAACAGCGGAGGAACAGTTCATGCATAGATTTAAACAAGTGAAGATACAACAACAAATGGTGCAACAAGGTACATGAGCACAACAAGGTAAAGAGTAGTACAAGTTCAAGAAAATGAATTGACACAGTATTATCATGGGAGTAAAAATATATGGGAGTATGTATGCACACAAAGCAAAGGGTGTGCACAAGTATTAAATTCAGTTCAGCTAGTTCAACGTCATGTGCAATATCAGAGTTCTTATTTTTAAGCAAGATAAAATCAAGTAGTATCAGTCCTTAACAGGATCAAAGAGTATATGCTCTTAACAGTTCAAAAAATCCCAAGACATGGATCAATTATAAAACCAAAACAAATAATTGTGAAGTATCAGTTCTAAGCAAACAGTGTATTTTTGATAACAAGGTCGAATACACCAATGCAATAATAAAAGGGGTGTGATCAAGTAAAGCATTTGTTCATAAGCAAGGCAACATCAAATATAGTATCTGTTCAGGTTTTAAATATCCAGGAAGCATAAAAAGTTCAATTCGAAGTTTACTGAAAAGTGTATTTTTAGAAATGATCAAAAAGGAAATCCGAAGGTTCCAGAAATCAAGTTCACAAATTCAAAAGTCAAGGATCAAAATTCACGCAATATACATTCAAACTTTAAATCAAAGGAATTTTTCCAGAGAAATCATAAGAACAATTCAAAGCCGTGTATATCAAAAACCCCAATATTTTAGTGCGTATCATAACCAAGTCTAATGGGAAATCAGAGAATTATTCAGACTTGAAACCCTATTTAACACCTACATCATCATCGGAAGAAAATTATCCAAGTTCTAGCACTAATTAAAAAGTGAATCTCAAATTAAAATTCATACCAGGAAAGGAGAAAGCTTGGATCGAGAATTCAACATCAAATCGAAGAGGATAGCCTCTGAATAACTCGAGATCATCACACGACAGAGCAGTGGCCTTCAGATTGAAAGAGAATCAAAACCCTAAAGTCAATCGTCACTTTAATCATCAATTTCAAGGAGGAAAAGCAAACCCTAGACATTATCGCAGCCGCCATTTTCATTTTAGAGAAAAAGAGATCGGGATAAAAGAAGTGGTGAATCAACTTTGAAAAGGAGCCGGCCTACTTAGTTTTTAAAAGGGGGATAACCCTAATTTAATCTCCTAAGGGTTTCTAAGTTTATAAGGATATCAAATTGTTTTTTAAATTTCCAATTTGTAATCAAGTATAGTTTTCTAGGTTGTCTCTAAAACTAGGGAGACGAATTACGAGATTTGTAATTCGGGGAAATCTGATTTCGGGGATAGAAACCAGTGCAGGGTTTTGAGCGTAGGGTTAAGAACAGTTGGGAGCGAGTATCGCGAGTTTACAGGGGATTGTAAGCATAGAGATTGTTTTAACTCCTCGTAGAAACCTTGGGGAATGTAGCAGTAGGCAGGGATTTGCCTAAGCTGGGTATATTTGTATGTTATTTATTTTCTGCATTTATTCTAATTATTATCTGTGATGTTGTTATTTAATTACTCTGTGAAAATATGCGATAAACCCTTTCACCCCCCCTCTAGGGTTAATTTAGATCCTACACATCCCACTACTCTCGTCTCTATGTCTCCGTCGCTCGCCACCAGCAACTAAACCAAGTGCCGTTACCCCCGTCTCTCCGTCGTTCATCAGGAAAACTAGATGTAACGTTCCGCTGTTTTTAACGTCTCGAACCGGTAATTAAACTGACTCGGAACGCTTAAAACGACGAATCTTTATTAAGAATAATAAAATAAAGGAGAAAGGGAACGAGAATAAAAAGAAAGGGGAGAGGATGGAAAAATTAAACATGGTGATAAAAGGGACACGTTACTAATGAATGGAAGGGGTAGGCGTTAACCCAAACAGGAGAAAATGGACAAGTGTGCATCCATATACATCAAATTAAAAACAAGTGGCAACAAATATTTAAAGAATATAAATTATTTAAATTAACCAAATGCACATATTATACACCATAAAACCCATACAAATGTATTTAAGGTTTTCAAATATATACCCAATAATTTAATTTATATCCAACATGTGTTCCATATTGTCTGAGATCGCTACCACGCGTCTGTCCCCTTTCATTATTTTCCTCCGTCCCCTTTTATTCATTTCAGCCCAACGGAATTTTATTTGTACCTAAATCGAAAAATCTATGGCCTCCTCAAAATCAAAATTCATCCCCAAAAATTCAATCCACGGTTTCCTCCGATCAAAGCCGCTTCACCCTCAACTTGTGCACCGCGACCAGCGGAACCATTGCAACTGTTGCCTGAACCACCATCAAGCGAAGTCGCAACCACCCACCGACCTCCGCACCTTCTCGCGCCGCCTTCTCCTCCGTGTTTCCATCGCCGCCTCCTCGAACCCGCGACCAAGCTGCCGCACCGTGCTCAATCCTTTCAGCGTCGCCTTAATCCTTGCGCGAGTCCATCACCAACCGCTGCCCCTTGAAGAGCTGTGAAGCCGCGCCGCCTCAGTTCCGAGCCTAGACGCTGACGAACCCGAATCGAACCCATAACCATCGCCTACACCATTGGTAAGTTTACTTACGATTGAATTTTTTACAAATCCTCTACTTTGTTTACTCACCAAGTATAATTGCTTGGGTTGTTGTTACTGGTTATCAGCATTGGGGATGGCAGCCTCATGGATGCAACTTGCCATGGTAATTCTATTTTATGTTTTGTAATTCAGTTTGCACGTAGAGGGAGGTTTGCATTGCGTGATCATGTACCCACAATGATAGGTAACAAAAGTGCTAAGTTCACACTCATCTTTGGACAAGGTTATAGAAAATACAGTATTTCATATTGGTTAAGTTCATAATCCTTTTATTCTTCTCATGATTGATGTGGTGTGTTGCTTCCATTGTATACGCAATATTAAGTGTAATATCTCCTGCTTCCATATGAGATGTAAGGCTAGTACATCTACACAAGCATTTCCTATCATTGTAACTTAGAAGTTAAGCATGTTTGTATAAGAACAGTTATAGAATGAGATGTTGCTTTCATAAAGGCTTATGATTTGCAATCATGGCGAGTCATTCAGTATGAAATCTGATTATATACTTAGATTCATGAACTCAACAAAATTAAAATAGGGAAACCCTTCAGAGTTTAAAATATTTTTATTTGGTTTTTTTTTCAAGATAAATGGTTTAATCTTTTTGGTCCAACAAGTAAGAAAACTAATTCTAATTGATTTGTGCTGTGTATTATACCTATTAAAACGTAATAAAAGTTAATCATGGGAAGAAAAAAAATACACGAGAAGAATGGTAATACAAATTCTAGAAGAATATGGTTAAATGTCACTTTGTCTATATCTTTACGAAAAGAACAAAAGAGAAACATTTATACACTGCATTATGTTTCAAAAGTAATATAAAGGATGTTTAGTTAATTTGAATAGTTTCAATTGGTTGACTTGTATAAAACCATTCATTGAGTCTGTACTTACTGGCTTTCTTAATTAGTAGTTGTTTTCAGAGCCAGCCAACTACCTTCACCTTATTAAAACAACATCCTACAAGTATTATTCCTTTAGGTAACATGTTCAATCATGAACATCAGCATACATGTGATACCTTAAATTACACAATTCTTAGTATCTTCCATGAAATGCAATTAAAAAATGGATTTTAGTTTGCACATTTCTAACATACTACTTGTCCTATTACTTGTTAACTCAAACATTACCATCTGTACAAGTTGTCATTAATGATAATCATCTACTATGTTCATCAGATAGCAGTGTTAACGCAGCATTCATGCTTGAAACCATTCGAAACTAGAAGATGCTATTTGTTGGGGTCTTTAAATTGCGGTCAATTCATATCCCTGGTGTGCATTCTACATCGTGCTATCCCAGAAGACAGAAAATCCTTTAAATCTATAGATTCTCTTATAATCTTTCATCATTGCTTAGCTCTTGATATAACATACATTTATAGAAGTTATAAGCTTTTATTTGAAGACAAAGACATACTGTAAAGAAGAAAATACAAGCACACAAAATGAGATGGATAAATTATCACTAGATATACTCTAGTTATATGCGAGCTATAACTTAGAATTGTAGCAATTGATTTATGCCAATAAATATATTCACAAATTGATCTATCTTAATACTCAGTTTGGGATTTCTTTTAAAATGTGTACGAAAGCATGCATTAAAAAATGACAGTAGTAAAAAACAATATTTTTCTCCCTAAGATTCAGTTGGGTTCATCAAATTACTTTTATTGATTTTACAGTAGATAAACATGTGTAAAACTGATTAGCACTAGTTCATTTTTCGTTAACAAACATATTACTAATGTACCCTAATACTTGATACAATGCAGCACATGACCATTTTCAGGGGACATGACCAACATCGAGCTGATGGAAACAAATGATGCATACAGACTCGCCATGACCAGAATGGTAAGATGGGTAGAAAAACATGGACCCAAACACTACAAGAGTTTTCTTTACTACCATGTCCCCTACACATGAGAAGTGAGTGCATTTACCTTAAACCTCTGCATAATGATGATACCTCAATACTATGAATCTGATATATATTCTGAAATAAATGCAGAATAAAAAAGTGGGGAGGAGATCAACATGGAAAATGCTACAACGAGACAATGCCAATAGAAGACCTAACGTACTGGGGAGGAGGTTCCTGAAAACTGGTGATGAAAGTACTGAAACAGGTATTGAACAATCGAAGGTTCCTTAGACCTTAGTGAACATAATGCAGTTGTCCGAGCACGGAATGTTTTACTGTTAATCTTGGTGTACGGTCATTAATAATAATTGGGTTTCTAAATAAAATAATCACAACCTTTAGCTTATCAACTTCTGTAGATTCATATAGCCAAGTTGACATCGTTGTCAATAGTTTCCATAGTCATTTAAAAGGACCATCCACTGTTTAGACATTTCTTAGGTGATAGTTATTTAAATTAGTGAGTCCAACTTTATTTTTTTTGTTCATCATTCCATGTATAAGCAAGATTGGATTTTTAGGTATCATAAAGAACATTTTTTTATAGTCCTTATTTAACACTTTGATAAGTTGAATTTTGAGTTTAAATTCCATTACATCGACAATGTTATGGATCAGTGGCAGGTTTATATGAGTAGGAAGTCTTAAACACTTTGCATTTGATATGGGAGATCTTGGAAATTCTCTCTTATTTATTAAAAATGAAACCCTCTGTTTTTCTAGTTTGTATATATGTCAGCATTAACATGCAGTGACCTTTGTATCATTTTATATGCTTTGAAGCTTACATGCCAATATACTACTACTTTTTGGAAGCAAAAAATGTTGACTACTTTGTTGTATACCCGACCACCACAAATTTTCATGGGGATATTGCATAATGTTTACCCACTTATTCTTAGGCAATTCAGTGACTTATATGCTTGAGCCTATGTTTGATTCATTGCTCCAGAACTGTGCAATATATTTGGTACCATATTAGCTTGTCACTATGTATTTTTTTATTTCATTATTTTGATCTTCTTGGTTTTTTTGCATGCATGTGCTGTCAATTTAGGCTTGCTGCATATTTGAGATTTGCCACATATTGTTCCATATTTCACCATGACCTTTTGCTTAATACCAAGACTGGGTATGCATGGGACTGTTAGATTTTATTACCCAGGAAATTTCATACTTTTCACTTTGCTTCTCCCGTATTAATATCACTTGGGAACACATTCATATATACATGGGCCTTTTACCTCGCTTACCCATAATGTGATAACACGGAAATTCCCACCCTCTATATCGACCATAAATCACACAGGTCTGAACCAAAGAATGGAAATCTGCGGATACATCAACTTTGGGCATACAACACATCAGAACAAATACAAAAAACTTTTATAACATCATAATAAATGTTACATCAAAGTACAGAATATATATCAGAGTACATTGGATAATATTACAGCGGAAGATAAATTACAAAAATTAATACATTTCAGCGGAACTAATCTCAGTGGAAGGCTATCAACATTCTGGCCACAGCTTCAGTCTTCAATCCAGGATCTTTGCTTAATATATCTGCCAAATGAGCTACTCGACTGCCCGTGTGGAAAGAGGGCACCCGAGTTTGCAAAGTGAAACAAATTACAGGTTAGTCGTGGGACTGTTGTGAGAATTCTTAACCTAAATTATCTAAATAGAAGGCTAATCCCAGGACCACGCCGCTAACGCGGAACATGTTTACTCCATTGGATTGCCAGTGCATAACTAAAGTAAGTCGTCAAATAACGCAATGCTTTTTAGAAAATGAAACCATTATAAGACCCAGGTCCCATCACACAATTCAACGCACACCAGAGGATAGGGTTTTACCTTATAATGGTCAAGAAATGATAAATACGAAAAATACGATATTATTATTAGTGTGTATATATTTTAATTAAAACATTTCAATCATGATATCAATCCTAAATGGCATAGCTACCATCTACTATGTCGCCGTACTAGTAATACAATCAAAACCGTAAAGGGGCGTATTGGAAATTGGGTTTCCATCATGAGTCAAGGCTAGGGAGGAAGTCCTTACCAATTCGAGACACTCTAGCAATGTCCTAGGATTCAGACGCTGGCGAACCCTTGGATCCTGCAAGGCTGGTCCACAATTGCTTTAGTGGATTAGTTATTCCTGAACACACGCTCCCCGGTCCTATTGAACCTATAATACGGCCGAGGGCGACCGCATAAATCCGAGGCCTCTAAAAATCCAACAACCACATAAGTAAATGTCTGGGCTCCATACCATGACACCACTTCTAGCTAGAAAGAAACGTGTGCACTCCCTGCGTTCCCTTCTCCCGTTTTAGACTCTACCGGGCTGTGAGGCTCGCGAAGTCACGATATACACAAAGCTATGCCTAAATAGACTGTGCTTTGATCATCAACCACAAGGCCTGCTTTTCAACAAAGCCTTGATCAATTGCATCTTAGCATGCCACATTGTCAGACTCTACCATATCATTAATCATCTACCAATATATATATAACCTCTAAGCTCATACGTCTTAGAGAAGGGTGTTAAGTGAAGAATAAATTCTCCACTACCAAACAGAAATATATAATCAGTAGCATTCAACAAATACAGTAGAAAAGAATACAATGTCAGACACACAATCCATTTACGTATCCGTCGATCTCTAGACACACACAGTCCGCTCTGGGTCTGAACGAAACAACGTATCTGTCGATCTCCAGTACGTCTGGAAGATCATCACTTATTACCTTGCCTTGGGGGATCAGTCCCAATTCAAGATATCAGTCATTATCAACCAAATGATGTAAAGCTCTCTGGTCTTCAATCAGCGTCTTCATCTTCGACTCTTGATCGTTGTGATGATTATTCAGAATGGGTTAAACCCGGTCTTTCTGAATAACTCGCGTATTTTGTGATTAAAAATCAAATATTGGAAAATCACACATTATGTCACATTCCGACCCCGAATATTCTTTTAATAAGATATTCATATTGAAAGATTTTCATAAATTTTATCAAAGATAAATTAATAAATTAAATCATAAATCTTCCTTAAAAGATTTATTAAAACTCTAATTTTGATTTAATATCAAAAATCATTATTACAAGATCATTTATTTAAGGAATAAATCTTGTTTAAAACGGGTTAAAGAACTAGTGTCATTTAAAACACAGTTCACGATAAACCCATAAAACAATTTTCAAAATATGAAATTCCACAGAAATCAATCAATACATAATCGATATAAATTTCTGTATCGGACTTACAATATACATGGAATAACGGCAAAGCCTCTTAAATTCCATATATAATATCAGTCTTCTATTATAGAAGTCTATCTCGATTATTACCAATCGAATTTCCACTTAATTCCAATTTATTTTATTAAATTGGAAAACTTGATTTTTAGAAAATGCCTTTTTAAATCTATAAAATAGATTTATAGATTCCAAATAATAATTTCGTTGTAAATTGGATTAAAGGACAAATGTCGTTTAAAAACACCGTCCACGATAAATCCACTTCACATCTCAATTAATTTCATATCACAAAGTATAATGGCAAATTCTAATAATCTTAATTAAAGGATTTCTCTTTAAATATTAATTATTATAAAAAAACATATTTAAAATAATCATTAAAAATATTCTTTATACAACAGATTTTTATCTTTTACAAATATTCTTTGTATTAACATATACTTGATTAAAAATATATTTTTATATTAAAATATATTCTTTATATAAAAAGAATTTCTAATGTAAGAATATTCTTATTTAAAAGAACATCTGAATCAAAATGCAACTCAAACATTTACCATATAATTTTGGATTATATGGATTTCACACATATCATATATAACAATAACAGTAAAATCATTCATTTCATCCAAAGTGTAAATTCCACTGCGTAAGCGTTAAAATTAAATAATAACGCTCATTGCAGCCTGTCGATCTAACGATCAACATACAACTAAATATTGGGATTAGTGTATGCTAATTTTCATCCCAACACCCATGTGGGGTTCAACCAATAAACAAATAATAAATTTATTTGCGCACTTGGGTGATGTGTGAAAATAATCGACCCAATCACATAAACAAGTCAGGTAACTTGTCTATGGTGGTGTAATACACAATATATAACATGACGACAAAAATGTCTCTTTTTATTTCTATCCTTTTTATCATATGTAAAATGTCAATAAGAATGAATTCTTTATTTCTATTCTTTTATCGCATCTAAAATGACGATAAAAATATAATCTTTATTTCAATTCCTTTCATTATAAATAAATGAGAAGAAAGATATAATCTTTAATTCCATTGGTAATAGGGAATACAAATAATAACAAAAATATAACTTTTCATTTTATGCTTTATTTGCAAAAGAGAATGCAAACAAAGATTCAACTTTTTACTTTGATGTTTATTTACATAGAAGAATGTAAATAAAAATTGTAACTTTTCATTTCATAATTTATTTGCATTAAGGATTGCAAATGAAAATATTTCTTTTATTCTCCTGTTTTATTTGCATTGAGTAAAGCAAATAAAAGTGTAATATTAAATTTCTTGTTTTATTTACATCAAGAAATGTAAATAAAATAACAACTCTTTATTTTATGTTTATTTACATCAAGTGAAGTAAATAAATAAATAAAAATGTAACTTTTATTTTAATGCTTTGTTCACATTTAAAAATTTCAACAAAAATGTAACTTCTGTTTTTAATAAATTTGTTTGCATCTAAATTTGCAAACAAAATGTAATTTTTATCTTCTTGTTTGTTTGCAACTAAGGTTGCAAAAAACAAATGAAATTTTATCTCTTTATTTTATTTGCATGATAGGATGCAAATAAAAATGTATTCTCTATTTTCTACATTTCGTTTGCATCGTAGGATGCAAACAATCCTTTTATTTCTAACTTACATTTTGAATGTAATTTTTTTTATTATTGTTTATTTACATCAAAATGTAAATGTCCCCTTTTTCATTGTTTATTATTAACAAATAAAAAATCTCATCTTCTATATTTATTCTTTTCAATGAGAGCAATTTTACATAAAAATGTAATTCTTTAATTCTATTCTTTTTATTGTCTCTATGAAGACAAATAAAATGTTACACAAAAATATATTCTTTTTATCGAATCTAAAATGATGATAAAAATGTAACATTAACATTGCTATTTTTATCGCATCAAAAATGCCGATAAAAATGAATCACTAACATTATCTATTTTTATCGCACCAAAAATGTCGATAAAAATGAATCACTAACATTGTCTATTTTTATCGCACCAAAAATGTCGATAAAAATGACAACATTAACCCTTCTATTTTCACCGCATTCAAAATGACGATAAAATATTCAACATTAACAATTCTATTTTTACCACATTCAATAATGACGATAAAATATTCAACATAAAGAGATGAAAGCAAAATGTACTTTTTTTTTTTCTAAAAAGAAAAACAACAAAATTGCTTCTTTTAATGCTAAAAAAAAACATGACATAAAAATGTTCTTTTAATGTTAAAAAGAAGAAGCGACAGAAATGACCCTTTTCATGTTAAAAAGAAAAGGTGACAAAATATGCTTTTTAATTCTAAAAAGAAAAAGCGATAAAAATTATCTTTTTATTCTAATGCAATATCTTTAACAAAAGTGTTATTTTAATATCAATGCGAATTCTCAATTTCTTACTACATATAAAAATGTAAATTTTATCTTACAATTGTATATCTCATCCTAAATTACATATAAAAATGTAAGTTTTAATTTTATTTGCAAATCCCATTTCTAATTACATATAAAAATGTAATTTTTATTTTGCATTGTAAATTCATGTCTCAATTACATAAAGAGGTGTAATTGTTATAATGCAATACAAATTCATATTCTAATTACATTGAAAAATGTAATTTTTGTCATACCAATATAACTCATATATAAATTACATAGAAAAATATCATTTTTATTTTACCGTTCTAATTTACATCTAAATTACATAGAAAAATGTAATTTTTATCATGCGGTACAAATTCAATTTTAAATTACATAGAAAAATGTAATTTTTATCATGCGATGGAAATTCATATTTTAACATAGAAAAATGTAATTTCTAACATACGACATAAATTCATATCTAAATTACATCTAAAAATGTAATTTTTATCATACAGTGTAAATTCACAATTTAATTACCTATAAAAATGTAATTTTTAATTTACAATGCAAGTTCATACATTCATTTCATATACATTACAAAATAAAATGAAATTTCACTCATGCGGAGTAAATTCATTCATAAATTACATAATAAAAAGTAATTTATTTCATACGGTGTAAATTCATTCATAAATTACAGAATAAAAATGTAATTTATTTTACATCATAAAATTTCATTCTTTTACTTACAATATAAAAATATTCACTTTTATGTTTACAATGTAAAGCTATCAACTTTTTATTTTTATAATGTAAAAATATCAACCTTTATATTTTACGGTGTAAAAATATCAACTTTTATATTTTAATGTAAAAACATCGTCTTTTAATATTTAATCATAAAATATCACCTTTTAATATTTTACAATGTAAAATTTTATCACCTTTCTATTTACACCGTAAAAATTTTTCTTTTTATTTCCATTTAAAAATATGATTTTTTTTTTCAATACAAAAAATATTATCTTTTTATTTACATCGTAAAATTTTCATCCTTTTATTTTCAATACAAAAATATGATTTAAATATAAATTTAGATTTAATTTTCTAATCCCAAATAGAATTCAATAATATAGCAATTTCAATGCGGATTTAACATGTCACAAACAACAAATCATACCACAAGCAACAATCAATCATCTATCCAACCCAAACATTTCAGATCTGAATTAACACAATAATACAATAATTTTTAACACGAGAAAATTAATTAATAATTAATTAAATAATAGAATTTGAATTCTCACATTGAATTTTGGCTGAAATTTGACTGTCTCCGTTTCAGTTGCGGTCTGCGCCATCGCGAAACTCTCGGAATAACGAGTCCAACGCAACTTATGGTTTGTAAAACGGACCTCGTATGAAAGAGTTATGGATTTTCAAAGATTGGAAAATTAAAATATTAAATAATAAAATAATATTAAAATAAGAAGGATCGGACCTTCTTCTTCCCTCTTACTTGCCACGGCCGAACCCATCTTCCTTTTCCTTGGCCAAAAACGCACCTCTCTCCGTTCATCTTAGCACCGATCAGATTGCAACACATCGAAGCTCATACCAACCCATACTAGCACCACCAACCCCTTGCCGCTCGGCCTCCCCATCGTTCACCAAAACCCACCCAAAATTGCCACGTTTTCAGCCAAAATCCGCAAAATCCGTGAATCAAAACCCGATCTTGACCGTATGGATGGAAAGCTCTCTGAATTCTCTTCGATTTGGTATATCATACGTCAACATTCGTTGAACGGATTGAGAGATCTAAGCATTTGAAAATCAGATGATTTCAGCCCTTGAATTCTGGGCGACGGCTGCCATTAGGGTTTCAGCCCGATTTTTAAATATTATTTTATTAATAAATCTCGAAATTTGTGCTAAAAAGGTGGATTTTCGGACTTTCTCCGATTTGGGCCTGCTTACTATCGATCTTAACGTTTTGAGGCCTTCTGAACGCGATGGGCTATGTCCCGGGCTCAAATTCTGATGTCTATATGTTTTTTTTTCCGGTTTTAATTTAAAAATACAATTTTAAATAAGTAATTTAATTTTTACCGTACATTTAAATATGCCGGGGCCACATACGGACTTTGAAAATTCCAAAAAAAAATATTTTTGGTTTTCTTATGACGATACGGTTCTAACGAGACCAATTTCGTTGAATTCTGAGACTATTTGAAAAATGGTCTTTTTCAAGTCGTTTAAAATTTACTATAAATTGACAAAACAGAAATCTTTTACCGCGGCCACAAAATCATTCCAAAAATTATGAAAAATTAAACATAACAATATTCTGACATTCCGGATCCAACAAAAGTGGTTTCGTCGAAAACGGAGGTCGTTTGAAAAATGACTATTTTCAAGGGCTATATATTTAATATTAAAAATACATTTTTGAACAAATAATTTCCGAAACTCAAAATATATAAATGCTTATACTTTTTAAATGCAGAAACATCATTCCGGACTCAATGGAAGTGGTTTCGAGTCCAAATTCTTTCATATGTGAAAAGTAGCCTTTTGGGCCATATATATTATATATAATTAAATTCTACAACGACTTTTCTAAAAATTGAACTAGCTATAACTTTTGATTTCCATTATGAAATTTCAATTTTTCAGATTCATTAGAAAGATATGATTAAACAGATTTAATTATTTCTGGTTTCACTCAATTCTGATTTATTTTGAATCCTGTACATTCAGTCAAAGTTTAAAATTAAATTTTCAAACTACCGCGCCATTTCAGGCTCGTTTTATAATTAAATTAAATTTATTCGTTTTAACTTCAATTAAAATAAATTTTACCCATAATTATTTAAATAAATTATTTTATATTCTTAAAATTCATTAAAATTTTCTAAAATAAAATTTTAAATTGGTTCAGAATTTGCGGGTTGTTACACATAATGACATATTCTGGAAATGGGTGTTTTTCCCATGTCATTTATTTTTTTGTCTTTCTTATTCTTTTAGGAGAAAGCTTGATTTGTCATTGTATTTTTTGTTCTTCAAATTTATATTATTAGCTATTTCTAATAGGAATGCTTGGTTATCTTGAATATACGCAGAAAATACCAGGAGTTACATCAGCTTTAGCGGCACCAATGTTATTTTTTTCGCCAGTATTATGTTGCAGCTTGGAATTTTCAAGATTTCAGGTACGTCTTAATCTACAATCTATTCATCCATATCTAGTATTGATGAGTTATTATCTTCAACAACATTTGGTATTATTTCACCCTCTTCAGATGATAAAAAAGAAAGTTTATTTGCCCTTTGTTTATTCTCAACTTGTTTTCAAGTTCCATGTGCCAATTAAATTTTTTCTATCCCGAGGATGTAATAATTACCTATTATAAACGATAACTTAATTTATTTTTCCCAGTTAGCTGACTTAATTTTTATTTATGGAAATCTGTTATAGAGGTTTCATTTTTCCATCTCATTTTTAAGCTTTTTGTATTGATGTCATGACCTCCCACTGTTTTCTTGAATCAACATGTTGCAATGTCAGGTTCTGTTTTAAATTTTACTGGAAGTATCTCCTCTGGAATATGGAAATTCAAAAATATTAGACTACCTAATATTGGACTTCGCACTTTGCTGATATTTGCACTTTGCTGCATGGTTCATCAAAATGTTGCAATGCCAGGTTCTATTTTCTTGTATCTTTTTTGGAGTTTTCTTCTCATTTATTTGCACTTTGCTGATGTTTGCAGCAAGAGTAGAGTCCAATTAAATCAAGTACAGTTCATCTCTTTTATTTTTCTTTCATCAAAATGTTGCAATGTCAGGTTCTGTTTTATTGTATCTCTTTTTTATAGCACGAGTAGAGTCCAATTATATTAAATATGGTTCATCTCTTCTATTTCTACCTAATATTGGACTCTATTCTTGCTGCAAGTATCTCCTCTTGAATGTATATTCTATTAAAAAAATGTGCAAGCTATACAAGGAAACATTTAATAAAATGGTTGCGTCCAGTAGACATTTAATTAATTACAGAAAAGAAATCTGAACGCAACTGAAACACATTTCATTCCTGTCAAGTGTCAAATTGCGCATGTTGATGGTATATCAATAATTTATTTGATTTCTGTTCACAACACGTACTTTACCTGTTTCCTCCTCTAAATTGGGAAGTGCACATCTCGTGAAAAATAGGTTCTGGTAGACCTTAAGCAGCCATTATTCCATATATGCCTATGCTATATGCTAAGCTTCTTGTTCTTTCTTGCCCATGTTTGCAAAATAGGTTCTGGAGATGTTCCTTTTTTGGGTCTATGTTCCTATACTGAGTTTTTTGATGCAAACTCATTTTCAATTTTTTGGGTCTTTGTTACTAGACTGTTCTGAATTTTTTTATTCTAAGCATCAATTTCTTGTTCTACTAAACTTATTGAAATTTCATATTATTTTTTTAGTGTCCCACCGTGGACTGCAAGGTTGGAAAGTTTGGATTGATGTGGCGGTGGATCCAGAAGCTTTTTTGTGGAAGCCGAATTCCGAAATGACTACCATTGGAGAAGACGTAGGATCAACTATGGCCTGGAATAAAAATTACATTGCCTTCAACTAGAGCATTTTCGTAGGGTATGCTTATTTATGTTTTATGGACAAAACTTCTAGCCATCTTATGTATCTTTTTTGTTAGATCGATGTATGTTTTTTGTGATGGGATTTGTTGGTGATGTACTATGTGTATGTTGATCGAATATTATGTTTATTAATATATATGAATGATTCCGTATAGTTATATTTGTTGCATTGAAATATAAATCATATTATTATTAATATACATGAATTCTTTATATTAGTAAGGTGTATATAAGTTACAAAAACAAAAAAAAGTTGTAATACATCATTTTACAACGGTGTGAAAGAGTTGTAATATTCTTCAAGTCACAACGGTAATCACCAGTTGTCATACTATGATCTTATGATATTTAAATGTCTACAACAACTGGGAGTAAAAGTTGTAATAAAATTTATTACAGCGGTGATTAAAAGTTGTTAAATATCCTATTTCATAACGGTGTTGCAACGGTGCAAAAATGTTGTAAAAGATATAAGTATATTACAAATTCTTAATACACAATGGTGGTTCTACCATTGTAAAATCCTTTTACAACCTTTTTGCACCATTGTAATATGGTATATTTGTTGTAGTGAATGGCCTGAAACACACTTGTTTGTTTAGTCGTTAATTTGCCGTCAGGTGAATTGACGCAGTTAAGTTATAAAATTTATTTTTATAAATGAAGTGAGATTTGTCTATTATAAATTATAAAATGAAGTTTTGAAAATAAATCGATAATTATAAATAGTTTTGTAACTATTATAAAATGATTTTTACAATAAGAGTTTAACGTTTAAATATGGTTCTATAAGTAAATAAAGCCATAATTAATCCACGGGTTAATAAATTGAAATAATGGTTATAAGAAAACAATTAAGTAATATTATTAGATTAATTATATTAATCTAATGGGAGGAAGTGGTTGAAATCAGTCAACGCATTAACTTATGATTTGAAATGGACTAGATCAACTGTTTTGTTTGAAATGGATTTTTTTAGATTAATTGACCTTCAATTAATCTAATGCAAATGGCTTAACAAATAATTAATTTAAATTAATAAGATTTCTTAAACATTAATTATCTTTTTATTTAGTGACGCTAAAATAACTGTTCAATTAATGTAACTAGTTATCATTTAAATAGGTGATTAACTAATCTATTCTAGTTAATGAAAAAGTAAACCCTTTTTACTTCATAAAATGATGAAATTAATTAATTATTTTAATTAATAATAATTAAAGCAATTAATTCTTAAATGGAATTCATTTAAGATAATGACCGAGTTATAATGGGATTAAATAGGATACTCGTAAAGATTTTTTTTCAAAGGAAATTTTCTTATAAAAATCCAAATGTATTGGAATGAGTTTAAAAGGAGATTTCATACCAAAGTATTAGTTCTAAAGAGATGTTTACTTGATTGAGTTTGATAAATAATTCAATTAGGAAGAGAATAAGTTAAGAAGGCAAAAAGGAAGGAACGTTAATAAATTTGGTAAAGGAATCATTAAATGGATTTTTGGTTTAAACCTGAAGGTTTAAATAAAGTGATAAAATAAATTTTTGCTAATGGTATAATACAGGATAAATATTCTATTTAAGATTTGAATTGAGATAAAGATTTTCCAAGAATACGGAGGAATACTTATTGAATTTGGGTAAGGAGATAGTTGATGGACTTGTTATTGAAATATCTGAATTAAGATATAATGATGATTTTATGTAAAGAAATGGGTAAATGGATTTTGGTTATAACATTCCAAAACCTTAGTTTTATGATATGATGTTTAATTGTTTTGAATAAAGTATTTAGTCCAAGTTGTAAATGGAATGATAATAAAAGAATTCAAAGCTAAGGGAATGGATTTGGCAAGAATGACTCAATATACAAAATGAGTAGAAATGGTTATAAACGATTGAAGTGTTTCCAAAGTACGAAGTAGAATATGATATATAAAACCATATATTAAATAGTAAATAAGATTTTTATTGATATTTTAAGTAATATGGATTTTTAAGTTATAGACTTCTATCTATTCTAAGATAAGAATGTCGTCGATCAAGGTCTGAGAGGTAAATAAAATACCCTAAGTTGATTGGCTTCACTATTAGTGAGGGATAGTTTTAGTTTGTAACGGTAAAGGAAGTTGAAATTATTTTATCATTTCCATAAGGAGTATTGCAACCCTATTTGTAAGATTTGAATTAAAACGGAACTATTGGGATTTTAAATAAACATATGTATAATTACACATTTGGTTGTCCCAAGGCAGAAGTACAGTCAAGTTTTATCAATTGGCCAAAAATATAACACCATTTTCTAGAAAATCGAAATGATATGATTTGAAATACACTTACTCCAAATAAGGAAATGAAATGTTTTAAAGATCGAGGAAGAGTTTTAACTGAATGGTTTCAAATAATGATAAGAGCCTGAGCTGCCAATATACTTGACAATGCTATTGTGTGAATTGATTGTTAAAAACCCGACTATCAATGAAATAACTTATTGGACCTTTTTGACATGTTGTTTCAAAGAGACCGTGATGGGAACTAGACCCAAAACCACTTCGATCCAACATTGCGATCGAAACTAACTGGCAGCAAATAAAGATTGAGCATTGAAAACCGTAGATCTTCATGAAACGGAATGATTACTTATAATCTCTGGGTAGCTCCCACAAAAGAGTTACACTGTGGTTCTGTCGTGATTGGAATTTATGGATTGCAAGGACTACTCGCTACTGATCCTTGGGGTGATTCCTATATAAGGATGCGGTAGGAGAGTGCCTTCGATTCATTCTGTTCCCGGATGACTTGTATGGACGAACGTCTGACGGAGTATTTCCTGAAAACTCACATACATTGATTTTAACAAACGTACCATGGTTGGTGGCGGAGAGGGGCGCTTCTCTTAGCTTAACCGCTAGGGTAATTTTGCGGACGTCAATTAGTGATTTGACGGATCCGACGATGTGGCGTTCAAAGTGTATGATGGCCAGAAGTTCTAAAAAAGTTAAACGTGACCTCAAGCCTCATCAACTGGGAATTGACAAAAATCGGGCAGGCAACATGTAATAACCCGGAAAATCTAGGCCAGTTTAAAATTTTTATTTTGGCAATTTTAGCGAATTTTGAATATTTAAAATAGATTATTTTAAATAATATCGACGAGAAATTTATTTTGAATGTAATTGAAACAAATATAATTATATACGTCGTCGTTAGAATATAAATATTTATATATAATTATAAATAGAATTGAAAATGGCGCGGTAGTTCGATAATTAGATTTCAAACTTCAATTGAATGTACCGGGTGCAAAATAATCCGGATTTTAGTGAAACCAAAAACATTAGAATCTATTTGTGAACATCTTTCCAGCAAATCCGAAAAATCGAAATTTCATAGCGGGAATCAAAAGATATGTCCAGTTGAAAATTCTGAATAGTCGCTATGGAATTCAGGCCCTTAAAAATGGGAATTTTGCAAACGACCTCGAATTTTGACGAAACCACTTTTGTTGGATCCGTGATGTCAAATTATTGCTAGATTCCAAATTTCATAATTTTTCGAATCAATATGTGAGCGTGGCAAAGGAAAACACGTTTGACCAGTTTTAGTTGATTTTAATCAACTGGAAAATGGCCATTTTTCCAACGGTCTCGGAATTCGACGAAACTAGTTTTGTTAGGACCGTATCATCAATACGAAGCTAGAAAATATTTTTCTAGAATTTTTCTAGTTAGTATGTGACCCCGGTAAATTGAAATACGCGTTCAAATTCAATATATAGAGTTATATGCTGATTTTGACGGGAACTGATCAAAACGACCGAATCAGCCTACGATACATATCCCATTGTGTTCGGAATGGGGGTAATTAGCTATGGACGACAGGCGGTGGGCCTCGTTTAGAGGTCGTATGTAAAAGTCAACTTTTTGCAAATTAAATAATTAAATAAATTAAAAATAAAAATAAAACCTTCCTCTCCCTATTACCCTCTGCCCCCCCCCCCCGGTTCAAAATCATTTCAACAGAAAGAAAAAAAAGGAAGAGAACGACGGAAAAGGGGGAAACCCCTGTCACCGCCGCCAGAGGCTGGCGCACCCCCCCTCGCGTTGCGCCACCATCGAAGATCACCCCTCGTCAGATCGAAGACCCCCCTCCTCCTCCTCAGTCGCGTCGATACCCCCCCTCTTCTGCCTTGCGCCGACACCCCCCCATCCCCAGACGAACGCGACAGCCCCCCCTTCTGCCTGCTCCGACCGAGCTGTTGCACCCCCTCTTACGCGGGCCACCACCTCCGACGAATCCCAGCAAAGCCCCTCCTTCCCCTTTTGTCAACATACAATGAGTTTGTATTACTTATTTGTTTACTTGCAAAGATTATGAAGTGTAGATCTTCATATTTAATAAAGTTTAGGTCTTTAATTTAGTAAAAATCAAATTTTTAATGTGATAGGATTTTTGATTAAACAAAGGTAATATTTTTGATTATATAAAATATAATTTTTAATATAGAAAGGTTAAAAATATAATTTTTATAAGGTAGAAACGACAAAGGTGTAATTTTTATATTGTATCAATAATAAAGATGTGATCTTTATAGTAGTAGCAAATTAAAAATATGGTTTTTATATAATAGAGACTATAAAAATATCATCTTTGTGTATGTAGCGAAATAAAAATCTGATTTTTATTATATATACGTTGAAATAAAGAGGTGATTTTTATAGTGATGAAGTCTTTATATTTGAAAAGGCGAAATCTTTTATAGAATAGTGTGATAAAAATAGAATTTTTATCTATATAACATCGTTTTAAAAATAGGATTTTTATATATTGAATAACATAGTAAAAATTCAATTTTTATATATTGAATAGCAAAGTAAAAATAGGATTTTTATATATTGAATAGCAAAGTAAAAATTCAATTTTTATATATTGAATAGCAAAGTAAAAATTCAATTTTTATATATGTAGTGGCTACGGGCAACGAAGGTGACAAAAAGGCGAGAACGACGAAGATTTCTATAAATGAAGTGTCGTGAAGTTGGATAGCTATCGGTGAGAACTTCTCACTCTTCAATTTCTTTTTCTAGTTATATATATATACTAGGATGTAGATGGTGTTTAGTAGCACCCGACACAATCGCCCACAGACCATGGACTTGTTTGTATGGTTGTGTAGTTGGTTAGATTATTTGGTTTGAATTGAATTGTTTGGTGAAATTGAATGGATTTGATTGATGTGTGAATGGCGTGGGCCTTCACTAGACCGGGGATAAGGCTAGGCCTCGTCCTGTTTCTAGTATCGTGCCGTTATGCCGCCGAAATTTTCTAAAATATGTTAGAAAAATAAAAATATCATTTTTTTTAATAAATGAACTGAATAGAAATTCATGTGTTGAAATAAAATATTTTATCGTTAAAAATATAATTTTTAACGTGAATGTGGATAAATAAATATTCATTTACAAACCGGACGGTTTGTTTATGTACACCTATTTGAAGGACATTGATTGGGACGATAAATTTTACACATCGCCCAACTGCACAAATAAAATCTGTATTTGATTGTTTGAAACCCCACACGGGTGTTGGGATGATATTTGGGTACACTAATCCCAATTATTTAATTGTATGTCGATCGATGGATCGACAGGCTGTTATAAGCGTTAGATATCTATATTTGACGCTTATACAGTGTAGTGCACTTTGGTTGATGGTTGATTATTTTTCAATGCTATTATATACGTGTGATGTATGAAAATCCATATAGTTAACGCTATATGGTGATTGATTGGGCCTCATTCCAATATAGAAAATAAAGAATAATATCAAATAAAGGTTCATGTGTTGACAGTACTCATCCGTTGAGATTAGTCATGTGTTGAACGAAATATTTTAACAATAAAATTTACGTCTTTATCATATATGAAATCAGAAATTAACTGGAAGATAGATAAGATGAGTGGTCTCCTAGATATTGATCTGATGTTGGTTTCGGCCTTCGGGGTTAATATTTAGGGAAACGTTCTCTTACTAATTTACGGTTGGAGTCTGATTTGATATCAAACGATAAATACCCAAATTTTTATAAAATATATTAAATAACAAAAATAGTCACACGTGGACAGTACTCATTCGTTGAGATTAGTCGTGTGTTGACAAAAATAAATATTCATTTGTTGAATAGAATATTTGAAAATAGAAATATATGAAGCCGTGTTGATTAGATTGACGCCATTTTGACATGAACGATATTTATATCGATTTTACTCATTTTAAAATGAATATTGAAAAGTGATTTCGTAATCGAATATTTTGAAATGAATTGAATATAAAACGATTTCGAAATGAATTGAATATAAAACGATTTCGAAATGACTTGAATATAAAATGATTTCGAAATGAATTGAATATAAAACGATTTCGAAATGACTTGAATATAAAACGATTTCGAAATGACTTGAATATAAAACGATTTCGAAATGAATTAAATATAAAACGATTTCGAAATGAATTGGATAGAAAACGATTTCAAAATGAATTAGATAGAAAATGATTTCGAAATGAATTGAATATAAAACGATTTCGAAATGACTTGAATATAAAACGATTTCGAAATGACTTGAATATAAAACGATTTCGAAATGAATTGAATATAAAACGATTTCGAAATGAATTGAATATAAAATGATTTCGAAATGAATTGAATATAAAACGATTTCGAAATGAATTGGATAGAAAACGATTTCGAAATGAATTGAATATAAAACGATTTCGAAATGAATTGAATATAAAATGATTTCGAAATGAATTGAATATAAAATGATTTCGAAATGAATTGAATATAAAACGATTTCGAAATGAATTGAATAGAAAACGAAATTGAATTCGAATTAAATTGAATAGAAAACGAATTGAATTCAAATTGAATAGAAAACGAATTGAATTTAAATTGAATAGAAAACGAATTGAATTCCAATTTAAATAGAAAACGAATTGAATTCAAATTGAATAGAAAACGAATTGAATTTAAATTGAATAGAAAACGAATTGAATTCAAATTGAATAGAAAACGAATTGAATTTAAATTGAATAGAAAACGAATTGAATTTAAATTGAATAGAAACCGAAATGAATTCGAATCGAATTAAAAATCGATTTGAATTGAAATCAAATAGAAATGAAAGTAAAAAGGATTTATAATAGGAAAATTCAATTTTGATTTGAATTTGAAATAAAGGTTGAAATTGTTTTTGAAACGAATTAAAAACTATTTATAAAATTCATTTTAAATATAAATCGACGAAATATTTATTTTATATATATATATAATATAATGGCCTGGATAGAACGCGCCGCGTCGCGGTAGTTCGTGAATTTCGACCATTTATTTCAAACGGACATTACGGGAGATCCGACCGTCGGATTCTCCTAAAACCGGAACCGTTGGGTTCGTATCGAAAAGAGCTTTCTAACGAATAGTAGAAATTTGAAATCTAACGGTGGGATTTGGAGATACGTCCAAATCAAATTTGAAAAAGGTCGCTATAAGTGCAGTTCGATGGCCGTTGATGGAAATCGACTGTACGGGCCTTGATAAAATTATTAAAAATAGTAATAATTTGTGAAAAATCATAAGAAATGATTTGAGGAAAATGGGGATGAAAATCTCCACATTTGAAAAGATAAAAATAGATTTTTATCGAAATGAACTAGTTTTGAACTAAAATTAAAACCCATTTATTTTTAAATAAATAAATTAGGATTTGAAATGGGTTTTAAATAACCATAATTTCTAAAATATATATATAATTAGAATTGAAATAGAATTGATTTGTGGGTTTATCGTGAAATGTGTTTTAAATAACACTAGTTCTTTAACCCGATAATAAATAGAATGTGATTTGGGTTTGTCGTGAACTGTGTTTTAAATAACATTAGTTCTTCAACCCAGTAAAAGGAGTTTTATTGAATCTGCAATTAGATTGAAATGTGAATTGATAATTCAAATTATCAAATTTGGCAAATGAGCGAGAATGGAGTATCACCAGTTTTGCTCCAAGCGATAGTTAAATCTTTAATTAGATTTGAACGTGAAATGGTAATTAATTTTACCGACAACACTGTGGTGTTAGATATGGAGTATTACCAGTTTTGCTTCATGGGATGAATAGGTTGGGATGGGGAAATAAAATAAATAATTACTTCGATGTGGTTCGCTAATCCCGACTAGTTTGAAAAACCATAACTTGGTTTGAAATGACATCCAAAGGAAGATTAAAGGATAAACTTTAAAGAATATATCTTGGATAAAATTAATGGGAACCTTTCCTTGAGAATATGAATTGGAATGAGGCGTATGTTGTGTTCGTGTAACATTTGTTTTTAATATACGCGGGATGTTCGGAAAGGCCGGGTTTATACCCATTCTGAATAACGGATTCGACAATAAGTCGAAGATGAAGATGGTGGTTGAAGACCGGAAGTCTTCACATCGTTTCGATAATTACTGACGATCCTGATTGGGCTGTACACCCAAGAGGTTGGAAATAGTTGGTGGTCGTCCAGACATACTTGGAGATGGATGGATATGCGAGGAAAGTGCCTCCGGTTTCGTTAAGACCCAGAACGGACTTGTAAATGGATTGTGTGTCTGACATGGGATTTTATTCTGTGTTGATTGATTTCTATTAAATATACATCTGTTTGGCGGCGGAGAATTTATTCTTTTGCTTAACGCCCTTCTCTGAGACGTACGAGCTCAGAGGTTGTGTATCGATGAACATCAATCGCATGGCACGAATTGCCTGTGTGGCACGCTAAGTTGCAATGATCAAGGCTTTTGTTGAAATGCAGAGTCTTGTGGTTGATGATCAAAGCACGGCCTATGTGGCAGCTTTGTGTATAACGTGAATTCGCGAGCCTCACACCTCAGTATGAGTTAAAAACGAGATACGGACTGCAGGGAGAGCACGACGTTTTTTTCTAGCTTTGGTGGTGTCAGTGACTTACCAGCCCTGACATTTATATACTTTTCACCTATGTGGTTGTTGGAATGCGAGGCGCCTCGATTATAGGTCTGTAAGGACCGGGAAACGTGTGTTCAGGAATAAATAATCCTCAAACGTAAGAGATGACCGGCCCTGAAGCATCCAAGGGTTGCCTAGAGTGCGTAGCCCTGGGACATTTGCTAGAGTGTCTCGAACGCGGAGAGGAGCTTGCCCCTTGCCTCGACTCATGACGGAATCCAATTTCCAATACGTGATATTGCGGTTTTAATTGTAGAACTAGTATGGCGACATAGTAGATGGTAGCTATGCCGCCTATGATTGATATTTATGATTGAAATTGTTTTGACACTATACACTTATTATAGTATCAAATGATTTGTTTTAAACGTACCAAGCATGTTTGGCTATTATAAGGGAAAACCCTATCCTCTGGCTTGCGTTGCATTGTGTGATGGGACCTGGGTCTTATAATAGCTTCATTTTTCGAAAAAGCATTGCGTTGTTTATTGATATGCACTGGTATTCTTGGGAGGAAACTTGTTCCGTGTTATACGGCGTGGTCCCTTGAATTACTCTCTTTTAAAGTAAAGTTTTAAATAACTGTTTTAGTTCTCACACCAGTCACATGAATGACCTGGAGTTTATTGTTTTAACCTAAACTCTGGGTGCCCCTATTTTCTGCATGGGCTGCTAGTAGTTTTGGTTTTGCAGATTTATATTGACAGGATCCTGGTTTGCAGCTGGAATGATATCCGAAAAGCTCTGATCCGTATATCACCTTCAGTTGTGCTTTGTATTATTTTCCGCTACTATGTAATTTATTGTATTCTCTGATATTTATCAAATGTAATTTATTCAATTATACTCTGTATATTCTTGTATCTGATGGAATTGTTGTAATAACAATGAAATGTTCTTCCGTCTGCGTTCTGTTTTGTCTTGTCCTCACAGTAATTCGTTCTTTCTCATCTCTTCGGAGACCGGGGAAGCTCGGGTCACTTCACAACATGGCTAGGTGGGTCATTCCCAAGCAGGGTATATTGTTGCCATTGTAGAGAAAATTCATATTTATTCTTCTTTCATTTTCTATATCTCCGCGAATGTACAGTGGGCCCTTAAAACTGTAATGGGTAACAATATATTCGATACACTCAAGCTAAATGAGTGGTTGGTCATGTGGGCTGAGTTGCAAGACGTTCTTGTTGAACCCCAGTGTATACCCTCTAGAGTACACTGATCAGAAGGTGATCACATACCTTGTCATAGTTGGAATCCATCCCCCAATATGCACCTTGCGGTTTTTGATTGTATAATGATATGTAGAGTATGAGATGCAAGTGTTCTGCTATATGGTTATTTATTTGTGGTTTGATAGACACTATTATAATATCACTAGATTTTGATATATCAAAAATGTTTTGGGTTATAGTAAGGGAAAAACCGTCCGTGTTTATGTGTGGACTGGTCTTACTATTATCCTTTCTTTCAAAAGGATTTTCAAAGTTTAACAAGTTGGTTGTGTTATGAATTTATCACTGATAGTTTTTCATACTGATCCAGGTGAATTTTGCTTTGCTTCAAATGTGCTCGGGTCAGACTGAGTATATTTCTAGGTTAGGTTTCGCTTGGAGTTCCAGAGAAGGAGTTGAAGTCGAGACGTATTCCATATATTTACCGGTAATAGTTTATTTTCGTCATGTGTTGTATAAATATGAATGTATACTCTGATGTTGTAATATATATACAGTTCTTTTGTATAAAGTATGTGATATATTATATTTTGTCCATTCTGCTGTGAGACTCTGTTCTTCTTATTCTTCTATTCTAATACTTCTTTCTTTCTTCTCTCACCCTCTAACTTCTTTTTATTAACAATCTGGGATTTGATACTTGGATTTTTGGCAAGTAATACAGAGTTATGTGTTATTGTTAAAAATTCGAGCGTCGAAATTTTCTGGGTCGTTACAATAATGATTCGTGTGTGTATAGTATTTCCGTTAAGAGGGACTAAACGGGAATGACTTAATAATGTAGCCCACTTTATCCTAATAGGGAAAGGTATTAAAGGCTAATGGGGGCGATCTTAATAATCTCTGCGTTTAGTCCGCTTCCTTAAGCCTTAAGTGGCTTTATTTGAGAGGTCCACCTAGGAGCAGGTCTTCCAGTTTAGGGGTCTTAAATGACGTGTGTTTGGGGCCTACCCAAACCTGGAAACGAAAAATGTCAGATATGGCTACCTATCCTACGAGAAATATAAACAACTAAGGATATTATGCAATAAGGTCAGCTAAATGGTATAGTGAGCGATAAAATACCATCTCTCACCTTACATAAGGCAAGGGTATATGCATGAATGACAGAAGCTTTAATTGGTTGGGCTCATAGCTAGTGCCCTCTAGTTTATGTTAATGTTAAATAAATTATCGAGGAATAATAAGTGACCATTATATCCGCCTAGGATCTTAAGCAATCAAGGAGAATCCTCCCTATTGTGAAAACCCGTAACTGCCCCGGTGAGGAAAGCGCGGATAGTTAGAGAACAAGCCACAACAGAACGCAAACGGGAGAACATTTCATTGTATATTACAACAATTCATCAGAATACAAGAATATACAGAGTATAAATAAACATTACACAGAAATATCAGAGATTTAAATTACATTTAAATACATAGCAGCGGAAAATAATACAATACACAACTAGAAGGAGATATACGGATACAAAGCTTTTCGGATATCGTTCCAGCTATAAACCAAGATCCCGTGAATAAAAATCTGCAAAACCAAAACTACTAGCTGCCCGTGTCAAAATAAGGGCACCCAGAGTTTAGGTTAAAACAATAAACTCCAGGTCAGTCATGAGACTGGTGTGAGAACTAAAACAGTTAATAATCTATATTTTTAAGCTAGGTAAATCAAGGGACCACGCCGTATAACACGGAACGGGTTTCCTCCCAAGAACACCAGTGCATAAAACAACAGCGCAATGCTAAATAAAGAACAATGAAGCTATTATAAGACCCAGTTCCCATCACACAATGCAACGCAAGCCGGAGGATAGGGTTTTTACCTTATAATAGCCAAGAATGCTTGATACGTTTTAAACAAATCATTTGATTCTATTATAAGTGCATAGTGTATAAAGCAACTTCAAATCATAAGTATCAATCATAGGCGGCATGGGTACCATATATCATGTCGCCATACTAGGCTCTACAATCAAAACCTCAAATGTCACGTATTTGGAAATTGGGTTTCCATTTATGAACCGAGGCAAAAGATAGTCCTCAATCGATTCGAGACTCTCTAGCCCGAGCCTCAGGCAAGTACTCAGTCAAGCCTTTGGATCGTCAGGGCCGGTCCACCGATGTGGAGTAAAATTCCTGAACACTGCGTTTCCCCGCCCTTTGGGGCGTAAATGAGCCAACGAATGGCTCCATCGGACCCGGATCGTCCGATCTAACCGAGGCGCCTCGCAACAGCAACAACCACACAGGTGAAAAGTATATAAATGTCAGGGCTGGTAGGTCACTGACACCACCCTAGCTAGAAAGAAATGCATGCCCTCCCTGAGGTCCTTCTCCCGTTTTTGGTTCACAACCGGGGTGCGAGGCTCGCGAATTCACGTTACACAAAGCTATGCCACACAGGCGGTGCTTTGATAATCATCCACAAGACTTTGCTTTTCAACAGAAGCCTTGATCAATTGCCACTTAGACATGCCACACAGGCAATTCACTCCATGCGATTGATATCCATCAATATATAACCCCTGAGCTCGTACGTCTCAGAGAAGGGCGATAAGAAAGAGAATAAATTCTCTGTCGCCAAACAGATATATATTTAATAGAAATCAATCACACAGACTAAAATCCAATGTCAGGCACACAGTCCATTTACAAGTCCGTTCTGGGTCTGAACGAAACCGGAGGCACCTAGTACCCCGCATATCCATCGATCTCCAAGTACGTCTGGACGATCACCAACTGTTTCCATCTTCTTGGGTGTATAACCCAATCAAGATCATCAGTAATTACCCAAACGACATGAAGACCTCCGGTCTTCGACCACCGTCTTCATCTTCGACTTATCGTCGTATCAGTTATTCAGAATGGGATAAACCCGGTCTTTCCGAATAACTCGCGTATATAATAAACAAGTGTTACACAAACACAACACATGCCTCATTCCAATTCATCAGTCACTAACCGTAAATTAATCAAGAGAACAATTCCCCAAATATCAACCCCAAAGGCCGAAATCAACATCAGATCAATATCCAGAAAACCATTCTGCTTAGCTAACCCACAGTTAGTTTCTAAATTTCACATTCATATGGAAAGGTTCCCATTAATTTTATCAAAGATAAATTCCTTGAATTGATTCTTTAATCTTCTTTTGAATTTCGATTCAACTAGTCGGGATTAACGAACCTTACCGAAGTAATCATTTGTTTTAATTTCCCAATCCCAACCTATTCATCCCATGAAGTAAAACTGGTAATACTTCATATCTAACACCACGGTGTTATCGGTAAATTCAATTACCATTTCACGTTCAAATCTAATTAAAGACTTAACTATCGCTGGAGCAAAACTGGTGATACTCCAGTTCGATTATTTCAATCTAATTAAAGATTCATTAAAACTCCACTTAGTTTTAATCGGTGACTGGGTTAAAGAATCAGTGTCATTTAAAACACGGTTCACGATAAACCAAAAATCACCTCACGTTTCATTCAGTCCCTAACCGTGAATTAGCAAGTGAGCAATTCCCTAAGTATTAACCCCGAAGGCCGAAACCAACATCAGATCAATACCCCAGAAACCATTCAACTAAACTAATCTCCAGTTAGTTTCTGATTTTCTTAACTCCTTTGGGTCTAAGAACGGTATTATTGAAGATACCGTTCACGACAACCCAAAATCACATTTCATTAATTATCGGGTTAAAGAACAAGTGTTATTTAAAACACTGTTCACGATAAACCTAAAAATCAATATCAATTCAATTCCAATTAAATATTATTTAATTAGTACACTTCATTAAATCTAAATAAAAAGATTTAATGTTTTCTCAACTGGGCTTAAGAAAAGTGTTAATGAAGACACCATTCACGACAAACCCACATCACATTTGATATTAAATACAAGGCTCTAAATAGAAATTATATCGGCTTATATTCTATATCAAACTCTACGACCAACAAATATCGTATTGGAAATAATGATATAAATATATCTTTCAAATTTCCATAACAATATCTGTATCATCACGAAATCCAACATCGAAATATTCCGAAGACAATTTCGATTCAAATCTATTCCAATTCAATTATTGGAAATTCTGGTTATTTTCAAAACCATTTCAAATCCAATTTATTTATTTTTAAAAATACTATTCTAGTTCAAAACTAGTTCATTTCGATAAAAATCTATTTTTATCTTTTCAAATATGGAGTTTTTCATCCCGGTTCTTCCCAAATCATTTCTTATGATCTTACACAAATTATTACTATTTTTAATAATTTTATCAAGGCCCGTACAGTCGATTTCCATCAACGGCCATCGAACTGCACTTACAGCGACCTTTTCCAAATTTGATTTGGACATAATTCCAAATCCAACCGTTAGATTTCAAATTTCTAATATTCATTAGAAAGCTCTTTTCGATACGAACCCAACAGTTCTGGTTTTAGGAGAATCCGACGGTCGAATCTCCCGTAATTTCCGTTCGAAGTCAATGTTCGAAATTCGCGAACTGCCGCTGCGCGACGCGTTCTATTCAGGCCATTATACTATATATATAATATATATAATATATACTTCGTCGATTTCAATTCAAAACGATTTTCAATTCAATTTCAATTCGTTTTCAATTCAATTTGAATTTCAAATTAATTCAATTTCAATTCAAATTCATTTCTATTCAATTCATTTATATTCAATTTCAATTCGAATTCATTTCTATTCAATTTCAATTCGAATTCATTTATATTCAATTTCAATTCGAATTCATTTCTATTCAATTTCAATTCGAATTCATTTTATTCAATTTAATTCGAATTTCTATTTCTTTCAAAATATCAGATTTTGAAATCACTTTCGATATTCATTATAAAATGAATAAAATCGATATAAATATCGTTCATGTCAAAATGGCGTCAATCTAATCAACACGGCTTCATATATTTCTATTTTCAAATATTCTATTTCAAATATTTCTATTTCAAATATTTCTTTTTCAAATATTTCTATTTCAAAACTTTCTTTTTCAAAACTGGAACGAGGCCCAATCAATTACCATATAATGTTAATTATATGGATTTTCTACAACACATGCATACAATAACAACGATGAATAATCAACCATCATCCAAAGTGCATTCCACACTGTATAAGCATCAAATATAAATATTCAAGACTTATAACAGTCCGTCAATCAATCGATCGACATACAACTAAACAATCGGGATTAGTGTACGTCAAATATCATCCCGATACCCGTGTGGGATTTCAAACAATCAAACACAGATTTTATTTGTGTAGTTGGGCGATGTGTAAAATTTATCGTCCCAATCAATATCAGTCAAATGTGTGTATATAAACAAATCGTCCGATTTGTTTATTTTTATTTCATTTCATATACACGTTAAAAATTCTATTTTTAACTATAAAATATTTTTAACTATATAAATATTTTATTTCATTTCACATCACATCACATAATCAACTACACATCAAAATCCAACAAACAAGCATACAAGCCGTCCATGGTTTGTGGACGACGGGTGTCGGGTGCTACAAAACACCGTCTGCATCCTAGTATATATTTATATAACTAGAAAATAAAATTAAAGGTGAGAAGTTCTCACAGAGGGTTCCACTACGCCATGCTTTGTTTTTTTTTTGAACTGCTGAACATCTGGATCGGTCTGAAATTCCTATGCAGTTCTTTTCACGCTGTTCAAATAAAAATTATATTTTTATCCTTCATTCAATAAATAAAAATTCTATTTTTATTTCGCTTATTTATATATAAAAATTATATTTTTATATTTCTACTTCTTATGTAAAGATCGATTTTTTTTATTACATCACCATAAAAATCTCATTTTTATTTCAACACATATATAATAAAAATCAAATTTTTATTTCGCTACATATATAAAGATAATATTTTTATTATTTCTACTATATAAAAATCTTATCTTAAATATTTCTATAGTATAAAAATTTCATCTTTAATATTTCTATATTATAAAAATTACATCTTTATTGTTTCTACAATATAAAAATTACATCTCTATTGTTTCTACAATATAAAAATCATATCTTTATTGTTTCTACAATATAAAAATCATATCTTTATTCTATATTATAAAAATCATATCTTTATTCTATATTTTAAAAATCAAACCTTTTCATTATCAAGATTAAAAATTATAGCTTATTAGATGAAAAGAAACGAGATCAGAAGACTTACATCGCCACCGAAGTCACGATTTGGAGAAGGCGGATGTGCTCGCGTCGGGCTCACGGTGATGGGCTTGGCAGCTTCGAAAGGCGGAGGTGACGTCTTCTATTCGCGGTGGTGCGGTGTCTGGTTGTCAGGAGTGGCTAGGTTGGTCGGCGCAGGCGGGATGGGGTAGCAACAGCGGTCAATTTGGGGATATGAGGGCTTTCGCGTTGGCCTGTGCGGCTCGATGTGGGTGGGCGCGGGGTGGAGACGGAGACAGGGAGGGAGGGGCTGCACGATCGCCAGAGGTACGACGCCCAAGGAGGAGGAGCGAAGATGTCCTGCGTCGGCCATTTTCTTTTCTCGATCGAGCAAACGAAGGAGGGGGTTTCGGGCTGAAGAAGATAGAAGGGGAGGGGGTTTTTGTAAATAGGGTTTTATACATTTTATTTATATTTAATTTAAATTTTGAACTCTATAAAGTACCATTTCCATTCGAACTCGAAATCGAACCCGCCGACTGTCGTCCCTAGTGTTTTACCCCCATTCCGAACATAATGGGATACGTATCGCAAGCTGATTCGATCGTTTCGATCCGTTTTCGTCAAAATCAACATATAACTCTATATATTGAATTTGAACGCGTATTTCAATGTACCGGGGTCACATACTAACTTGAAAAATTCTAGAAAAATATTTTCTAGCTTCGTATTGATGATACAGTCCTAACAAAACTAATTTCGTCAAATTCCGAGACCGTTTGAAAAATGGCCATTTTCAGGTCGATCGACATTGACAAAACACGTTTTCCTTTGCCACGCTCATATATTGATTCGAAAAATTATGAAAATTGGAATCTAGCAATAACTTGACATCACAGATCCAACAAAAGTGGTTTCGTCGAAATCCGAGGTCGTTTGCAAATTTTCCATTTTTAAGGGCCTGAATTCCATAGCGATTGTTCGGAATTTTCAATTGGACATATCTTTTTATCCCTGCTATGAAATTTCGATTTTTCGGATTTGTTGGAAAGATATTCACCAATAGATTCAAATATTTTTGGTTTCACTAAAATCCGGCTTATTTTGCACCCGATACATTCATTTGAAGTTTGAAATCGAATTATCGAACTACCGCGCCATTTTCAATTCCTTTTATAAATTATAAATAATTATTTATATTCTAACGTCGAGCTATATAAATATATACGTTCGAATTATATTCAAAATAAATTTCCCGTTGGTTTTATTAAAAATAATTCATTTTAAATAATCAAAATTCGCTAAAATTGCCAAAATAAAAATTTTAAACTGGCCCAAATTTCCAGGTTATTACAATCTCCCCCACTTAAAACTTTTCGTCCCCGAAAATGAACAAAGCCGAAAGTTGTTTAACAATTCAACTCAACTTCCATTATTTTGATTACGGCTTAAATTCTTCAACTTTTCAGTTTCTAAGAACTTTTCAAAATTTTCAAAAATTTGGCTAACACCCTAAATTTCCGAATTTTTTTGCCATTACCTCCCGTGCACCGGGAGCACGGGAAAATCCCGAAATTGCCATACAGGCCTTCTGATCTCAAAAAGAAAAAGAAAAAGCCAAGCAGCTAGCCAATCGGCTCATAAAATCATCATCACCCAAACAAAACAGTAAATTATGTTAAACATGTAACTATTTGTCGGGCAAACAATTTTATTCTTCTGCTCTAGCCTCTTTGCTATGACCTGTTTAATGTAAGTACAAGTATATGCAAGCAAATGCAACCAATTTTCAATACAATTCACTTTTTGGTACAATTTTACTAAATGGTTTAAATTTTAATTAATCAACCAATAATCAACAACACAACCATCAATCAATTAGTTGATTAGCTTTTCAAATTCATAACTTTGATATATAGTCAAAAAAATCAGATTTTTGATGCCAAATCACAACGATAAGCCCTATCTAGTTTTGGTTCTCACACCAGTCAATTGGAAATATATAGAAATCTCACTTTCGAAACTCGAAAATAAATACTGGAGATGGTGCCCCGTCACCAAAATTATCCCCGGGCACTAGAGTGCGATTCTATAACTATCTAATACATTAAAACTTCGAATACACGTTTGCAAGACATATATTCAAAATCTCTATATATTGGATTGTCCAAATCAATATAAATAAATAATCAAATACGTATAATTGATTTAAATTTCAAAACAAAATTGTTTTCACTTTAAAAATATACTCTTCACACTCGTTCTAGGATACTACTGATCCCATCTCTAACGAGTCATTCCCATTGGAGATTACTAATCCAATATCTGATGAATTCTTTCGTATGATTCTAATGTGCCTTGTTCTCTGAGCTTTGTAAACCAAAGCTCTGATACCAACTGTGAAAACCCGTAACTGCCCCGGTGAGGAAAACGCGGATAGTTCGAGAACAAGCCACAACAGAACGCAAACGGGAGAATATTTCATTGTATATTACAATAATTCATCAGAATACAAAAATATACAGAGTATAAATAAACATTACACAGAAATATCAGAGATTTAAATTACATTTAAATACATAGCAGCGGAAAATAATACAATACACAACTAGAAGGAGATATACGGATACAAAGCTTTCCGGATATCGTTCCAGCTGTAAACCAGGATCCTGTGAATAAAAATCTGCAAAACCAAAATTACTAGCTGCCCATGTCAAAATAAGGGCACCCAGAGTTTAGGTTAAAACAATAAACTTCAGGTCAGTCATGGGACTGGTGTGAGAACTAAAACAGTTAATAATCTATATTTTTAAGCTAGGTAAATCAAGGGACCACGCCGTATAACACGGAATGGGTTTCCTTCCCAGAACACCAGTGCATAAAACAATGGCGCAATGCTAAATAAAGAACAATGAAGCTATTATAAGACCAAGTTCCCATCACACAATGCAACGCAAGCCGGAGGATAGGGTTTTTACCTTATAATAGCCAAGAATGCTTGATACGTTTAAAAAAAATCATTTGATACTGTTATAAGTGCATAGTGTATAAAGCAACTTCAAATCATAAGTATCAATCATAGGCGGCATGGGTACCATATATCATGTCGCCATACTAGGCTCTACAATCAAAACCGCAAATGTCACGTATTTGGAAATTGGGTTTCCATCTATGAACCGAGGCAAAAGATAGTCCTCAACCGATTCGAGACTCTCTAGCCCGAGCCTCAGGCAAGTACTCAGTCAAGCCTTTGGATCATCAGGGCCGGTCCACCGATGTGGATTAAAATGTCTGAACACTGCGTTTCCCCGCCCTTTGGGGCGTAAATGAGCCAACGAATGGCTCCATCGGACCCGGATTGTCCGATCTAATCGAGGCGCCTCGCAACAGCAAAAACCACACAGGTGAAAAGTATATAAATGTCAGGGCTGGTAGGTCACTGACACCACCCTAGCTAGGAAGAAACGCATGCCCTCGCTGAGGTCCTTCTCCCATTTTTGGTTCACAACCGGGGTGCGACACTCGCGAATTCACGTTACACGAAGCTATGCCACACAGGCGGTGCTTTGATCATCATCCAAAAGACTTTGCTTTTCAACAGAAGCCTTGATCAATTGCCACTTAGACATGCCACACAGGCAATTCACTCCATGCGATTGATATCCATCAATATATAACCCCTGAGCTCGTACGTCTCAGAGAAGGGCGTTAAGCAAGAGAATAATATCTCCACCGCCAAACAGATACATATTTAATAGAAATCAATCACACAGACTAAAATCCAATGTCAGGCACACAGTCCATTTACAAGTCTGTTCTGGGTCTGAACGAAACCGGAGGCACCTAGTACCCTGCATATCCATCGATCTCCAAGTACATCTGGACGATCACCAACTGTTTCCATCTTCTTGGGTGTACAGCCCAATCAAGATCATCAGTAATTACCCAAATGATGTGAAGACCTCTGGTTTTCGACCACCGTCTTCATCTTCGACTTATCGTCGTATCAGTTATTCGGAATGGGATAAACCCGGTCTTTCCGAATAACTCGCGTATATAATAAAAAAGTGTTACACAAACACAACATACGCCTCATTCCAATTCATCAGTCACTAACCGTAAATTAATCAAGAGAACAATTCCCCAAATATCAACCCCGAAGGCCGAAACCAACATCAGATCAATATCCAGAAAACCATTCTGCTTAGCTAACCAACAGTTAGTTTCTAAATTTCACATTCATAGCGAAAGGTTCCCATTAATTTTATCAAAGATAAATTCCTTTAATTTATTCTTTAATCTTCTTTTGAATTTTGATTCAACTAGTCGGGATTAACGAACCTTACCGAAGTAATCATTTGTTTTAATTTCCCAATCCCAACCTATTCATCCCATGAAGTAAAACTGGTAATACTTCATATCTAACACCACGGTGTTATCGGTAAATTCAATTACCATTTCACCTTCAAATCTAATTAAAGATTTAACTATCGCCTGGAGCAAAACTGGTGATAATCCATTTCGATTATTTCAATCTAATTAAAGATTCATTAAAACTCCACTTAGTTTTAATCTGTGACTGGGTTAAAGAATCAGTGTCATTTAAAACACAGTTCACAATAGACAAAAAATCACCTCACGTTTCATTCAGTCCCTAACCGTGAATTAGCAAGTGAGCAATTCCCTAAGTATTAACCCCGAAGGCCGAAACCAACATCAGATCAATACCCCAGAAACCATTCAACTAAACTAATCTCCATTTAGTTTCTGATTTTCTTCACCCCTTTGGGTCTAAGAACAGTATTATTTAAGATAACGTTCAAGATAACCCAAAATCACATTTCATTAATTATTGGGTTAAAGAACAAGTGTTATTTAAAACACTGTTCACGATAAACCCAAAAATCAATATCAATTCAATTCCAATTAAATATTATTTAATTGGTACACTTCATTAAATCTAAATAAAAAGATTTAATCTTTTCTCAACTAGGCTTAAGAAAAGTGTTAATGAAGACACCATTCACGACAAACCCACATCACATTTGATATTAAATACAAGGCTCTGAATAGAAATTATATCGGCTTATATTCAATATCAAACTCTACGACTAACAAATATCGTATTGGAAATAATGATATAAATATATCTTTCAAATTTCCATAACAATATCTGTATCATCACGAAATCCAACATCGAAATATTCCGAAGACAATTTCGATTCAAATCTATTCCAATTCAATTATTGGAAATTCTGGTTATTTTCAAAACCATTTCAAATCCAATTTATTTATTTTTAAAAATAAATAAATTACTATTCTAGTTCAAAACTAGTTCATTTCAATAAAAATCTATTATTATCTTTTCAAATATGGAGTTTTTCATCCCGATTCTTCCCAAATCATTTCTTATGATTTTACACAAATTATTACTATTTTTAATAATTTTATCAAGGCCCGTACAGTCGATTTCCATCTACAGCCATCGAACTGCACTTACAGCGGCCTTTTCCAAATTTGATTTGGACATAATTCCAAATCCAACTGTTATATTTAAAATTTCTATTATTCGTTAGAAAGCTCTTTTCGATACGAACCGAACGGTTCCGGTTTTAGGAGAATCCAACGGTCGGATCTCCCGTAATATCCGTTCGAAGTCAATGGTCGAAATTCGCGAACTACCGCGGCGCGGCGCGTTCTATTCAGGCCATTATATTATACATATAATATATAATATATACTTCGTCGATTTCAATTCAAAACGATTTTTAATTCAATTTCAATTAAATTTGAATTTCAAATTAATTCAATTTCAATTCAAATTCATTTCTATTCAATTCATTTATATTCAATTTCAATTCGAATTCATTTCTATTCAATTTCAATTCGAATTCATTTATATTCAATTTCAATTCGAATTCATTTCTATTAAATTTCAATTCGAATTCATTTCTATTCAATTTAATTCGAATTTCTATTCTTTTCAAAATATCAGATTTTGAAATCACTTTCGATATTCATTATAAAATGAATAAAATCGATATAAATATCGTTCAAGTCAAAATGGCGTCAATCTAATCAACACGGCTTCATATATTTCTATTTTCAAATATTCTATTTCAAATATTTCTATTTCAAATATTTCTTTTTCAAATATTTCTATTTCAAAACTTTCTTTTTCAAAACTGGAACGAGGCCCAATCAATTACCATATAATGTTAATTATATGGATTTTCTACAACACATGCATACAATAACAACGATGAATAATCAACCATCATCCAAAGTGCATTCCACACTGTATAAGGATCAAATATAAATATTCAACGCTTATAACAGTCCATCAATCAATCGATCGACATACAACTAAACAATCGGGATTAGTGTACGTCAAATATCATCCGGATACCCGTGTGGGATTTCAAACAATCAAACACAGATTTTATTTGTGCAGTTGGGCGATGTGTAAAATTTATCGTCCCAATCAATATCAGTCAAATGTGTGTATATAAACAAATCGTCTGATTTGTTTATTTTTATTTCATTTCATATACACGTTAAAAATTCTATTTTTAACTATAAAATATTTTTAACTATATAAATATTTTATTTCATTTCACATCACATCACACAATCAACTACACATCAAAATCCAACAAACAAGCATACAAGCCGTCCATGGTTTGTGGACGACGGGTGTCGGGTGCTACTAAACACCGTCTGCATCCTAGTATATATTTATATAACTAGAAAATAAAATTAAAGGTGAGAAGTTCTCATAGAGGGTTCCACTCCGCCGTGCTTCGTTTTTTTTGAACTGCTGAACATCTGGATCGGTCTGAAATTCCTATGCAGTTCTTTTCACGCTGTTCAAATAAAAATTATATTTTTATCCTTCATTCAATAAATAAAAATTCTATTTTTATTTCGCTTATTTATAAATAAAAATTATATTTTTATATTTCTACTTCTTATATAAAGATCGGTTTTTTTTATTACATCACCATAAAAATCTCAATTTTATTTCAACACATATATAATAAAAATCAGATTTTTATTTCGCTACATATATAAAGATAATATTTTTATTATTTCTACTATATAAAAATCTTGTGACGAGAAAGAATTTCGCTCGGTCCGAACCAGTCGCTAAACCGACCCAGACCGTTCGAAACGCCCTATCGTTTTGAGAACACGACAAAACAGAACGTAGACAAAAGAACATTTCATTGTATATTACAACAATGCATCAGATTACATGAATATACAGAGTATAAATGAATAAATATTACACAGAAATATCAGAGATTTAAATTACATTTAAATACATAACAGCGGAAAATAATACAATACACAACTAGAAGAGATATACGGATACAAAGCTTTCCGGATATCATTCCAGGTGTAAACCAGGATCCTGTGAATATAATCTGCAAAACCAAAACTACTAGCTGCCCGTGTCAAAATAGGGGCACCCAGAGTTTAGGTTAAAACAATAAACTCCAGGTCAGTCATGTGACTGGTGTGAGAACTAAAACAGTTATTGATCTTTATTTTAAAAGTTAGGTAAATCAAGGGACCACGCCGCTAACGCGGAACGGGTTTCCTCCCAAGAATACCAGTGCATAAGACAAACAGCGCAATGCTAAATAAAGAAAAATGAAGCTGTTATAAGACCCAGGTCCCATCACACAATGCAACGCAGCCGAGGATAGGGTTTTTCCCTTATAACAGCCAAAGAATGCTTGATACGTTTACAACAAATCGTTTGATACTATTATAAGTGCATAGTGTATAAAACAACTTCGAATCATAAGTATCAATCATAGGCGACATGAGCGTCCCATGCCACTATGTCGCCATAAATAGGTTTACAAATAAAACCGCAAATGGCACGTATTTGGAAATTGGATTTCCGTCTATGAACCGAGGCAAAAGATAGTCCTCAACCGATTCGAGACAATCTAGCCCATGTCTCAGGATCAGAACGCATCAACCCTTTAGATCGTCAGGGCCGGTCCACCGATGTGGATTATTATGCCTGAACAATACGTCTCTCCGCCCTTTGGGGCGTAAACGAGCCAACTAAATGACTCCATCGGTTCGAGAACGACCGATCAATCCGAGGCGCCTCGCAACAGCAACAACCACATAAGTCAAACTCGTCAGGGCGTGTAAAACCACTGACGCCACTTCTAGCTAGAAAGAAACGCAAGTCCTCCCTGATGTCCCCTCCCGTTTTTGGTTCATACCGGGTTTGAAACTCGCGAAGCAAACGTTACACAAAGCTACGCCACAAAGGCCGTGCTTTGATCATCACCACAAGACTTTGCTTTTCAACAGAAGCCTCGATCAATTGCCACTTAGGCATGCCACACAGGCAATTCACTCCCTGCGTTTGATATCCATCAATATATAACCCCTGAGCTCGTGCGTCTCAGAGAAGGGCGTTAAGCAAGAGAATAAATTCTCCGCCGCCAAACAGATATATATTTAATAGAGATCAATCACACGGACTAAAATCCAATGTCAGACACACAGTCCATTTACAAGTCCGTTCTGGGGCTGAACGAAACCGGAGGCACCTAGTACCCCGCATATCCATCGATCTCCAAGTACGTCTAGACGATCACTAACTGTTTCCATCTTCTTGGGTGTACAGCCCAATCAAGATCATCAGTTATCACCCAAACGACGTGAAGACCTCCGGTCTTCGACCATCGTCTTCATCTTCGACTTATCGTCGTATCAGTTATTCAGATTGGGATAAACCCGGTCTTTTCGAATAACTCGCGTATATTTTAAATAAGTGTTACACAAACACAACATACGCCTCATTCCAATTCATTAGTCACTAACCGTAAATTAATCAAGAGAATAATTCCCCAAATATTAACCCCGAAGGCCGAAACCAACATCAGATCAATATCCAGAAAACCATTCTGCTTGACTAACCGACAGTTAGTTTCTAGATTTCACATTCATAGGGAAAGATTCCCATAAATTTTATCAAAGATAAATTCTTTAAATTTATTCTTTAATCTCCTTTGAATATCAATTCAAACTAGTCGGGATTAGCGAAACTTACCGAAGTAATCATTTGTTTTAATTTCCCAATCCCAACCTATTTATCCCATGAAGTAAAACTGGTAATACTTCATATCTAACACCACAGTGTTATCGGTAATTTCAATTACCATTTCACGTTCAAATCTAATTAAAGATTTAACTATCGCCTGGAGCAAAACTGGTGATACTCCATTTTCGATCATTTCAATCTAATTAAAGATTCATTAAAACTCCACTTAGTTTTAATCTTCGACTGGGTTAAAGAATCAGTGTCATTTAAAACACGGTTCACGATAAACCCAAAATCACATTCATTAATTATCGGGTTAAAGAACGAGTGTTATTTAAAACACCGTTCACGATAAACCCAAAAATCAATATCGATTTAATTCCAATTAATTATTATTTAATTGGTACATTTCGTTAAATCTAAACAAAAAGATTTAATCTTTTCTCAACTGGGTTCAAGAACAGTGTTAGTGAAGACACCATTCACGACAAACCCAAATCACATTCGATATTCAATACAAGGCTCTGAATAGAAAATATATCGGCTTATATTCAATATCAAATTCTACGATTAACAAATGTCGTATTGGAAATAACGATATAAATATATATCTTTCAAATTTCCATTACAACACCTGTATAATCACGAATTCCAACATCGAAATATTCCGAAGACAATTTCGATTCAAATCCACTCCAATGCAATCATTGGATATTTTGGTTATTTTCAAAACCCTTTTTAAATTCAATTTATTTATTTAAAAATAAATAGAATTATAATTCTAGTTCAAAACTAGTTCATTTCGATAAAAATCTATTTTTATCTTTTCAAATATGGAGTTTTTCATCCCAATTCTTTCTAAATCATTTCTTATGATTTTACATAAATTATTACCATTTTTAGTAATTTTATCAAGGCCCGTACAGTCGATTTCCATCAACGGCCATCGAACTGCACTTACAGCGACCTTTTTCGAATTTGATTTGGACATAATTCCAAATCCAACCGTTAGATTTCGAATTTCTAAAATTCATTAGAAAGCTCTTTTCGATACGAACCCAACGGTTCCAGTTTTAGGAGAATCCGACGGTCGGATCTCCCGTAATGTCTGTTTGAAATAAATGGTCGAAATTTACGAACTGCCGCGGCGCGGCGCGTTCTATTCAGGCCCTTATATTATATATATAATATATATAATATATACTTCGTCGATTTCTATTTAAAACGAATTATATAAATAGTTTTGAAATCGTTTCAAAAGCTATTTCAACTTTCTTTTCAATTCAAATCAAAATTGAATTCTTCTTTATAAATTCGTTTTAAAATTCATTTCTATTCAATTCAAATTTCAATTCAATTTGAATTCATTTTCAATTCATTTTATTTCGAAATCGTTTTCAATTCATTTTATTTCGAAATCGTTTTCAATTCATTTTATTTCGAAATCGTTTAAAATCGATATAAATCGTTTACGTCAAAATGGCGTCAATCTAATCAACACGGCTTCATAAATTTCTATTTTCAAATATTCTATTCCAAATATTTCTTTTTCAAAATAGTTGTTGTTATCAAAATATTTCGTTCAACACATGACCAATCTCAATGAATGAGTACTGTCAACACATGAACTTTTATTTTATATCGATAAAAGTGTAAATTTTATTACTAAAATATTTTGTTCAACACATGACCAATCTCAATGAATGAGTACTGTCAACACATGAACTTTTATTTTATATCGATAAAAGTGTAAATTTTATTACTAAAATATTTCGTTCAACACATGACCAATCTCAATGAATGAGTACTGTCAACACATGAACTTTTATTTTATAATATTCTTTATTTTTCAAATTGGAATGAGGCCCAATCAATTACCATATAAAGTTAATTATATGGATTTTCATACAACACATGTATATCATAGCATTGAAAAATAATCCACCATCAACCAAAGTGCACTACACTGTATAAGCATCAAATATAGATATTCAACGCTTAAAACAGCCTGTCAATCAACCGATCGACATAATTAATAAATCAGGATGAGTAAACTTCAAATTTCATCCCAACACCCGTGTGGGGTTTCAAACAATCAAACACACATTTTATTTGTGCTGTTGGGCGATGTGCAAAATTTATCGACCCAATCAATGTCCTTCAAATAGGTGTACATAAACAAACCGTCCGGCTTGTAAATGAATATTTATTTATTCACATTCACGTTAAAAATTATATTTTTAACGATAAAACATTTTATTTTAATATATGAATTTCTATTCAGTTCATTCTTTAAATAAAATGGTATTTTTATTTTTCTAACATATTTTAGAAAATTTCGGCGGCATAACGGCACGATACTAGAAACGGGACGAGGCCTAGCCTTATTCCCGGTCTAGTGAAGACCCACACCATTCACACATCAATCAAATCAATTCGTTATGCAAACCACAAAATTTGGAGTAAGAGTCTAACCTAGCCTTACTCCTTCGCCTTATAACGGCGCACGTCTAATCCTAACCAATTTATCGATTCGATTTTTCACACCACAAATCACATTCAAACCAATATCGCAATCAATCACCCAACAGTCAAACAAACAAGTCCATGGTCTGTGGACGATTGTGTCGGGTGCTACTAAGCACCGTCTGCATCCTAGTATATATATATAACTAGAAAATAAATTTAGAGTGAGAAGTTCTCACCGAAAGCTATCCAACTTCACGGCACTTCTATTGTAGAGATCTTCGCCAACTCGCCTTTCGTCGCTTTCGTTGTCCGCTTTCACTACATATGTAAAAATCGAATTTTTACGATGCTATTCAATATATAAAAATATGATTTTTATCTCGACTTTCTATATATAAAAATATGATTTTCCTTTCTACAAATCTGATCTTCTTAAAGTTTAAACCTTTTTCTTTAATCTTAAAATTAAAATAAAATCAGTTTTAATTCTTTTTCAAAAATCAGCTTTTATATTCTAATTCAAAAATCAGTTTTTATATTCTAATTCAAAAATCAGTTTTTAAATTCTAATTCAAAAATCAGTTTTTAAATTCTAATTCAGTTTTAAAATCATAATTAAAATCAGTTTTAAAATCTTTTATAAATCTGTTTTAAACCCCCTTTAAAATCAGTTTTAAACCCTAACAATAACTTGACACTGCGGATCTAACAAAAGTGGTTTCGTCGAAATCCGAGGTCATTTGCAAAATATCCATTTTTAAGGGCCTGAATTCCATAGCGACTATTCAAAATTTTCAACTGGGCATATCTTTTGATTCCCGCTATCAAATTTCGATTGGTCGGATTCGTTAGAAAGATATTATCAAATAGATCCCATTATTTTTGGTTTCACTAAAATCCGGATTGTTTTGCACCCGGTACATTCAATTGAAGTTTGAAATCGAATTATCGAACTACCGCGCCATTTTCAATTCCTTTTATAATTATATATAATTATTATATATTCTAACGACGACGTATATAATATATACGTTCTAATTATATTCAAAATAAATTTCTCGTCTATATTATTTAAAATATTTCATTTTAAATATTCAAAATTCGCTAAAATTGCCAAAATAAAAATTTTAAACTGGCCCAGATTTTCGGGTTGTTACAATCTCCCCCACTTAAAACTTTTCGTCCCCGAAAAGGAACAAAGTCGAAAGTGGTTTGATTAATCAACACTACGTTCGATCTGGCTTCCATTCTCCAACTCTTTAGTTTCTGAGAATTTTCTAAAATTTCAAAAATTTGGCTAACTCCCTAAATTTTTGAAAAATTTCGCCATAACCTCCCCTGTACCGGGAGCATCGGGGAATTTCAAATAGCTTCCCCGGTCCTTCAGATCTCAAAAAGAAAAAGAAAAAGCCAAGCGGCTAGCCAATAGGCTCACAAAATCATCATCACCCAAACAAAACAGGAAATTATGTAGTAAACATGTACCTATTTGTCGGGCAAACAAATTTTATTCTCTACTCTAGCCTCCTTGCTATGACCTGTTCAATGATATATATGTATATGCAAGCGAATGCAACTAATTTTCAATACAATTCAATATTTGTTTCAATTAGGCTAAATGGTTCAAAATTATCAAACAAATAAACAAACAACGCGAACATCAATCAATTAGTGAATTAGATTTTCAAATTCATAATTTGATATATATACAAAAAATCATGTTTTGATGCCAAATCACAACAATGTATTCTAGCTATATATAAGTTTTGGTTCTCACACCAGCCTAATGGAAATATATAGAAAATCACACCTTCGAAACACGAACATAAATACTGATGATGTCATGACAATCATCAGTACCATCTCCGGGCGACTAGAATGTGATTCCATATCTATCCAGTATATTAAAACTTCGAATATACGTTCATGACGCGTATATACAAAACCTTTGTATATTGGATTGTCCATATTCAAAATAAATAAATAATCAAATACGTTTTAAAATGGTTCAAATTTCAAAACAAAATTGTTTTCATTTGAAAAATATACTCTTCACACCCGTTCTAGGATACTACTGATCCTATCTCTAACGAGTCATTCCCGTTGGATATTACTAATCCAGTTTCTGATGAATTCTTTCATATGGTTCTAATGTGTCTTGTTCTCGAGCTCTGTAAACCAAAGCTCTGATACCACGATGTAACGACATGGATTTCGTCCGGACCTAATCGATCGTTAAACCGACCAAGACCGTTCGAATCCCGCATACGCTAACTTTGGGTATACAACACATCAGAACAAATAACAGAAGACTTCAATAAACATCATAATAATGTTACATCAGAGTACAGAATATCAGAGTATATCGAAATATAATACACAGCGGAAGATAAATTTACATAAATGTAATACAATGCACAGCGGAAATATAAACTACACAGCGGAAGACTGTAAATGCCTGGACACAGCTTAAAGCTTCAATCCAGAATCCTGCTCAATACATCTGTTTTTACTCTTCTAAAAAAATCCGTTTATATTCTTTTTTTAAAAAAAATCTGTTTATATTCTTTAAAAAAAATCTGTTTATATTCTTTAAAAAAAATCTGTTTATATTCTTTAAAAAAAATCTGTTTTTAAATTCTAATTCAAAAATCAGTTTTTAAATTCTAATTCAGTTTTAAAATCATAATTAAAATCAGTTTTAAAATCTTTTATAAATCTGTTTTAAACCCCCTTTAAAATCAGTTTTAAACCCTAACAATAACTTGACACTGCGGATCTAACAAAAGTGGTTTCGTCGAAATCCGAGGTCATTTGCAAAATATCCATTTTTAAGGGCCTGAATTCCATAGCGACTATTCAAAATTTTCAACTGGGCATATCTTTTGATTCCCGCTATCAAATTTCGATTGGTCGGATTCGTTAGAAAGATATTATCAAATAGATCCCATTATTTTTGGTTTCACTAAAATCCGGATTGTTTTGCACCCGGTACATTCAATTGAAGTTTGAAATCGAATTATCGAACTACCGCGCCATTTTCAATTCCTTTTATAATTATATATAATTATTATATATTCTAACGATGACGTATATAATATATACGTTCTAATTATATTCAAAATAAATTTCTCGTCTATATTATTTAAAATATTTCATTTTAAATATTCAAAATTTGCTAAAATTGCCAAAATAAAAATTTTAAACTGGCCCAGATTTTCGGGTTGTTACAAATCTTATATTTAATATTTCTATAGTACAAAAATTTCATCTTTAATATTTCTATATTATAAAAATTACATCTTTATTGTTTCTACAATATAAAAATTTCATCTCTATTGTTTCTACAATATGAAAATCATATCTTTATTTTGTCTACAATATAAAAATCATATCTTTATTGTTTCTACAATATAAAAATCATATCTTTATTCTATATTATAAAAATCATATCTTTATTCTATATTTTAAAAATCAAACCTTTTCATTATCAAGATTAAACCCTTTTCATTATCAAGATTAAAAATTATAGCTTATTAGATGAAAAGAAACGAGATCAGAAGACTTACATCGCCACCGAAGTCACGATTTGGAGAAGACGGATGTGCTCACGTCGGGCTCACGGTGATGGGCTTGGTAGCTTCGAAAGGCGGAGGTGACGTCCTCTATTCGCGGTGGTGCGGTCTCTGGTGGTCAGGAGGGGCTAGGTTGGTCGGCGCAGGCGGGATGTGGTAGCAACAACGGTCAATTTGGGGATATGGGGGTTTTCGCGTCGGCTGTGGGGCTCGATGTGGGTGGGCGCGGGGTGGAGACGGAGACAAGGAGGGAGGGGCTGCACGATCGCCGGAGGTACGACGCCCAAGGAGGAGCGAAGATGGCCTGCGTCGGCCATTTTCTTTTCTCGATCGAGCAAACGAAGGAGGGGGTTTCGGGCTGAAGAAGATAGAAGGGGAAGGGTTTTTTGTAAAGAGGGTTTTATATATTTTATTTATATTTAATTTAAATTTTGAACTATATAAAGTACCATTTCCCTTCGAACTCGAAATCGAACCCACTGACTATCGTCCCTAGTGTTTTACCTCCATTCCGAACACAATGGGATACGTATCGCAAGCTGATTCGATCGTTTCGATCCGTTTTCGTCAAAATCAACATATAACTCTATATATTGAATTTGAACGTGTATTTCAATGTACCGGGGTCACATACTAACTTGAAAAATTCTAGAAAAATATTTTCTAGCTTCGTATTGATGATACAGTCCTAACAAAACTAATTTCGTCAAATTCCGAGACCGTTTGAAAAATGGCCATTTTCAGGTCGATCGACATTGACAAAACACGTTTTCCTTTGCCACGCTCACATATTGATTCAAAAAATTATGAAAATTGGAATCTAGCAATAACTTGACATCACGGATCCCACAAAAGTGGTTTCGTCGAAATCCGAGGTCGCTTGCAAATTTTCCATTTTTAAGGGCCTGAATTCCATAACTACTATTCAGAATTTTCAACTGGACATATCTTTTTATCCCCACTATGAAATTTCGATTTTTCGGATTCATTGGAAAGATATTCACCAATAGATTTAAATATTTTTGGTTTCACTAAAATACGGCTTATTTTGCACCCGGTACATTCATTTGAAGTTTGAAATCGAATTATCGAACTACCGCGCCATTTTCAATTCCTTTTATAAATTATAAATAATTATTTATATTCTAACGCCGAGCTATATAAATATATACGTTCGAATTATATTCAAAATAAATTTCCCGTCAGTTTAATTTAAAATAATTCATTTTAAATAATCGAAATTCGCTAAAATTGCCAAAATAAAAAATTTAAACTGGCCCAGATTTCCGGGTTATTACACCTATCTATCATTGATAGTGAGGCATTAAATAATGAAGGATGAGTGAATGAAGATATATATAGAAACTCCGTAACTAGGGGTCTAACCTCTATTAAATAACCAACCATATTCTGGTATAAAGGTTTCACAAATATATTGGCATAAATCTTCTATCTCGGTATCACATTTTGAGAAATCTACCTTGAGAAGGGTAGTTAGAGTCATGCGTAATTATATCTATAAGGCTAGAATCCCTAACTTATGTTGTGCATTTTCTTTTCACCAGAATCTTGTTTTTATGACCCCCTCCTTATTACAACCGCCCAGGTTTTCTGGAGAAGGTCGGGTTCTTACAGGTGTTTGAGTTTGGCTTTCGATTCTCGTTCCCTCTCAAGCTCGATATTGGCAAAGTGACTTACTTTAGAAAGGCAATTGCTTGAATTAATACCAGTTTATCCTATTTTGTTTCCATTGTGAATTATCTTAACATACTCTGATTATGCTCATGCTCATTTTTTTGCAGGTACCAAATTTATGTGCTCCATGCTTGGATGTGTTTGAGTTTCGATTTTGTCAAAATTTGGGCGTAGAAAGGTGTGGGATGTTACATTTGGTATCAAAGCTTAGGTTAAACGATCAGAGGAATTAGTTAAATTTGAACTTGTGAGAGAACGTAATTTGATCTTCTTTTATGTTTTTCTTCATCTTTCTTACTCAACTTTAATTCATTTTGACGATAAATCAGTTATGGACCTAATTATATAGAATGGGCTTTAAGCGACTAAGAGTTGAAGTATGTTGTAACAACCCGAAAATCTGGGCCAGTTTAAAATTTTTATTTTGGCAATTTTAGTGAATTTTGATTATTTAAAATGAATTATTTTAAATATAAACATCGAGAAAATTTCTTTTGAATAAAATTCAATCGTATATATTATATAGATCGACGATAGAGTATAAATATTTATATATAATTATAAATAGGAATTGAAAATGGCGCGGTAGTTCGATAATTCGATTTCAAACTTCAATTGAATGTACTGGGTGCAAAACAATCCGGATTTTAGTGAAACCAAAAATAATGGAATCTAATTGTGAATATCTTTCCAATGAATCCGAAAAAATGAAATTTCATAGCGGGAATCAAAAGATATGTCCAGTTGAAAATTTTGAATAGTCGCTATGGAATTCAGGCCCTTAAAAATAGACATTTTGCAAACGACCTCGGATTTCGACGAAACCAGTTTTGTTGGATCCGCAGTGTCAAATTATTGCTAGATTTCAAATTTCATAATTTTTCGAATCAATATGTGAGCGTGGCAAAGGAAAACGCGTTTGACCAGTTTTAGTTGATTTTAATCGACTGGAAAATGACCATTTTTCAAACGGTCTCAGAATTTGACGAAACTAGTTTTGTTAGGACCGTATCATCAATACGAAGCTAGAAAATATTTTTCGGGAATTTTTCGAGCTAGTATGTGGCCCCGGTAAATTAAAATGCACATTTAAATTGAATATATAAAGAATTATACTTTAAATTCAACGGAAACTGATTCAAACAGTCGAACTGGCCTACGATACATATCACATTGTGTTCGGAATGGGGGTAAAACGCTATGGGCGACAGGCGGTGGGCCTCGTTTTGAGATCAAAAGTAAAAGTCAACTTTTTGAAATAAAAATAAAATTAAAATAAAATTAAAAATTCCCCTACCTTTCTCGTTTAACCTGCTCCCCGGTTACTTTCTCATTCGAGAGAAATTAGAAAAAAAAAACAAACGAAGGGCGGAGCCCTAAATCAGGTCGCCGACCATCGACGACCCCGTCGCCCACCGCCCCATCGCTCCTCCGGCCACCGCACGCCTGAGCCCCCCCTCGAAGACCTCGACAACCGCGAGCCCTCCTCCCCCCCCTCTTCGATACGTCGCAGACCCCCCCCCCCTCCCCAGAAAATCGCCACCGCCACCTGAGCTTCGCCCCCCCTCGACCTTCCACCACCCAGCTGCCACCTCCCTCGCACCAGCAGCCACCGCGCACCCCTTTCCCCCTCCCGTCCAGTCAACGTTCAAAACAGAAAAGGTGCAGTTTTTATTAATTTATTTATTTATTTTATATATTTTCTTTTATGATTTTTAGATTAATTTAGTAATTAAATTTTGCAATGAAATAGCATTGTTTAAAACTGAGTTTTTATTTAATATAAGTACATTGATAAAAAATATGATTTTTATATTTTTAAAGTATTAAAAATATGATTTTTATATTTTTAAAGTATTAAAAATATAATCTCTACTATATAAAAGATGTAAAAATGTGATTTTGGTTTATGTAGAGAAGTAAAAATATAATTTTTACATGATAGGAATATTAAAAATATCATCTTTATATGTGTAGCAAAATAAAGATTGATTTTTATAATGATATTTTTAAATATGAAAAGATGATATTTTTAAATACGAAAAGATGATATTTTTAAATATGAAAAGACGATATTTTTAAATATGAAAAGACGATATTTTTAAGATGGGTAGTCAAGTAAAAATATGATTTTTACTTCGAGAAATAATATAATTTTTATATTATAGAAAGGCAAATCTATATTTTTGAAAAGGCGAAATTTTTTATATAGCAGCGGTGTAAAAATAGAATTTTTATATATTGAATAGCGAAGTAAAAATTTGATTTTTATATATTGAATAGCGAAGTAAAAATTCGATTTTTATATATTGAATAGCAAAGTAAAAATTCGATTTTTACATATGTAGTGGCTACAGCAAAGAAGATGAAGAAAATGAGATAACAATGAAGATTTCTATCAAAGAAGAGTCAAGATGTTTGGATAGCTATCAGTGAGAATTTCTCACCTTTCAATTTAATTTTTTCTAGTTATAAATATATACTAGGATGCAGACGGTGTTTAGTAGCACCCGACACCCGTCATCCACAGACCATGGATGGTTTGTTTGTTTAATTGTTTGGTTGTGTAGTTGGTTGGATTATTTGGTTTGAAATTGAATTGTTTGGTGAAATGAAATTGATTTGATTGATGTGTGAATGGCGTGGGCCTTCACTAGACCGGGGATAAGGCTAGGCCTCGTCCCGTTTCTAGTATCGTGCCGTTATGCCGCCGAAATTTTCTAAAATAAGTTAGAAAATAAAAATATCATTTTATTTAAAGAATGAACTGAATAGAAATTCATATGTTAAAATAAAATGTTTTATCGTTAAAAATATATAAATTTTAACGTGAATATGAATATAGTGAATGTGAATAAATAAATATTCATTTACAAACCGGACGGTTTGTTTATGTACACCTATTTGAAGGACATTGATTGGGACGATAAATTTTACACATTGCCCAACTGCATAAATAAAATATGTGTTTGATTATTTGAAACCCCACACGAGTGTTGGGATGAAATTTGAAGTTCACTCATCCTGATTGATTAAATATGTCGATCGATTGATTGACAGGCTGTTATAAGCGTTAGATATCTATATTTGATGCTTATACAGTGTAGTGCACTTTGGTTGATGGTTGATTATTTTTCAATGCTATTATATACGTGTGATGTATGAAAATCCATATAATTAATATTATATGGTGATTGATTGGGCCTCATTCCAATTTAGAAAATAAAGAATATATAAAATAAAGGTTCATGTGTTGACAGTACTCATCCGTTGAGATTAGTCATGTGTTGAACGAAATATTTTGATAATAACAACTATTTTGAAAAAGAAATATTTGAAATAGAATATTTGAAAATAGAAATATATGAAGCCGTGTTGATTAGATTGACGCCATTTTGACGTGAACGATATTATATCGATTTTATTCATTTTATAATGAATATCGAAGGGGATTTCAAAATATGATATTTTGAAAAGAATTGCATATAAATGAATTCGAATTGAAATTGAATATAAATGAATTCGAATTGAAATTGAATATAAACGAATTCGAATTGAAATTGAATATAAACGAATTTGAATTGAAATTGAATATAAACGAATTCGAATTGAAATTGAATATAAACAAATTCGAATTGAAATTGAATATAAACGAATTCGAATTGAAATTGAATATAAATAAATTCGAATTGAAATTGAATATAAACGAATTCGAATTGAAATCGAATATAAACGAATTCGAATTGAAATTGAATATAAACGAATTCGAATTGAAATTGAATATGATTGAATTCGAATTGAAATTGAATTGAATTGAAAACGAACTGAAATTGAATTAGATATCAATTTGAATTGAAATCAATTTGAAATGAATTTAAAACGAATTTATATTGGAATATTCAATTTTGATTTGAAATTGAATATGAAGTTGAAACCGTTTTGAAAATAAATTTAAAACGATTTATAAAGCACGTTTTGAATTGAAATCGACGAAGTATATATTATATATATTATATATATATATAATATAATGGCCTGAATGGAACGCGCCGCGCTGCGGCAATTCGCGAATTTCGACCATTAACTTCGAACGAATATTACGGGAGATCCGACCGTCGGATTCTCCTGAAACCGGAACCGTTGGGTTCGTATCGAAAAGAGGTTTCTAACGAATATTAGAAATTTGAAATCTAACGGTTGGATTTGGAGTTATGTCCAAATCAAATTTGGAAAAGGTCGCTGTAAGTGCAGTTCGATGGCCATTGATGGAAATCGACTGTGCGGGCCTTGATAAAATTATTAAAAATAGTAATAATTTGTGTAAAATCATAAGAAATGATTTAGAAAGAATTGGGATGAAAAACTCCATATTTGAAAAGATAAAAATAGATTTTTATCGAAATAAACTAGTTTTGAACTAGAATTATAATTCTATTTATTTTTAAATAAATAAATTGAATTTGAAATGGTTTTGAAAATAACCAGAACTTCCAATGATTGCATTGGGATGGATTTGAATCGAAATTGTCTTCAGAATATTTCGATGTTGGATTTCGTGACTATATAAATGTTGTCATGGAAATTTGAAAGATATAGATATATATATATCGTTATTTCCAATACGATATTTGTTGGTCGTAGAATTTGATATTGAATATAAGCCGAGATATTTTCTATTCAGAGCCTTGTATTTAATATCAAATGCGATTTGGGTTTGTCGAGAATGGTGTCTTCACTAACACTGTTCTTGAACCCAGTTGGGAAAAGATTAAATCTTTTTATTTAGATTTAATGAAGTGTACTAATTAAATAATATTTAATTGGAATTGAATTGATATTGATTTTTGGGTTTATCGTGGACAGTGTTTTAAATAACACTCGTTCTTTAACCCGATAATTAATGGAATGTGATTTTGGGTTTATCGTGAATTGTGTTTTAAATGACACTGATTCTTTAACCCAGTTAAAGATTAAAACTAAGTGGAGTTTTAATGAATCTTTTATTAGATTGAAATGATCGAGAATGGAGTATCACCAGTTTTGCTCCAGGCGATAGTTAAATCTTTAATTAGATTTGAACGTGAAATGGTAATTGAATTTACCGATAACACCGTGGTGTTAGATATGAAGTATTAGCAGTTCTACTTCATGGGATGAATAGGTTGGGATTGGGAAATTAAAACAAATGATTACTTCGGTAAGGTTCGTTAATCCCGACTAGTTGAATGGAAATTCAAAAGAATATTAAAGAATAAATTCAAGGAATTTATCTTTGATAAAATTAATGAGAACCTCTCCCTATGAATGTGAAATTTAGAAACTAACTATCGGTTAGCCAAGCAGAATGGTTCTCTAGATATTGATCTGATGTTGGTTTCGGCCTTCGGGGTTAATATTTGGGGAATTATTCTCTTGATTAATTTATGGTTAGTGACTGATAAATTGGAATGAGGCGTATGTTGTGTTTGTGTAACACTTATTTAAAATACACACGAGTTATTCGGAAAGACCGGGTTTATCCCTTTCTGAATAACTGATACGACGATAAGTCGAAGATGAAGACGATGGTCGAAGACCAGAAGTCTTCACGTCGTTTGGGTGATTACTGATGATCTTGATTGGGATGTACACCCAAGAAGATGGAAACAGTTGGTGATCGTCCAGACGTGCTTGGAGATCGATGGATATGCGGGGTACTAGGTGCCTCCGGTTTCGTTCAGACCTAGAACGGACTTGTACATGGACTGTGTGTCTGACATTGGATTTTAGTCCGTGTGATTGATTTCTATTAAATATATATCTGTTTGGCAGCGGAGAATTTATTCTCTTGCTTAACGCCCTTCTCTGAGACGTACGAGCTCGGGGGTTATATTTTGATGGATATCAATCGCATGGAGTGAATTGCATGTGTGGCATGCTAAGATGCAAATGATCAAGGCTTCTGTTGAAAAGCAAAGTCTTGTGGTTGATGATCGAAGCACGGCCTTTGTGGCGTAGCTTCGTGTAACATTTACTTCGCGAGTTTCGCACCTCGGTTGTGAACCATAAACGGGAGAGGACCTCAGGGAGGGAATGCGTATCCTTCTAGCTAGGGTGGTGTCAGTGACCTACCAGGCCTGACATTTATATACTTTTCACCTGTGTGGTTGTTGCTGTTGCGAGGCGCCTCGGTTTGATCGGACAATCCGGGTCCGATGGAGTCATTCGTTGGCTCATTGACACCCCAAAGGGTGGGGAAACACAGTGTTCAGGAATTTTAATCCACATCGGTGGACCGGCCCTGACGATCCAAGGGTCACTCGAGCTCTGATCCTGAGACACGGGCTAGAGCGTCTCGAATCGGTTGAGGACTATCTTTTGCCTCGATTCATAGATGGAAATCCAATTTCCAAATACGTGACTTTGCGATTTTGATTGTATAATCTATATATGGCGACATAGTGGTATGGGGCATTCATGCCGCCTATTATTGATACTTATGATTTGAAGTTGTTTTATACACTATACACTTATAATAGTATCAAATGATTTGTTTTAAACGTATCAAGAATTCTTGGCTGTTATAAGGTAAAAACTGTAACACCCCACCTCCGCCAGGGTGGCTCTTGCAAGCACTCTGACTTTGGAGGGGCGTTTGTACCGGGTAAACATGCATAATGATATATCAAGGCAGAACAAGAACATATGTATATATGTAAACAGAGTAAATAAGATAAGTAAAACAACGGAAGATTTCAAACTATTTCAAAACAAGTCTGGTACAACGTAATGTCAACTTTCCAAATACACAAGTCTAGATAAAAACAACATCACTGAAAAACTGAAATACATAAGTACTATCCCCAAAATAAGTGATAACCATAGCTAGTTTCATGTCGAAACCGTACATGAGCTGAAATCCCACAAGCAAGCAATCAGAAATCCAAGCTAAGCTCCAACGTTCCCACCCTGAGAACCTGGGGGGAGGGGGGGAACGGAAGAAAAGAGGCGAAAGAAAACAGGTCAGTCAAAAAGACTGAGTAAGCCCTACTACCATCAGTCTATAAACTAATAAAGTTAACTGGCATGATGAAAACTGAGATGAACATAAGGATAACTACATACTGGCATGATAGATAAAAGGTGTCATCGCATAATCAGGTTTAAGGTTTTGCACCACAGGTGTACTAGCAAACTAACATGACTTGAATAAACAAGTATTGATCCCTTGGCCCAAGCTTTGGCCCAATAACATGAAGTGACCCTAATACGAGGTCCAATAACATGAAGTGACCCTAATACGAGGTCCAATAACATGAAGTGACCCTAATACGAGGTCCAATAACATGAAGAGACCCTAATACGAGGTCCAATAACATGAAGTAACCCTAATACGAGGTCTAATAACATGAAGTGACCCTAATACGAGGTCCAATAACATGAAGTGACCCTAATACGAGGTTCCACCAAACGGTCTAGTCGATCGGCTCTCTATAAGCCTAACTCGTCACGTGTTGGTGTCAATACGGCCCAAACATAATTGTAGTCAGACTGTGCTGGGTCTCCCGTCGGGTGTATCAAGCCCTAGGGTGTCAACCCCTGGACACCATAAACATAAGTGCACAGTCTAGATCTACTGGTACCCGTGCTTGATTTTCTCCGGCTACGGACTACGTGCACGACCGTAGTCCGTCCGGAACTACACCGGCGTACCACTCTGCCGTCGTTTTTGGCCACTTACCTCAAGTCCAGTAATCGTGCCCCACCCTAGCCTAGTCCCTAGGGTCATGATGATACAAACTTGGGATTACTGCTGGAGTGGACCCCCGTTGCTAGGATTTTCTAGTGGGTTAAGTACGGTTTAACCCTCTTGCTAATCATGGATTAACTTGGTTAAGTGTAACGATGAGTTCACGACTTAACCCTGATTAATCTACCAAGCCCACATTGATTAAGTATTAAGTGGACCATGACTTAAACCCTAACCATGAGGCATTAATTAATTAATGTGCCTTAACCTCTCACATTAGACTTCGTTGCGGTTACTAGTTAAGCAGGTCGGTTCCGGGTAGCATTATACCACAACTTGGTCTAACCTTGGGTTCAAGGTACAACATGACCAACTTCTCACATTGGGTCCTATTGTTTGTAGCAACTAGTTAAGCCGGTCGGTTCCGGGTAGGCTTACGCTACAAACTCAACCCAACCTCGAGTTGGTCACACTTATATTTTCTAAGTGTCATGTCCATTATGTTTCCAAAACATATTACAAGTTTTCAAGCATTTGGGTAGACCTAACTTAATAGGTAAATTCCCAATGGGTAGACCTAACTTAATAGGTAAATTCCCAATCTTATGTTTTTTATGTCTTTTAAGTTTACCCAACCCCAAACGCAATCCCATCGCTTACATATCGCAATAGCACATAAAGGATAGAAAGAGGGAACTTGGCATAATCATGACATAAAGGTGTTGAAGCCACAAGTTTAACATGGTGGCATATGAAATGTACATATGTTCATATACTTGCATATTACATTTTTAGGCCTCTAAAGCATGCATAAAACCAAACTTAGCATATTGGTGATACATGGTGATAAACGACATGTAGAAATGGCCATAAGTTCGCATTTAGCCTCACATGCAAGTTATCATAAGAGATATGATAACTTACATGTTGCCAAAATGCAACCTTTAGCATAAAGCTTGAAGCTTTATGTTCATATACTCAAGGTAAGCTTGCATAACATGATAACATGAGTAAAATGATCCACCCAAACTTGCATAACATAACATGGCAAACTTGCATATCATAACATATCAAACTTGCATAACATGACATAGTAAACTTGCATATCATGGCAAACTTGCATATCATAATGACCAACCAAACTTGCATCATTCATTTAACTTTAGAGTTTAAATATGAAAGTAGAAAAGGGCTTACAATGCTTATGAAGACACCAAAAATATATATAGATTGAGACAAAGCCCTTATGCAATCAAATAAACCCAAAATGCAAGCTCTAATAGAAAACCCTTGAGCCAAAATGAATCAAAACTCTTGCTTTATGATGTAAATATGGAAACTTGACTTGAATGCAAGCTAATTATGCTCATACAAGCTTGAAAACACTTGTATGCATTGAAAATCTCTCATAGAAATAACTTAGGAATTTTATGAAGAGAGTGGAGGCCATGAGAGGAATGATTTTGCCATAGTTTAGTTACTTGAATGAATAATGATGATTTAGGGTTAGGTTAGGGGCTTATTTATAGAGATTAGGATTAGTTTTAGCCTTAGGATTAAACCCTAATTCCAATCTCACCCTCAAAACCGAATCTGGCCCCCAAACTCAACACAACTCCAAAATGGTGCACCAGGCAAAACTGCCCGGCTGAACCAAGTCGACAGCCAAGTCGACAGGGCTGTCGACTTGGGGCCAACCAAGTCGACAGGCCTGTCGACTTGGTTGGCTTGGCGGGAAATTTCCCGCCTAGCCTTCCAGGCCCGAAATTCGAAATTTGAACTTGAAATCCAAATCTGTTTTTAACTTGGAAATTTCTGAAAACTTCATTGGGCCTTAATCGGGTCATACGGACTCCGATTTTCGAAAACTCGGACTCTATTTCGCGTATTTTTCCGAGACGAACGCAATGGCATATCCCGTTTCTCTTGATTCAGATTTTAGAATTAAATTCTGCCTCGATTTACGTTATAACAGGTTATTGAAAATACGGGTTGTTACATTCTCCCCTCCTTAAAGGATTTCGTCCCCGAAATCTTCAAGTTAGGAAGAACGTATCCTACCATCCAACATCCATCTACTCAAAACATCATCCACGAGCAATCATTGTCCTTACAAGATTCTAAATGTTGTATGAACATATGCAAAGGTGTGTGTATATGTACTTATCTAATGCAAATATCATCAATGCAAATTATGTTAGTGAAATGAATCCATATATATGCAATTCCTAACATAATGTATAACATCTATATGTGTGCACATAACATACATCCATATGCAACATCCATGTGATAACACAAAAATTTTCATCCATGAATAAGCATAAACACTCATGCATATGCAATATGAGGAGTGTGTGAGCCGATCTAGTGCCTAACGTGTATAATGCCTCCACGAGTAACCACTTGCAAACACTTGCAACCACTTGCAACCATCAAGCATAACATGTTTCAAACACATGTTACATCCAAAGGGTTTCTACCTAAGGTTCTCATGACAAGATTAACATGATAAACTAGATAATCAAGACAAACATGGATAGCAAAAGATATGCTACAAAGAGATCGGGAAGATAAGCAGGATATACTCCTTTCGGATTACAAGAAATCCCTTCCTAACCCAACCCATATTCTATAAAAGCCCAAAAGGTTTAGTCAACCTAACGGACCCCTTCAAACCCTGACATGTATTACTAGCCAATAAGTCATACCTCCCGACAGAAATAGGGCCGAGAATGGGACCGAGAGGATATACGTAAGAAGATAACATGTGAGTAAGTTCCACAGGAAAACAAGGATCATGGATATGCTCTTAAAAAGAGATATGATGCGCGTATCTAGCCTTCAGTCTTCTAAGTCACGTTTCCTTGAGCTTAACTCCACTGTGCTTTGACCGTCTTTTACCTCATGATTTCTTAGCTTCTTAACTCTTATTTCCAAATATGAGTTGGAACCCATTTCATTGTCACCTCTCGTCTTCCTCTTTCACTTACTCTTCTATCATTCTTGGCTTAAACATAACTATGACCTCATGGTTTCATGCAAGCTCTCCAAAATTCACCAGTGAATCCTGGATCTCGTTTACTTACTATAAAGTATTCCATGCAGCAGAACTTTTCTTGAAAATATCAATCCATGTTGCCAATTGCTCTTACTAACGTGATTTTCTATAACTCATGCTTGAACGAAATGAACCATCTGCCTGTGAATGATAGGCCGTACTTAGATTCAGTCGCTTGCCCATGACTTCCCGTAGACTATTCCAAAACTGGCTAGTGAAAATTGAGTCATGGTTACTAACTATCCTTTAGGGAACCCCGTGCAACCGCTTTATTTCTTGAAAGTAAACTGTCGCTAGTTATGATGCAGTCCTTTCGCTCTTTACCGGAGTGAAATGAGCACCCTTCGTGAGTCTACCTACTATGACCCACATGCTCTTATTCCCTTTTCTTGATCTAGGCAGTCCATCCACGAAATCCTTCGTGACGCTTTTCCCTCTTCCATTGCGGGGACCTCCAATGGATATAATAGCCCACCGGGCTTCTATGACTCGGCCTTTAACCTGTTGGCACAACATGCACCTTGGGATAAACTCGGCCACCTCCTCGGGTGATGTGCATCTTCAAGAACCTTCTTTCTCTCATCGCGTCTTAGCCATCCCTTGTCATCTATAGCGAGCTGACTTACCATCTCGCCTCGAATCAACTTGTCCATGATCTCGACTAACTGCGGGTCTTCTTTCTGTGAAGTCCCTACTTGATCCAGAAGGGTAGGTCTAAGCTCAAGGGACGCTAACTAACTAATTAAACTGAGAGAACTTCTTACTTCAATTGTCCTCGTCGGAGCTTTTCGGTTTTGAACCGCGACCACTTTAGCAGGATCCACCACTAAGCCTTGCTTAGAAACTATGTGCCCAAGAAATCTAACTCCTTTTTCTCCAAAATGACATTTGGAGGACTTGGCTTTCAACTGATGCGCTCTAAGCGTATCCATCACCTCCTTGCGATGTCTAGCATGTTCTTCCTCGTTCTTTAAGAAAGTCAGAATATCGTCTACAAAGACTACCACAAACTCGTTCAGGAACTCCCTAGACACCCTACTCATCAAGTCCACGAAGTAGGCGGGTGCATTAGTCAAACCGAATGGCATGACCAGCTATTCTAAGAATCCATCTGGAGTTCTGAACGCAGTTTTGCCTATACTATCCTCAGCTACTCTGAGCTGATGGAATCCAGTAGCAAGATCAAGAGAAAACAGATGTTCCTACAAGCTGATCAAACAAATCATCGATCCTTGGCAATGGTTGTCTATTCTCTTTGTTTAACTCATGATTATCAACACAAAGTCGAGGAGAACCATCTGCCTTGGTAGTAAATACTACAGGCGCTCCCCATTCAGATATACTTCGTCTAATGAAGTTCTTCTCAAGCAACTCCTTGACTTGCTTTCTTAACTCTCATCTTGCGGGGCCATGTGCCTAACCGGCCACGAAACTATCTTGGCATTATCAACCAGATAAATGTGGAAATCTGTCTCTCGTTTAGGGGTAACCCCCTTCACTTCACCCAAGATATCAGGATATTCTCGGACCACCTTCACCGATTGCAAACTATCGATAGACGAGTTGAGGGATTCAAGATAACACAACATGACGGGACTCATAGGGTTACTAGAAATTTTTAGGGTATTACCGAGGCGAGTCATGAGCCTCTCAACCCTATGCTCAAAAATCAAGAATGGATCCAAAACTGGACAACCAATCCATGCCCAAAATCAACCCATACCCCATGAAACTGAGAATATAAGCATCACACGAGAATTCTATACTCAAGATAGAGATTTTCAAATCCACGTAGATAATAGACAAATGGGCGGAACCCCCAATTGGATTTGAAACACACACGGGATCATTAACTAGACTAGTACTTAGGTGCAAACTTTCAACTAAACCAGATGAAATAAACTATGCGATGCGCCAGAATCAAACAAAGTACGAACAGGAAAATCAGAAATGTAAACAAGACTTTCAACAGAAATACTACCTCGATCGGGAACTGGAGCGGCATTGAGAGCATGAACTTGCCCTCCCGAAGGTCCAGCACGCTGAGTCTGACCCTGGCCTTGCCCTTGCTTCTTCGGGCAATCCTTAGTGAAGTGTCCCATTTCTCCACAGTTAAAGCAAGTGCCCTTCCTTTTTCTGCAATCCTTGTTTAGATGAGTCGAGCTTCCACATGTAAAGAACCTTTTTTCCTTCTTATCTTCCCATTGAAGCAGGGCCATATTTACCAAACTCTCGAAGGTTGCTCCGATGGGAATATGAGATATGGCCAAACCGCGCAATGGCTCGTTTAGTCCTAGAGCAAAGTGCATGGCCTTCTTCTGAGCTGTGTTAACCAAGTCTAAACCGAACCGAGCAAGTTGATTAAACTTATCCACGTATTCCCTAATAGTCATGTCCCCTTGCTTTAGTGATAGGAACCTCTCCATCTGAAGGTTCTCCTCTGCTGACGATAAAAACCTCAGTCCAAACCTTCTTTTGAACTCATCCCAAGTCTCAATTGGTCTAGTAGTGGTGGTGGCTACCCACCAATAAGCAGCTTCCCCTTTCAATAACCATACCGCCAATAGAACTTTCCTACGATCTTCTACATCTAAGATAGCAAAGAGGTCTTCAGTTTCCTTTAACCAGTTTCTTGCCTCAACAGAAGTCTCCATCCCAACAAAATTCTTGCAACCCATCGCCTTAAAGTCTTTGCAAATCTCCGCGAAATCCGCTTGTGGATGCTGAGGGGGAGGAGGAATGTCCGTGGGGTCGGCTTCACTTGCCCTTTCCCCCATGTATCTCCTAAACCAAATAGGTACTTGAGCGCCTTCCGGAATGGCAAAGTTATCGGCCATACTGAAAACGGAAAAAGATAGATTCAGAATGGAGAAAAACGAAGGAATTTTTGCTAATGGCTTTTTGGGAAATAGCCTTTAAAATAAACTAGACTTTTCTTTGGAAAATACTTTATACTTGGTTTTGAAAATAGTTTTCCAAAAGTTTTAAAAACCTTTTTGTTCCTTCTCGTAAACCATACGCTCTGATACCAAATGTAACACCCCACCTCCGCCAGGGTGGCTCTTGCAAGCACTCTGACTTTGGAGGGGCGTTTGTATCGGGTAAACATGCATAATGATATATCAAGGCAGAACAAGAACATATGTATATATGTAAACAGAGTAAATTAGATAAGTAAAACAGCGGAAGATTTCAAACTATTTCAAAACAAGTCTGGTACAACATAATGTCAACTTTCCAAATACACAAGTCTAGATAAAAACAACATCACTGAAAAACTGAAATACATAAGTACTATCCCCAAAATAAGTGATAACCATAGCTAGCTTCATGCGAAACCGTACATGAGCTGAAATCCCACAAGCAAGCAATCAGAAATCCAAGCTAAGCTCCAACTTTCCCACCCTGAGAACCTGGGGGGGGGAGGGGGGGGGACGGAAGAAAAGAGGCGAAAGAAAACAGGTCAGTCAAAAAGACTGCGTAAGCCCTACTACCATCAGTCTATAAACTAATAAAGTTAACTGGCATGATGAAAACTGAGATGAACATAAGGATAACTACATACTGGCATGATAGATAAAAGGTGTCATCGCATAATCAGGTTTAAGGTTTTGCACCACAGGTGTACTAGCAAACTAACATGACTTGAATAAACAAGTATTGATCCCTTGGCCCAAGCTTTGGCCCAATAACATGAAGTGACCCTAATACGAGGTCCAATAACATGAAGTGACCCTAATACGAGGTCCAATAACATGAAGTGACCCTAATACGAGGTCCAATAACATGAAGTGACCCTAATACGAGGTCCAATAACATGAAGTGACCCTAATACGAGGTCCAATAACATGAAGTGACCCTAATACGAGGTCCAACCAAACGGTCTAGTCGATCGGCTCCCTATAAGCCTAACTCGTCACGTGTTGGTGTCAATACGACCCAAACATAATTGTAGTCAGACTGTGCTGGGTCTCCCGTTGGGTGTATCAAGCTCTGTGGTGTCAACCCCTGGACACCATAAACATAAGTGCATAGTCTAGATCTACTGGTACCCATGCTTGATTTTCTCCGGCTACGGACTACGTGCACGACCGTAGTCCGTCCGGAACTACACCGGCGTACCACTCTACCGTCGTTTTTGGCCACTTACCTCAAGTCCAGTAATCGTGCCCCACCCTAGCCTAGTCCCTAGGGTCATGATGATACAAACTTGGGATTACTGCTGGAGTGGACCCCCGTTGCTAGGATTTTCTAGTGGGTTAAGTACGGTTTAACCCTCTTGCTAATCATGGATTAACTTGGTTAAGTGTAACGATGAGTTCACGACTTAACCCTGATTAATCTACCAAGCCCACATTGATTAAGTATTAAGTGGACCATGACTTAAACCCTAACCATGAGGCATTAATTAATTAACGTGCCTTAACCTCTCACATTAGACTTCGTTGCGGTTACTAGTTAAGCCGGTCGGTTCCGGGTAGTTTTATACCACAACTTGGTCTAACCTCAGGTTCAAGGTACAACATGACCAACTTCTCACATTGGGTCCTATTGTTTGTAGCAACTAGTTAAGCCGGTCGGTTCCGGGTAGGTTTACGCTACAAACTCAACCCAACCTCGAGTTGGTCACACTTATATTTTATAAGTGTCGTGTCCATTATGTTTCCAAAACATATTACAAGTTTTCAAGCATTTGGGTAGACCTAACTTAATAGGTAAATTCCCAATGGGTAGACCTAACTTAATAGGTAAATTCCCAATTTTATGTTTTTTATGTCTTTTAAGTTTACCCAACCCCAAACGCAATCCCATCGCTTACATATCGCAATAGCGCATAAAGGATAGAAAGAGGGAACTTGGCATAATCATGACATAAAGGTGTTGAAGCCACAAGTTTAACATGGTGGCATATGAAATGTACATATGTTCATATACTTGCATATTACATTTTTAGGCCTCAAAAGCATGCATAAAACCAAACTTAGCATATTGGTGATACATGGTGATAAACGACATGTAGAAATGTCCATAAGTTCGCATTTAGCCTCACATGCAAGTTATCATAAGAGATATGATAACTTACATGTTGCCAAAATGCAACCTTTAGCATAAAGCTTGAAGCTTTATGTTCATATACTCAAGGTAAGCTTGCATAACATGATAACATGAGTAAAATGATCCACCCAAACTTGCATAACATAACATGGCAAACTTGCATATCATAACATATCAAACTTGCATAACATGACATAGTAAACTTGCATATCATGGCAAACTTGCATATCATAATGATTAACCAAACTTGCATCATTCATTTAACTTTAGAGTTTAAATATGAAAGTAGAAAAGGGCTTACAATGCTTATGAAGACACCAAAAATATATATAGATTGAGACAAAGCCCTTATGCAATCAAATAAACCCAAAATGCAAGTTCTAATAGAAAAACCCTTGAGCCAAAATGAATCAAAACTCTTGCTTTATGATGTAAATATGGAAACTTGACTTGAATGCAAGCTAATGATGCTCATACAAGCTTGAAAACACTTGTATGCATTGAAAATCTCTCATAGAAATAACTTGGGAATTTTATGAAGAGAGTGGAGGCCATGAGAGGAATGATTTTGCCATAGTTTAGTTACTTGAATGAATAATGATGATTTAGGGTTAGGTTAGGGGCTTATTTATAGAGATTAGGATTAGTTTTAGCCTTAGGATTAAACCCTAATTCCAATCTCAGCCCTCAAAACCGAATCTGGCCCCCAAACTCAACACAACTCCGAAATGGTGCACCAGGCAAAACTGCCCGGCTGAACCAAGTCGACAGCCAAGTCGACTGGGCTGTCCACTTGGGTCCAACCAAGTCGACTGCCAAGTCGACAGGCCTGTCGACTTGGTTGGCTTGGCGGGAAATTTCCCGCCTAGCCTTCCAGGCCCGAAATTCGAAATTTGAACTTGAAATCCAAATCTGTTTTTAACTTGGAAATTTCTGAAAACTTCATTGGGCCTTAATCGGGTCATACGGACTCCGATTTTCGAAAACTCGGACTCTATTTCGCGTATTTTTCCGAGACGAACGCAATGGCATAGCCCGTTTCCCTTGACTCAGATTTTAGAATTAAATTCTTCCTCGATTTACGTTATAACAGGTTATTGAAAATACGGGTTGTTACATTCTCCCCTCCTTAAAGGATTTCGTCCCCGAAATCTTCAAGTTAGGAAGAACGTATCCTACCATCCAACATCCATCTACTCAAAACATCATCCACGAGCAATCATTGTCCTTACAAGATTCTAAATGTTGTATGAACATATGCAAAGGTGTGTGTATATGTACTTATCTAATGCAAATATCATCAATGCAAATTATGTTAGTGAAATGAATCCATATGTATGCAATTCCTAACATAATGTATAGCATCTCTATGTGTGCACATAACATACATCCATATGCAACATCCATGTGATAACACAAAAATTTTCATCCATGAATAAGCATAAACACTCATGCATATGCAATATGAGGAGTGTGTAAGCCGATCTAGTGCCTAACGTGTATAATGCCTCCACGAGTAACCACTTGCAAACACTTGCAACCACTTGCAACCATCAAGCATAACATGTTTCAAACACATGTTTCATCCAAAGGGTTTCTACCTAAGGTTCTCATGACAAGATTAACATGATAAACTAGATAATCAAGACAAACATGGATAGCAAAAGATATGCTACAAAGAGATCGGGAAGACAAGCAGGATATACTCCTTTCGGATTACAAGAAATCCTTTCCGAGACGAACGCAATGGCATAGCCCGTTTCCCTTGATTCAGATTTTAGAATTAAATTCTGCCTCGATTTACGTTATAACAGGTTATTGAAAATACGGGTTGTTACAAAAACCCTATCCTCCGGCTTGCGATTGCATTGTGTGATAGGACCTGGGTCTTATAACAGCTTCATTTTTCTTTATTTAGCATTGCGCTGTTGTTTTATGCACTGGTATTCTTGGGAGGAAACCCGTTCCGTGTTATACGGCGTGGTCCCTTGATTTACCTAACTTTAAAATAAAGATTAATAACTGTTTTAGTTCTCACACCAGTCACATGACTGACCTGGAGTTTATTGTTTAACCTAAACTCTGGGTGCCCCTATTTTGACATGGGCAGCTAGTAGTTTTGGTTTTGCAGATTTATATTCACAGGATCCTGGTTTACAGCTGGAACGATATCCGGAAAGCTTTGTATCTGTATATCCCCTTCTAGTTGTGTATTGTATTATTTTCCGCTGCGATGTATTTAAATGTATTGTAATCTCTGATATTTCTGTGTAATATTCATTTATACTCTGTATATTCTTGTAATCTGATGCATTGTTGTAATATACTATGAAACGTTTTTTTTGTATGCGTTCTATTTTGTCGTGTTCTCAAAACAATTCGTTCTTTCTCTCTCTCTTAGGAGACCGGGGGAGTTCGGTCGTTTCATCGTGGTATCAGAGCTTTGGTTTACAGAGCTCGAGAACAAGGCACATTAGAACCATACGAAAGAATTCATCAGATATTGGATTAGTAATATCCAACGAGAATGACTCGTTAGAGATGGGATCAGTAGTATCCTATAACGAGTGTGAAGAGTAAATTTTCAAAGTGAAAACAAGTTTGGTTTTGAAAATTTAAATCAACTATTCGTATTTGATTATTTATTTGTATTGATCTGGACAGTACAGTATATAAAGAATTTGCATATACGCCTTGCAAACGTATATTCAAAGTTTTAATATATTGGATAGATATAGCATCACACTCTAGTCGCTCGAAGATGATATTGATGATAGCGATCGCATCATCAACATTTATGTTCGGGTTGCGAAGGTGGGATTCCTATATATTTCCATTAGACTGGTGTGAGAACCAAAATTAGATAGGGCTTATTGTTATGATTTGGCATCAAAAATCTGATTTTTGACTATATAGCAAAATTATGAATTTGAAACTCTAATTCACTAATTGATTGATGTTTGTATTGTTTGGTTATTTGTTTGATAATTTTGAACCATTATGCATAATTGAATCAAATATTGAATTGTATTGAAATTTGGTTGCATTTCTTGCATATACATGTGCTTACATTGAACAGGTCATAGCAAGGAGGCTAGAGCCAGAGAATAAAATTTGTTTGCCCGACAAATAGGTACATGTTTACTACATAATTTACTGTTTTGTTTGGGTGATGATGATTTTATGAGCCTATTGGCTAGCCGCTTGGCTTTTTCTTTTTCTTTTTGAGATCAGAAGGCCTGTATGGCAATTTCAAGATTTTCCCGTGGCTTCCGGGGCAGGGGAGGTTATGGCGAAATTTTTCAAAAATTTAGGGTGTTAGCCAAATTTTTGAAGAATTTGAAAATTCTCAGAAACTGAAAAGTTGGAGAATGGAAGCCAGATCAAACGTAGAGTTGATTAATCAAACCACTTTCGACTTTGTTCCTTTTCGGGGACGAAAAGTTTTAAGTGGGGGAGATTGTAACAACCCGAAAATCTGGGCCAGTTTAAAATTTTTATTTTGGCAATTTTAGTGAATTTTGATTATTTAAAATGAATTATTTTAAATATAAACGTCGAGAAAATTTCTTTTGAATAAAATTCAATCGTATATATTATATAGATTGACGATAGAGTATAAATATTTATATATAATTATAAATAGGAATTGAAAATGGCGCGGTAGTTCGATAATTCGATTTCAAACTTCAATTGAATGTACCGGGTGCAAAACAATCCGGGTTTTAGTGAAACCAAAAATAATGGAATCTAATTGTGAATATCTGTCCAATGAATCCGAAAAATTGAAATTTCATAGCGGGAATCAAAAGATATGTCCAGTTGAAAATTTTGAATAGTCGCTATGGAATTCAGGCCCTTAAAAATAGACATTTTGCAAACGACCTCGGATTTCGATGAAACCAGTTTTGTTGGATCTGCAGTGTCAAATTATTGCTAGATTTCAAATTTCATAATTTTTCAAATCAATATGTGAGCGTGGCAAAGGAAAACGCGTTTGACTAGTTTCAGTTGATTTTAATCGACTGGAAAATGGACATTTTTCAAACGGTCTCAGAATTCGACGAAACTAGTTTTGTTAGGACCGTATCGTCAATACGAAGCTAGAAAATATTTTTTGGGAATTTTTCGAGCTAGTAGTGGCCCCGGTAAATTAAAATGCACATTTAAATTGAATATATAAAGAATTATACTTTAAATTCAACGGAAACTGATTCAAACAGTCGAACTAGCCTACGATACATATCACATTGTGTTCGGAATGGGGGTAAAACGCTATGGGCGACATGCGGTGGGCCTCGTTTTGAGGTCAAAAGTAAAAGTCAACCTTTTGAAATAAAAAAAAATTAAAATAATATTAAAAATTCCCTTACCTTTCTCGTTTAACCTGGCCCCCCCGGTTACTTTCACATTCGAGAGAAATTAGAAAAAAAACAAACGAAGGGCGGAGCCCTAAATCAGGTCGCCGACCATCGACGACCCCGTCGCCCACCGCCCCATCGCTCCTCCGGCCACCGCACGCCTGAGCCCCCCCCTCGAAGACCTCGACAACCGCGATCCCTCCTTTCCCCCCTCTTCGATACGTCGCAGACCCCCCCCCCCCAAGAAAATCGTCACCGCCACCTGAGCTTCGCCCCCCCTCGACCTTCCACCACCCAACCGCCACCTCCCTCGCACCAGCAGCCACCGCGCACCCCTTTCCCCCTCCCGTCCAGTGAACGTTCAAAACAGAAAAGGTGCGGTTTTTATTAATTAATTTATTTATTTTATATATTTTCTTTTATGAACTTTAGATTAATTTAGTAATTAAATTTTGCAATGAAATAGCATTGTTTAAAACTGAGTTTTTATTTAATATAAGTACATTGATAAAAAATATGATTTTTATATTTTTAAAGTATTAAAAATATAATCTTTACTATATAAAAGATGTAAAAATGTGATTTTTACATGATAGGAATATTAAAAATAGCATCTTTATATGTGTAGCAAAATAAAGATTGATTTTTATAATAATATTTTTAAATATGAAGAGATGATATTTTTAAATATGAAAAGATGATATTTTTAAATATGAAAAGATGATATTTTTAAATATGAAAAGACGATATTTTTAAATATGAAAAGACGATATTTTTAAGATGGGTAGTCAAGTAAAAATATGATTTTTACTTCGAGAAAAAAATATAATTTTTATATTATAGAAAGGCAAATCTATATTTTTGAAAAGGCGAAATCTTTTTATATAGCAGCGGTGTAACAATAGAATTTTTATATATTGAATAGCGAAGTAAAAATTTGATTTTTATATATTGAATAGCGAAGTGAAAATTCGATTTTTATATATTGAATAACAAAGTAAAAATTAGATTTTTACATATGTAGTGGCTACAGCAAAGAAGATGAAGAAAATGAGATAACAATGAAGATTTCTATCAAAGAAGAGTCAAGATGTTTGGATAGCTATCAGTGAGAATTTCTCACCTTTCAATTTAATTTTTTCTAGTTATAAATATATACTAGGATGCAGACGGTGTTTAGTAGCACCCGACACTCGTCATCCACAGACAATGGATGGCTTGTTTGTTTAATTGTTTGGTTGTGTAGTTGGGTGGATTATTTGGTTTGAAATTGAATTGTTTGGTGAAATGAAATTGATTTGATTGATGTGTGAATGGCGTGGGCCTTCACTAGACCGGGGATAAGGCTAGGCCTCGTCCCGTTTCTAGTATCGTGTCGTTATGCCGCCGAAATTTTCTAAAATAAGTTAGAAAATAAAAATATCATTTTATTTAAAGAATGAACTGAATAGAAATTCATATGTTAAAATAAAATGTTTTATCGTTAAAAATATATAAATTTTAACGTGAATATGAATATAGTGAATGTGAATAAATAAATATTCATTTACAAACCGGACGGTTTGTTTATGTACACCTATTTGAAGGACATTGATTGAGACGATAAATTTTACACATCGCCCAACTGCACAAATAAAATATGTGTTTGATTGTTTGAAACCCCATACGGGTGTTGGGATGAAATTTGAAGTTCACTCATCCTGGTTGATTAAATATGTCGATCGATTGATTGACAGGCTGTTATAAGCGTTAGATATCTATATTTGATGCTTATACAGTGTAGTGCACTTTGGTTGATGGTTGATTATTTTTCAATGCTATTATATACGTGTGATGTATGAAAATCCATATAATTAATAATATATGGTGATCGATTGGGCCTAATTCCAATTTAGAAAATAAAGAATATATAAAATAAAGGTTCATGTGTTGACAGTACTCATCCGTTGAGATTAGTCATGTGTTGAACGAAATATTTTGATAATAACAACTATTTTGAAAAAGAAATATTTGAAATAGAATATTTGAAAATAGAAATATATGAAGCCGTGTTGATTAGATTGACGCCATTTTGACGTGAACGATATTTATATCGATTTTATTCATTTTATAATGAATATCGAAGGGGATTTCAAAATCTGATATTTTGAAAAGAATTGCATATAAATGAATTCGAATTGAAATTGAATATAAATGAATTCGAATTGAAATTGAATATAAACGAATTCGAATTGAAATTCAATATAAACGAATTCGAATTGAAATTGAATATAAATGAATTCGAATTGAAATTGAATATAAACAAATTCGAATTGAAATTGAATATAAATGAATTCGAATTGAAATTGAATATAAATAAATTCGAATTGAAATTGAATATAAATAATTCGAATTGAAATTGAATATAAACGAATTCGAATTGAAATTGAATATAAACGAATTCGAATTGAAATTGAATATAAACGAATTCGAATTGAAATTGAATATGATTGAATTCAAATTGAAATTGAATTGAATTGAAAACGAACTGAAATTGAATTAGAAATCAATTTGAATTGAAATCAATTTGAAATGAATTTAAAACGAATTTATATTGGAATATTCAATTTTGATTTGAAATTGAATATGAAGTTGAAACCGTTTTGAAAATAAATTTAAAACGATTTATAAAGCACGTTTTGAATTGAAATCGACGAAGTATATATTATATATATTATATATATATATAATATAATGGCCTGAATGGAGCGCGCCACGCTGCGGCAATTCGCGAATTTCGACCATTAACTTCGAACGAATATTACGGGAGATCCGACCGTCGGATTCTCCTGAAACCGGAACCGTTGGGTTCGTATCGAAAAGTGGTTTCTAACGAATATTAGAAATTTGAAATCTAACGGTTGGATTTGGAGTTATGTCGAAATCAAATTTGGAAAAGGTCGCTGTAAGTGCAGTTCGATGACCATTGATGGAAATCGACTGTGCGGGCCTTGATAAAATTATTAAAAATAGTAATAATTTGTGTAAAATCATAAGAAATGATTTAGAAAGAATTGGGATGAAAAACTCCATATTTGAAAAGATAAAAATAGATTTTTATCGAAATAAACTAGTTTTGAACTAGAATTATAATTCTATTTATTTTTAAATAAATAAATTGAATTTGAAATGGTTTTGAAAATAACCAGAACTTCCAATGATTGCATTGGGATGGATTTGAATCGAAATTGTCTTCAGAATATTTCGATGTTGGATTTCGTGACTATATAAATGTTGTCATGGAAATTTGAAAGATATAGATATATATATCGTTATTTCCAATACGATATTTGTTGGTCGTAGAATTTGATATTGAATATAAGCCGAGATATTTTCTATTCAGAGCCTTGTATTTAATATCAAATGCGATTTGGGTTTGTCATGAATGGTGTCTTCCCTAACACTGTTCTTGAACCCAGTTGGGAAAAGATTAAATATTTTTATTTAGATTTAATGAAGTGTACTAATTAAATAATATTTAATTGGAATTGAATTGATATTGATTTTTGGGTTTATCGTGGACAGTGTTTTAAATAACACTCGTTCTTTAACCCGATAATTAATGGAATGTGATTTTGGGTTTATCGTGAACTGTGTTTTAAATGACACTGATTCTTTAACCCAGTTAAAGATTAAAACTAAGTGGAGTTTTAATGAATCTTTAATTAGATTGAAATGATCGAGAATGGAGTATCACTAGTTTTGCTCCAGGCGATAGTTAAATCTTTAATTAGATTTGAACGTGAAATGGTAATTGAATTTACCGATAACACCGTGGTGTTAGATATGAAGTATTAGCAGTTCTACTTCATGGGATGAATAGGTTGGGATTGGGAAATTAAAACAAATGATTACTTCGGTAAGGTTCGTTAATCCCGACTAGTTGAATGGAAATTCAAAAGAAGATTAAAGAATAAATTCAAGGAATTTATCTTTGATAAAATTAATGAGAACCTCTCCCTATGAATGTGAAATTTAGAAACTAACTGTCGGTTAGCCAAGCAGAATGGTTCTCTAGATATTGATCTGATGTTGGTTTCGGCCTTCGGGGTTAATATTTGGGGAATTATTCTCTTGATTAATTTATGGTTAGTGACTGATAAATTGGAATGAGGCGTATGTTGTGTTTGTTTAACACTTATTTAAAATACACGCGAGTTATTCGGAAAGACCGGGTTTATCCCATTCTGAATAACTGATACGACGATAAGTCGATGATGAAGACGATGGTCGAAGACCGGAAGTCTTCACGTCGTTTGGGTGATTACTGATGATCTTGATTGGGATGTACACCCAAAAAGATGGAAACAGTTGGTGATCGTCCAGACGTGCTTGGAGATCGATGGATATGCGGGGTACTAGGTGCCTCCGGTTTTGTTCAGACCTAGAACGGACTTGTAAATGGACTGTGTGTCTGACATTGGATTTTAGTCCGTGTGATTGATTTATATTAAATATATATCTGTTTGGCGGTGGAGAATTTATTCTCTTGCTTAATGCCCTTCTCTGAGACGTACGAGCTTAGGGGTTATATATTGATGGATATCAATCGCATGGAGTGAATTGCCTGTGTGGCATGCTAAGATGCAAATGATCAAGGCTTCTGTTGAAAAGCAAAGTCATGTGCTTGATGATCGAAGCACGGCCTTTGTGGCATAGCTTCGTGTAACATTTACTTCGCGAGTTTCGCACCCCGGCTGTGAACCAAAAATGGGAGAGGACCTCAGGGAGGGCATGTGTTTCCTTCTAGCTAGGGTGGTGTCAGTGACCTACCAGGCCTGACATTTATATACTTTTCACCTGTGTGTTTGTTGCTGTTGCGAGGCGCCTCGGTTTGATCGGACGATCCGGGTCCGATGGAGTCATTCGTTGGCTCATTGACACCCCAAAGGGTGGGGAAACGCAGTGTTCAGGAATTTTAATCCACATCGGTGGACCGGCCCTGACGATCCAAGGGTCACTCGAGCTCTGATCCTGAGACACGGGCTAGAGCGTCTCGAATCGGTTGAGGACTATCTTTTGCCTCGGTTCATAGATGGAAATCCAATTTCCAAATACGTGACTTTGCGATTTTGATTGTATAATCTATATATGGCGACATAGTGGTATGGGGCATTCATGCCGCCTATGATTGATACTTATGATTTGAAGTTGTTTTATACACTATACACTTATAATAGTATCAAATGATTTGTTTTAAACGTATCAAGCATTCTGGGCTGTTATAAGGTAAAAACCCTATCCTCCGGCTTGCGATTGCATTGTGTGATAGGACCTGGGTCTTATAACAGCTTCATTTTTCTTTATTTAGCATTGCGCTGTTGTTTTATGCACTGGTATTCTTGGGAGGAAACCCGTTCCGTGCTATACGGCGCGGTCCCTTGATTTACTTAAGTTTAAAATAAAGATTAATAACTATTTTAGATCTCACACCAGTCACATGACTGACCTGGAGTTTATTGTTTAACCTGAACTCTGGGTGCCCCTATTTTGACACGGGAAGCTAGTAGTTTTGGTTTTGCAGATTTATATTCACAGGATCCTGGTTTACAGCTGGAACGATATCCGGAAAGCTTTGTATCCGTATATCCCCTTCTAGTTGTGTGTTGTATTATTTTCCGCTGCGATGTATTTAAATGTATAGTAATCTCTGGTATTTCTGTGTAATATTCATTTATACTCTGTATATTCTTGTAATCTGATGCATTGTTGTAATATACTATGAAACGTTTTTTTTGTATGCGTTCTATTTTGTCGTGTTCTCAAAACAATTCGTTCTTTCTCTCTCTCTTCGGAGACCGGGGGAGTTCGGGTCGTTTCATATGTTGAGTTTGGGTTTCTAGCCAATTCTGTCTTACCCCACAGTATGTTGACGATCTCATTGTGAAGCACATGAGGATGACATATGGTGAATTCCGTTGATTCGAGTTTGGAAACTGGACAAAAGTCTAGCTACAACCGAGATAATCGCGGTTTCTAGTTTTTGGTTTCATTGGTAGATTTGCTTAAAACTACTCTCGATCCAAAACGGGAAAAGTTTACACTAGTATGTCATATCCATTTCACAAATATAATTACGGGGTATATCCATTTGTCACTTCATTAAATTTCTGAATCTACCTTTATTGAAACATTCATTTGAGTTCTTGGCCTTGTATTCGAGGAAATTTTATTTTTAAAACTATTGGAAAAATAAAATTGGTTTCAAAGGTTTTTTAAATACGATTTCGGAAAATGGTTTTATAAAGGCCTACTTTTGTAAATATACGATATTCAAATTTTAACCTATTCGTGTTTCAAAATTATTTGGGCTTTGTATTATTTTAATAAATATAATATGATTGGTAGGAAGGAATTGGAAATGACAAGGAGTATGCCACTAAACTTAAGAATAATAAATATCCATTCCTTATGATTTTTAATATCTCTCTTCCTATATATGTTGTGATAATTTATTGAAATTATCACAATAAATTCTTGAGATTTTAAAAGTTTGAATATTTTTAAACACGAAAAGTTTCTCCAGTTTACAATACGAACTAGAATAATAGAAATAATAATAGTGATAGTAAATTGGATTTATGAGTACAAAACCATTAGTTTATAATAAATTCCATTTTTGAAAAAGTTTTAAAATTTTCTTCGAAAAGGCTAAGGAAAATTCTTCATTCAGATTTTTGGGGTATTTGATTTCATGAATCGTTTAATTTTATGTCAGCTAGTAAAGGGAAAATCCGTGTTAAATCCATTTTAAGTTAGTTCAGAATTTGACTATGGTTTTGATACCATCATGACGAGGATAATTATTTTACGGATCACGTTGAATCTTAAAAGATGACGTGGGATGATTAGTATTTTAATCTGGCCTAATAATGTCAAGGTTCAATCTTTATCCAAAGCCCATCTAATAGTTGTCCATCTAGCGGTACACAAGAATGACGAACTAGTTAATGAGTTTTGTTGCAACTTGAACCCAGGACTCAACCGTCAAAGTTGCATCCAAATTACCCCCTTAACTTCCTTCTTTCATCCTTCCTTCCTTGTCTGGCCAAACCATATTCCTATCCTCATTCTCTTTCTTTGTCGTCGCCTTGTCTCCTCTTTTTCCGCGATGTTTTCTCATTTGATCTTGCCTCACTAGTACTCCAAGATCTAATTTCTTATGTCCGACTACTTCTTGGCCTATAATACCTAATTGCAATATTTGATCCTACTCACACCATTTATGTCTCCTCCTAAGGTAGAGATCATTTGGTTGGATTAAAATGAGAAAAAATGTCTCACTGTTTTGGGGCTAAGAAAATTTGTCAAGACAGTCGGATTTGCACCGGCCAGTTGCTTCGAGATATTAGAATAGGTTGTCATTTGTGCTGCATCCGCCTTTGTTATATATTATTGGAGTAGAATTTGATGAAGGCAATCATCATTTCGGAGATAAAGATTAAGCTATCTTTGGATGGATTTTCTGAGAAGAATATCGATGAGAGTTTTAGAGGCATCCGTGTTTTACGGGGACTTGTATGGTCTTTTGTTAACTGGCTTTGGAGATTTTTGCAGCAAACCACTTGTTCTTGATGTCGTTTCTTATGTTTGGCAATTTATGTTCGAACTACCCATGTAGACGTGTGACCCATTTAGCACATCATTCTAAAATGGGAGGTTACTACTAGATTTGTCTCACGATGCGGAAATTATTCTTTTGATTGATCGATGACGTAACCATCATTTAGTGCCACATCGTATTCGATTCAGCCTGTTGTTCTTGTGTTTTCTCATGGAGTTATTTTCTATAATTTCACCTGTCCATTTTGTCTTTGGACAATATTATGTGGATTTCCATGAAGAGCAGTTTTGTGGTATGTTTGTTTTCTCATAGCAAATTCTCTCTTAGAAGAGATGGTGATGTGGAAAACTCCAACAACACCAGCAGTATTTGTAACACAACATTGAGCATTTTTCTATATCTTTGGTGTTATTATTCTATCGTTGTCTTTGTTGTTTTCCCTTTCCATCATCGAGTCCTTGGTTTTGTGCTATTTCGTTTTTGTAACTGTTAGTGTTGTTTAAATTGCACGTTTTGGTTAATAAAAATTTTGTGTTTGAAATGTTAATGTCATTCACGCATGCATGTTCGAACAAAATCTCATTCTTCTTATCTAACTAGTAGTTGTCTTAGAGATAGAAAGAATAGAATTTTGTGTTGGATGAATTTTAGCAAAGGATCGGTTCTGCGTTATTTTTCGTCGTAGGTATATAAATAAATAAATCACCATTCCTTGTTAAAGCTAAATTTATTTTGATCTTTTGTGTGTGATTTCAGTTTTTCGTATTTTTGCATGACTCACTTCCTTCTTCGCCAACATGTGACTTGAATCATTTAAGCTTTTACAAAATACATTTTTAAAGCTTTTTGAAAACTTTGTTTGAAAAAAACCTTTTACCCTTTTTAATTTTTAACTGACTTGCTTTCTTTTATTTCGGTTTGTGCGAAAAACGTAAAATTTGTTATGCATATTTAAATGTCTATTTTACATTAAAACGGATGATTTGAATGACGCAAAGTGTACATACCGAAATTTTGGTTTTTCATACGAATCTCATATGGAAGTAAAGCAGTACTGAAAAAGGAATTTTCAAAATAAACACAAAAAATTTTAAAGCAGAATTTTTTTTTTGAAAATTTCGATTTTTGTTCACATGAATAGCATAAAAGGTGTTTGGATGATTTGTGTGCACGATTAGCGGTGTAGTAGGACCGACGATACGATAAAAACATTAACGACAACAAGGAAAAGGCTATTTTAGCCTTGAAAACGCTGTTTGCATACCTTATCAACTATGCGCGAGAGTTATTAGTTAATTCATTTTATGTTTTAGAGCTTGCTTTAAACCTCCTTTACAATTTACAAATGGAAAATTTTGGATTATTTTGGATAACTGAGGTGAAAAATTCTACTGTAGGGCAGGAAATGGAATATTTGTAAGCGGAGGACATGTCGATATTCTTGGCTTTGACTTTCTTTTTCTAGTTTAGGAGAAATTAAATAATGAACAATTAGATTGCGTGACATTTTGGATGGTGGGGTTTGGATGTAAAATTGGTTGCTTTACGGTTCTATTCATAGTTATGTGATGGTTATGGATGAAAATGAATTTTAAAATTTTGCATTAATATAGAGGTGCCAGTATATTTAGGATGTTTTGCGTCATGTTTTCAAAACTATTTTCAAATCTCAATGCATACATATAGAGCGCTTGATTTACAATCATCTTGCACATATATTTTATGGTTGAAATGCATTGCATACACCGTACACATATATACATAGTTGCAAAGTGGATGTACACAAATTGGTTGTATAGGATAGGATAGCCAGGTGTTAGAATTTTAGGACAAAAATCCTTTTTAGGGGGGAAGAATGCAACAACCCGGAATTTTGACAATAAATAGTTATTTAATTAAAATCTCAAAAAAAGGAATTACTACAAACAATGGAATTTGACCGCGAAACTTTAAATGACCACAAAACTTTAAACGATGAGTTCGTCTCAGAATTTCGGTCAACTTTCACTACAAGAAAAGATCTAGTTTTCGACAGAGTATAGCGACGGTTTCCGACGGCTTTCGATGGGCTGTCGGCGGCCGTCGGAAACCGTTGATTGTAATCGGGATTTCTTCCCCCCGAACCATTTTCTGCTTCAGTCGATATCCTCTAAACCCATTTCCAGCCGCGATTTTCCAAACCCTACCTTCCCCAAATTGCAATTTCCCACCTCCAAAAACCAAAATTTTCACGTTCGGATAGCTCCCGACTTCCTCTCAAGCTTGTATCATCATCAATTTGAGGTATAATCTCGTTTTTACCTTAAAATTTTAATTTTTACCTAAACCTAAATTTGGTAAAATTCGCAAATTAGAGTTAATTATTGATAGCAATTGGTTCCTATGGTATTGTAGTATGTTATATCATCATATTATTTGTGTATTTCATATGCTACACTGAAATTGAAAGATTTATGTTCAATATTTGGATATTTTTGTATGTAACATCGCAAATTAGACATATTTTGGATACTTTGTTGTTAGCAGTGGCCATAAAATTGGTCAAAAGCTCGAGTATTTACAAATTGGTTTAAGTGTGTGCATGTGTTTCAATTTAGGTTGGTTTTTGTCATTGCATAATTTAGGATATTTTTGTACATGTGTGTCGTTGTCCTCTTGTCCTTCTTGCATGTGTTAGTTGATATACGAAAAATTGAGTGGATGAAGTTGGAAAAGTACATCGTGCAAATTTTGACTTATGCAAAAAAAATATGAGTCTAAATTCTAGTTGTGCCTATTGAATCGACGATAATAGTATTAGCTTTAAGTTGATTGAAATGTTAAGAAGATGTTATAAAATATAAAATATTTTTGTGTTGCAGTAAAACGCACTTTTATGTTAAAATGCGCACATATAATTGAGTAATATCCCCTAGAGTGTTTTCGGCCTCGTCCGACGAGTGTTGCACAAGAGTATCAACGATTCCCTTCATCAGCTAGTTCTGCAGAGGATGAGGATTTGTGATGGATGGATAGGTATGTTTTGTAGTTGGGCATGCACATATATATATGACTAGTTTGCTATGGTATGGATCTATGACTATGGGTTGACATTTTGCATGTATTTTGACGGTAAAAATGATGTGGTGGATTGACATTTTGCTTGTATTTTGATGTTAGACATGATGTGGTGGGTCGACGTAGTAAACTTGATGTATTATATGTTGTAGTAATGGTAAACTTGTTATGGTTTATTTGTTTTTTGTGGTTTTCATGATTTTTTGGGTAAGTTGGTGTGGTTTGCATGATTTGTGTATGAAATATTGTGCTGGGATTATAGACCGATGGTCTGAATACGTGAATTGAGATGAATGGGGGTTGGAAGGCTAAATAGCAGGAGAAATACAAAAAAAAATATGCAGTATTTTCGACGGCTACCGACGGCCTACAGGTACACTACGGATTTACGGTTTCCGATGGCTTTCGACGGCCTATTGGTTCTCATATGTAACGGTTTCCGATGGTTTCCGACGGCCATCGGAAACCGTCGGAAACCAATGCCAACAGTCTCAAGCCGTTGGAAATGTAATCGACGAGCTCTGTCGGTAGCCGTCGAAAACACTATTTATCGACGCCCAGATTTCCGACGGTTTTTTTCCGACGACCGCCATCGGTTTCCGACGGCCGCCAATGGCAAAAAGCCGTCGGAAATCCGTACTTTTGTTGTAGTGTTTCATGTTTGGAGTTTTGCGAACGAAGTTCGTATGAAGAAGTTAGGGACGAAATATGATAATGATAGGAAAATAAATTAAACAAAGTATTATATATATATTAAGTAATAATTCCCTATCCACCTCACTGCCTCGTCGAACAATGGGTCGACCGTTGGCTGCGACCGCTTGGTCGAGCCAGGCAATGACGGCTAGGGTTTTTGGCTTTGTAATATTAATTATATACGGATGGATATTTAGTAAATCAAATCTAGTGGTTCATGTCCAATTTCACTCTTATAAATGATGGGGTGAGGACTCATGCTTTTCCACACAAATCTATAGGCAGCAGCGAAGCTCTGCCATTTCCCTTTCTCTTCCAACATATTCTTAATTAAAAATATATTCATATACAACAAATCAAACACAAATCATATACGGTTGAAAGGAATTATTAGATCCAATGGAAAAGAGTGTGAATTGATGCACTACATCAGATTCGCCCCTTTGTTCCTATTTTCTTGCATATCTATCGATTTGAAAGTATCACCTTTTCAGATAAATTGTAGATTTATAAGAATTTGGGAATTGTAGGTCTAAAAGATGATTCAAACTTCATATTTGGATGCTTTCAGGTGAGTAGGAAATTTATATACAAAGTTATAATAGCATATTTATCTCGTTTGTACTAGATCCCAAAATATTTGCCTATTTTCATCAGATCCATTCATAATATTGTTCTATTTGAATTGACACCTATCAAATCTGTTAACAAATATTGTTAAAACTTAGGAATTGTGAATTGTGGTTAGTAATAATATTAATCATAGGCTAAGTTGAATTTTTTATATATATTGCCTATAATTATGTTGGAAAATATATCGTGGTTGTTACAAAACACTGTAGATCCGGAAATCAGTCCCATTAAACACCATTTAGATGTAGTTATATTCCAGATCTCTATTTTCAGTGTTGAATGATAAATTATGCGAATTTGTATAAGAAGATACAATGGTAAATTATGTGATTCAAATTGTTAAAAGAAATATGCAAGTTTGTATTTAGTATTGGTGGCGTTTTGGCTTAGTTATTGTAAATATGTCATTTTCCTCTTTTTGAACTAAAAGACATTATTTTGAATTCACCAGAGATATAAAAAAAAGATTGAAAAAGAGAAAAGTGGTGCAAATGTATTTATATACATATTTATGCGTAGTTTGCATCAACTATTCCAAACATACATTAACATAAATTTCTTACGATCTAAAAATATGTCAATTCCATTAATAAGACATAGTTTACAATAATTATGGCTATGGTCTTTTGTAAGATTTGGAACATTTTGGCAAGATTAAATGCAAAAAGGAATATTTGGTTATTTATTTGACCAAATCAGTAAATATAATAATAATAATAATAATAATAAAAGAAAATAGCTATGTTAACCGCGTGGAAAATATAAATATATATTATCCATCCAAATTTTCATAAAATGGTAAAATATGCATTGTATTAAATGTTTGAACGATATTCAACTATGGAATTATATATGAAATGTAATCCATATCGAATTAATATAGTTGTGGTGACCATTATAGCTATCTATATAATTAATTGCTATAAATAGGACCGCAAATCAATAAGTAACCATTGTAACTGATGTTGATTAGGCAAAGGTGAATATAATGGGATAATGGCACAAATTCCTAAATTGATTAGGATAAATGTTGAAAACCCCAATTAGGAAATTTTAATTATAACTACATTTGGAAACGAGGTTAAGCTTAACTTGTGGTAGAAGTCTGCCCGAAACCGACCAGCAAATCTAGCATCCACAGATGGTCAGCTTAATGTGAGGGGTCTAATGCATAAAAATAAGTGTACTAGAGCATGAGATTAAGTTCAACTTTTGGTAGAAGTTTTCGCGGAACCGATTGACAAATCGAGCATCCACAAGTGGTCAACTTAATATGAGAGGTCTGGTGCACAAATATATATATACATACATATATATACACATACATATAAAAGGCAACAAATAAATAAATAAGCATGGTAATTGCCTATTGGGATTCAACAAATAGATACTTCGAGACTGATAAAATAAGGATACCCAGTGTAAATGGTTGCCTTAGGAAAATATGACCGTTATGGTCATAAAGGGCAATAAACATATGAACGGAAGTAAACGATGTAAAAAGGGGATTAATGGGTATTGATTATTGTTTAAATACTAAGTCCAACTAGGGAACTAATTAAATAAATATCATAGGATAAGAAGGGTATGAATTTCCTTATTTAAAATTTATGAATATAGAACTTATCATTAAGAGTTAGAATTGGACTAGGTAGGTTAGTGATGTGAAACATTATTAACCATAGGAACCCATGACGATAATGAGTCGTGTGTGTATAGTATTTCCATGAAGAGGGACTAAATGGGAATGACTTAATAACATCGCTCACTTTATCCAAATAAGGAAAGGTATTAAAGGCTAATGGGGGAGACCTTAACAATCTTCGCGTATAGTCTGCTTCCTTGGGTTTTAAGTGGCTTGGGTTGAGGAGTCAACATAGGAGCATGTCTTTCAGTTTAGGGGTCTAAATGGCGCTTGTGTGGCCTACCCTAACCTGGAAACTAGAAATGTCATATATGACTACCTATCATATGGGAAGTATTAAGCAACTAAGAAGATTATGCAATAAGGTCAACTAGATGATATAGCAGCGATAAAATACCATCTCTCACCTTACATGGGGCAAGGGTATCTGCGTGAATGACAGAAGCCTTAACAAGTAAGGCCCGTACCTAGTGTCCTCTAGTGTAACAACCCGGAAAATCAGAACCAATTTAAAATATTTATTTTAAATAATTCGGTTGAAAAATGTGCCAGAAATTAAAATTTTCATTTTTAAATAATATTAAAGCCAGTGAAAATAGTCAATTTTCAAACGACCTCTGTTTTCGACGAAAACACTTTTTTTGGAACCGGAATGTCAAATTATTACTAGGTTTCAATTTGTAGAATTTTACGAATTAATATGTGAGCGTGGCGATGGAAAATGTGTTTTGTTCAATTCAGTGAAATTTAATCGACTGAAAAATAGCCATTTTTCAAACGGTCTCAGAATTCGATGAAATTAATTTTGTTAGGACCGTATCATCATATCAAAGTCAAATATATTTTTCTGGAATTTTCTGAGTCCGTGTGTGGCCTCGGTAAATTTATTTATATGAACAAATTAATTTAATAAAGGATTTAATTATTAAATTAAATAATTCAGGCCATAGACAACCATTAGGGCCGACGGGACCTGGCCCGTTGGATCCAGAACAGGGGCTATTGGGTCGGGACACTTTTGACTGGAATTAGATCTGTTAAAAAGTTATGGATTTAATTGCAAAATTACATTTTAATATTATAAATATTGGAAAAATAAAACCCTAGAACTATTCATCTTCTACAGCTGCCACCTTCAAAATCCATGGCCATGATTACTCACACCATTCACCATTAATTTCCACCGATCCGTACACCAAAACCACTCCCTCCAGTTGAGCTTTTTGTAGAGGATTGTTCCCTCTACGATCCCATAAGGCTTGATCACCTCTTGGTGGCACGACCGCCGAGCACCAGGCCTCCAAAGTTGACCCGCGTCGACCGCCACCTAGGTCGCCAGAGACCGCCGAGCTGGCCCCCTTCGCCAGCGTTTATGCGCCTCCCGTAGCCCGATGCTGTGGCACCATCCGATCTTCGAACCCTTGCACCGGTTGAACACAAAGTTGAAACCTAGTTCGGAAGGTTTGTGAAAACCTACGGCCTTGGTTCCTGAAGGAAGAAGAAAGGGTATAAAACCTTATTTGAATGTTTAATTAATTAATTTAAAATTTTTCTGGCTTAATTAAACCATAACTAACTCAATAGAACTCGGAATTCGGTGATTTCTGAAGCATTGCGATTGTTAAGCCGAATACTACGCTTCAGAACTGACTAGGACTAATTCTGGACCTTTTGAATTTTTGATCTGAATTTGAATTAAGGTGGGATCTCTGATTTAAATTATTAAATAAATTTAAATATTCTCGCTATCTAAAATAATTGTTGTACGTTAATAAACCGGATCCGCGATGCTATGAAATCGTTGAATGTTTATATGTTGATTTGTGATGTTTTTATCTAGATCTGCTAGTTTAATCATTCTGTTAATTCAGATCTGCATGTTATGGATAGATCAGAATAGCATTGTTTGTTTAAACATTTGGTTGAGCCATTTTGTTGAATCACATATAGAAAACAAAAGTGACATTTCTTATTTACATTTAAATGTGAATAGAAACTAGAAAAAGGACATTACTTTGTATTTACAATTTAGTTGTAAATAAAATTATGATTATAGAAATATGACTAGAAAAGGACATTTCTTTTGTTTACAATTTAGTTGTAAATAAAAATATGATTATAAAACATGTCATAGAACAGGACACCTTTATTTACATTTTTGTGCATATAAAAATAATTGCATATTTTGTTTGCATTTTTAGATGCAAACAAACCATAGAAAAAGAATTACATATTTTGTTTGCATTTTTAGATGCAAACAAACCATAGGAAAAGAATTACATATTTTGTTTGCATTTTTAGATGCAAACAAACCATAGAAAAAGAATTACATACTTTGTTTGCATTTTTAGATGCAAACAAACCATAGAAAAAAAGAATTACATATTTTATTTGCATTTTTAGATGCACACAAACCATAGAAAAAGAATTACATATTTTGTTTGCATTTTTAGATGCAAACAAACCATAGAAAAAGAATTACATGTTTTTTTTTGCATTTTTAGATGCAAACAAAACATAGAAAAAGAATTACATATTTTATTTGTCTTTTTATATGCGAACAAAACATAGAAAACGATCACATTCATAGAAGAAAAAGAATTACATTTTTGTTTGCCCTTGTATATGAAAACAAACATAGGAAAAGAATTATACTTTTTATTTGCATTTTTTATGCAAATAAAACATAGAAAAAGAATTATACTTTTTTAATGTAATTATAAACAAAAGTTAGAAAAGAGAAGAAAAAGATTACATTAGGAAAGATTTCATTTTTCATAAATGTAATATAAGGGAAGAAAGGATTTCATTTCTATATAATGTAAAATAAGAACGGAAAAGTTTACATTTTTATGCGATGTAAAAAGTTAACATTTTATTTGCATCATAGATGCAAATAATAACATGAATTTTAGAAAGGATATCTTATTCACATTTTAGATTTGAATAAAAACATGAATTCACAAAGTGGATTTTTAATTACATTTTAGATGCGAATAAAATCAAGATTTGAAAAAGTGAATATTTATTTGCAAATTAGTTGCAAATAAAAACATGCATATACATTTTTATTTGTAATTTAGTTACTAATAAAAACATGAATTTAAAAAATACATTTCTATTCACATTTTAGATGTGAATAAAAACATGAATTTATAGAATGCATTTTTATTTACATTCTTAGTGAAGATAAAAACATGAATTTGTAAAATGCATTTTTATTTACATTTTAGATGTTAATAAAAACAGAGAAGTAAAAGTGATAATTTATTATCATTTTAGATGCGATAAAAAGAGTAGAAATAAAACTGAAACTTTTATCGTCCTTTTAGATGCGATAAAAAGAATAAAATTAAAAGTGATTTTTTTTATCGTCATTTTAGATGCGATTAAAAGAATGGATTTTAATAGTTGAAATCGCCAAACGATTTATATTTATATATAAATAGTAAATTAAAATTAAACGAAACGTGCACGATAGTTCACGTTTCGGCAATCGTAACTTTAAACGATTATACCGAAAGATCCGACCGTCGGATTTTCCCAAAACTAGAACCATTAGGACTGCTTTGGGAAGAGCTTTCCAATGATATAAAGTTTGTCAAAATCCGACAGTTAGATTTCTTGATATATGTAAATCAAAATTTGGTAAAAACAGCGCCAGGGCCGCCCACTGACCCGAAGCGTCCTTCTATTATATTGGGTTATTTTTGAATGAATAAAAAAGTGATAAATTGTTATAAATAAACATTAACAATATGAAATGATTTAAATGATAATTATGTGAGGATTATTCGAAAAGAACGAGTTTAACTCATTTCAAATAATTACATGACGATTAAATCGAAGTTATAGAAGACGGTGATTGAAGACCGGCGATCTTCACATCAAATGGACGATGACTACTGATGCCTTGGACTGACTTGCTCCCAGGAAGGGGTCAAAGTGGTAGTTATCCAAACCTATGTGTTGATTGTCTGGAGAGGAGGTGTCTCCGGTTTCGTTCAGACCCAGAACGACTTGTAAATGGATGCATGTCTGACGTTGGAGTTCAGTTCATGTATTTAAATCGATTTTTATTCGTGTATATCTGTTTGGTTGTGGAGAATTTATTCTCTGCTTAACACCCCGGTATATAGTAATAGTTATCGATCGCATGGCGTGAATTGTCAATGTGGCACGCTAGAATGCAGATGATCAAGGCTTTTGTTGAAAAGCAGGGCCCTGTGGTTGATGATTAAAGCATTGCCTGTTTAGGCTTAGCTTTGAGTATAGCGTGACTTCGCGATCCTCACACCCCGGTATGAGTCAAAAATGGGATATGGACCGTTGGGAGTGCGCACGCTTCTTTCTAGCTAGAGTGGTGTCAGCGACTTACCAGCTGTGACATTTTTACTTATGTGGAGGATGGATTATGAGGTACCTCAGATTTATAGGTTGTTAGGGGCCATATAGAGGTTCAAAGGAACCGGGAAACATGTGTTCAGGCATAATTAATCCGCTAACATATGTGTGGACTGGCCCTACCGCATCCAAGGGTTGCTCATAGGTGTGATCCTGAGGCATTTGTTTGAGTGTCTCGAATCGGAGAGGACGATCCCTAGCCTCGATTTCACGATGGAAAACCAATTTCCAATACAACATTACGGTCTTGATTTTAAACTTATATATGGCGACATAGTATATGGTAGCTATGCCGTCTAGGATTGATACATTTACTTTGAAGTATTTTAAACTGCTTGGACACTAATAACAATATTAAAATTGTAACGACCCGTATTTTTGGCCGTCAAATATTTAATTTATTATTTTAAATATTTATTTGGGATTTTAGATGGATTAAATACATATATATATATTCGTTTATATAGTGAAATTTAACGTTAATTTATATATAATAAAAAATCGAGCTCGAAATGGCGCTGCAGTTCGTGAAATGAAGTTTTGAACTTCAATTGGATATACAAAGTTCGATATAAGTCGGATTTTTGTTAAACAAGAAACGTTGGAACCGTATTGACGATAATTTTCATAGTAAAGAGAAAAAACCAGACTCCGTGCTATAGATTGTTAGTTATGGCCAAATCAAAATTTGAAATAGTCACCATGGAAAAATCGCTATTAAAATATACAATTATTTATATTTTTAAATAGGAAATTTAAATCATTTAACTCAAAATTTACGATATTGAGTTATATAGATTATATTTAGAATTGTATATGTATTCTGTTTGGGTATATATGGTGAAAATAATTTATTTTGATTTATTTGAATAATTTTGAATTTAGTTAACATTTATTCGATATTTTTATAGCGTTAAAAATAGCCATTTTTCAAATGGACTCCGTTATCAATGAAATTAGTTTCATTGGAATCGTATCGTTAAATTATTGTCAGAAAATCAAATTGCATGGCAAACCGATGTCGTATGTGACCACGATAGCTGAAAATGCCTGTTCAATTTTTATAGCGCGTAATTAATTCAATAAAGAGATATTTGAGTGTAACTTGAGAAGACGATCAAATTAAGCCACGAAACCATTTCCATTGAGTTTGTATCGTCGATTAGAGTTAGAATAGGTATATAGTTTGTTATTTTTGAGGCCGGGTAATTTGGTGTCAAAAATGGCATTGCGGTGCACGTAAAAATAGCCTACCAGGGAAACAGTCTCAGAATGCGACGAAGCTGGTGTCGTGGGGTTCATATTGATTAGTTATTGTAGGATTTCAAAGTCTCAAGTTGATTGGGTTTATCTAGTGACCGTGGAAAATTTAAACGCGTGTTTATTTCTGTTTTTGTAAAGGTTTTTTTTTCAAACGACCTCGGATTTCAACGAAACTTGTTACATTGGGTTCGGAATACCTTTTTACACTAAGATTAGTTTTTTAATCAGTAAATAGAAATTGTTTGTGGTAGTTTTTATCAACTACTTCACCGCGAAGTTTCAATATAATATTTATATATAATATTTTAGTCTAAACTGTCCACTATATATACATCTCAACTCTCGGAAACCAAATTTTCGGTCAGCAGCTTGGATAGCCGCCACTAATTCCATCAATATACTTACGAATTAACCATATTCTCCAACCTTTTCCTCTCTTTTAATCTAAATTCACGCATCAATTCATGGCGTTATAACTGCTAAATCGGAGAGGAGAGTGAAGTCCTTAACTTGACCGGTGGTGATCGTCAGATGTGTTTTCTAGCGACCGGAAATCAGCCTGAAAATGGGAAACTTTGCAACCGTTTTCTGAGGGGAAGCCAACGTCAAACTGCGAGCTCCTTCTGGCGATAGACGGAGACGTCATGGCGATTGGTGCAGAAGATTCCGATCATGCTCAGATCGATCAAAGGATTCATATGAGCAACGTCGAGTTTGAGGTTTTCTTTTCTGAAATTTGAAGACGGTGAAGCACGAAAGGATAAAGGAGCTTGACTGTATACACTATGATTAACAGTAATTCGGTTAATTAATTTCTAATTAAGTTAATTAATTATATCATAACTTATTTAAGGAATGGTAAATGTTTAAACCATGTGAACAAAGAAGAACAGAAGTTGAAGGGTAGGACCGATTTTTTCCAGTAATGATACAAACGAAATCAGTCGGTATTAAATCAAAATTTGCAAATTGTGCTATTTAATTAAATCAAGGATTTAAAGACCCTTAACTTGTGTTCAGGAAAATCTGAGGAGCACCATTTTGGAACCAAAAGAAATGGGACGGAATGACAGAGGGGAGTGGGAAGATGGGAATAGGATAACTAGTCAACCTGGGTTCCAATTTTATTTTAATGGACCTTCATTTTTATTAAACGGCAATCAATCTGACTAATGATTTTTGTGATTATGAAAATATAATATTTATTAAATCGTACTTGTCATAGACGTGGAAGGCCCTAAAGCCAGTATGGACGTAAAGAAGAGAGCCGGTTAAATTTTAACTAAATGTAATTAATATATTTTAAATGATTATCAAGAAGGTTAATTTATTTATTTAATCCAAAATAGCTATAACTTGTGTAAGTCATTACAGAATGGAATCAAACAAGGAACGCTAGAATCGTAATTTTGAACACTGCATTGTGGAATCATTTTGGACTGGACTGGAGACTTCTGGAATAATTGTTAAATTAAACGCTAGTTTAATTTAATTGGAACTGAAAACCGAACCGCTTTAGCGACAAACGGACAACAAGGTGAGTTAAACTCACTTATTATTTTCCCATTTATATTTTATATAAATTGGGTTTTAAATTTGCGTGCTCTATTTGTTATGGTTGACTGTTTGCTAATTATATATTTATTTGTTGATTTAACTGATGAAATTAAACTATCGTTTAATTTCAGTGAAATACCAAATCCTTATTTTAACGATTGGCTCCAATAAAAGTAACCTACCTTGTTGGTCACATTTATAAAATAAACGTGTTTTGTTTGAATTGTTTGAACTGCTTGAATTATTTTGATGGTTGGTTGATGCAAAATAGTTGCTATTTACTATTATATATCAGTTAAAGGAAACTGAATAATCCAGTTTGTGATAACCGTTTTGAATACAGGGAAGAACTGGTTGGAGGGATCCAACCGGATTCCTCAAATATATTATTTATTTTCATATTATCATATATGAACTGATCTGATGGGGTGACTAATTTGATTCTTGATTATTGACTGAAAAACCAACACCTATTAGTTTAACCCAATGGGCGGTATTGGTTGAGTATTTGGCAATATGGCCTATGAAATCAATTGATTTGTTATGCTGATTTACCGTCAGGCAGATCAACAGAGATGAAGTTATAAAATTTATTTTATAACTGGAAATAGATTTTTGAAATTATATTACTTTGAATAATAGTTTATTTAAAAGGAAATAAATATTTACTTTTATAATTAATTGTAAATTGTTTTTTTAAAGGAAATTCTGAGGCTAATCTGATTTGTAAATGTGAGAATAAGTTAATTAACCTAACAGTTGAAAAGTGAATAATGGTTTTTGTTAAGAAACATTTAAATAGGATTATTTAAATTAATTATATTTTAATTTAAAGGAAAAAAGGGTTTTAAAATAAACCAAAGTTATAAAAAGGGGTCTGAGGTATTATATCGTTAATTCTAAATTAACATTACTTAAGAAGATGGGATTAAGTACAATTGGAATTGAAATAAGGATTCCAAGCAGGAAATGATGAAATAAATTTGAAAAGAAATTTGAAAAAGTGAATTTGGATAAAGAAGTGGTTCATTAGGTTATATAACCAAATCTGGTTTTTTAATAAAATGGTATTTTAAAAGGGAAAAGGTTAAAAGTGGTCTTTTATAAAAAAGTTGCTAATTATTGAATTAAGGAAGATGGTTAAATCCGAGAAAGAGAATTTCAAAATAATAAGAAGGGTTTGGAAATCATATTTTTGAATATAATAGTTGAATGGAATTTGACTTGAGATTGGAATGAAGTATTGGTTTTGGATTACAACTTATATTTATCTTAAGGTATGAACGTTGTTGATCAAGGTCTGAGAGGTAACTAAAATACCCCAACTTGAACGACTTCGGGATTATCTGAGGACAATATAAGTTGTAATGGTAAAAGAGATTAGTAAAGTTTATTATTTCATTATAGAGATAATAACGCAACATTAGTAATGAAGATTTGGAAAATATATAGTGAGAATTCCAAAGTGAAAAGGGAAAGAAAAAGGGGTTGTGTAACGGTATCTTCGAAATAGGAAGGAGACGTAAATTTGAGTTATATTCTATAAAAATAAGCGTTGGTTATTGTTTTCAAGTAATGAAATAGAAGATATTTCATAATGTTATTTTACGAGAAATAAGTTGAACTAATTTCCAAATATTATATAATAATATGGCTAATGTTTTGAAAGTGAAATATGAAAACTGAATATAATATAGGATTATCCTAAATAATGTAATGAGTTGTTTAAAGAATAATATTTTGTAAAATAAGAAGCGAGAAAGCTGTATTTATAATATGGAGATTTTAAGAGTTTTAAATTTACATTTGTTTAACTAAAAATCCAACTGAGACCGAATACTGAACCAGTGGACTCATTGGATTGTCATGATTGAAACTCTGTTTATTTTGATAGTTAAATCACCGACTATCAAATTTGTCCAATACGATTGTTGGTAAGGAAAGACCGGGATCGAACTTAGGTTTGAAAACCATTCCGACCAACAAATACATGAAGATATCAGAAGACGGTCAAGATGGAGCATTGAAGACCATGGATTTTCATAAGCGGAAGGATTACTAATAATCTTTGGCTTAGCGGCCAGAGGTAAACTGTGGTTCTGTCGTGGTTGGTATCTACGGGTTGCAAGGACTTCTCGCTACTGATCCACGGGGTGATTCTTATATTGGAGGCAGTAGGAGAGTACCTTCGGTCCATCCTATTCCTCGATGACTTGTATGGACGGATGTCTGACAAAGTATTTCCAAAAGGATCACGTACGTTGATTTCTTCAAACGTGCTATAGTTGTTGGCGAAGAATGGTCGTTCTCTTAACTTAACTGCTAGAGTATTTTTGTGGACGTCAATTAGTGATATCCAATGGATCTGAGGATGTGGAATTCAAAGTGAATGATGACTAGATGTTAAAAAGTAAATTCGGGCCTCAAGCCTCACCAACCGTGAAATGACAAAAATCGGGCAGGCAACATAGCTATGTGGGTCGCTCCCATTAGGGTGTATAATCACCTATCTAGAGAAATTTCATTTGCTTCTTTAATCTACTTCAATGTTGTCCCTTTTCGAGAAGACGGTGGGTAGCTCCCAACCGTTGGTAATATACATTCGATACACTCAAGCTAAATGAGTGGTCGGTCATGTGTAGGCCGGGTTGTAAGACGTTCTTGTTGAACCCAGTGTATTCGCCTCTAGAGATACACTATCGGCAGGTGGTCCCATACCTTGTCATAGTCTAAATCAAATCTCCAATAAGCGCCCACGTTTTGATTGTATACTATATATGTGGAGCGTGAGATGCAAGAGTTCCGCTAGATTGATATCTACTTGTATTTAGACATTATTATAATATCAGAAAGGATATTGATTTCGAAAATGTTTTAGGTTATCGTAAGGTAAAAACCGTCCATATTTATGTGTGGATTTGGTCTTACGATTATCCATTTCTTTCGAAAGGACTTTAACTTAAAAATCAAGTTGTGTGATACCCTTAAAACTGTGCGAGTTTTTTTTCTCACTCTGGCTCAGCAGAATGACCTGGTGTTTTGTAAATGCTCGGGTTAGCTCGGGGTGTACAAGTTCAGGATATCGAATGCTGTAAAGTCCAGAGACGAGCTGGAGGTGTTCAGACGTATGATATTATATAGCTACTATTCCGCTATGTGTTGTATATGGGAACAAGTTATTATAACTGTCCCATTGTGTGATGTACTCTGATATTGTAAGTATTTTAAAGCTCTCAGTAAAGATTTATTTCTGTATCATGTTTTGTTCCGCTGCGATGTGAGACTCTGTGTTATGTTTCTTATTCTTCTTCTATTCTAATATTTATTTATTTCTTATCTCACCTTCTAAATTCTTTCTAATAATGTTCCAGTGTTTCAGTGTTTGGAAGGTCGGCATGAGTTACAGTAAAGGTATTTATGTCGATTTTCAGGGCCAAAAATCGCTGGGTCGTTACAGTGGTATCAGAGCTATTAGTTTAGGAATAACCTTGGCTCTGGTGTAACTCGATAGAGATTGTGTCAGTAATACCCTAGATCGAGATTGAGTGTGTATATATATGAGAGCGTATTTGTAAATTTCATATACAAATGTTTTGTATTGTGTTTGTTGATCGGTTCAAGTGTTGAGAAGCATAGAACTATCAATGGATGCGGTATTGTTTTGAAAAGAGGGTAAATGAAATAATTTTGTCCAAAACATATTTTTGTATAGAAAAGAAATAATTTTCTCAATTTATTGAGAAACTAGTGTGTTTGATCGATTTGAATGGAATTCAAATCGGGTTGAAAATTTGGATTGAAACTTAACTTGGTTAAGTGTAATTAAATTAAAAATGATATTGAAATTGAAATAATTAAATAAAACAGAGTTGGAAATTAGAAATTAAATAAATGAAAACTATAATCAAATATGTGAAACCAAAATCAAATATTAATATTGGGTGTAAATTCCATTGATTTGGTTTGATTAGGTTGTGTATTGGTTGTCGATTTGTAAATTGTTTATTAGTGGATGGTAATTTATTTGAATGGTAATAATTCAAAATTTAATTGAGCTAAGTAAATTATAAACTAAAGAATAATTTCCAATATAATTAAACTGGAATGAAACTGCATATGAATTGGAATTTTAGGATTTATCCTTGTATGTGATAATGAATTGGTGCTATCTGGTTGGCTTTGGAGTTGGAATGTTATACTTGTTGATTAGTGGAATATTATCTCATAATTCCATAAATCTATTACTCATATGTGAATTGAGTTAAGTACAAGTGCCAGATGGCTAGAAAGATTGATATTGGTTGGGTAAGTCATATATACGCTGAGCAAATATGCCCGATAGCGCTCGAAAAAGGTACGCCTACGCGAAAATATGAAATTTTGGGGTTTTGATTTTTGTTTTCCGACCGTTGGTCGATGGATATATAGTATTTGTTCCTGCGATATCGCAGAAGTCACTCCGTACAGGGGAGACTCTACCGAAATTTTCAGGAATTTAATGTGTTAGAAAATTTTCGACATTTTTGAAAATATTTATTTACGATAATGAATTGATTTTTGATTTAAAATAAATTGGACTTAGAAATTAATGGGATTCGTAGCATTTTTCTTACCCTAGCAATTTCGAGGACGAAATTATTTTAAGTGGGAAGAATGTAACGACCCGTATTTTTGGCCGTCAAATATTTAATTTAATTTATTATTTTAAATATTTATTTGGGATTTTAAATGGATTTAAAATCTATATATTCGTTTATATAGTGAAATTTAACTTAATATATATATAATAAAAAATCGAGCTCGAAATGGCGCTACAGTTCGTGAAATGGAGTTTTGAACTTCAATTGGATATACAGAGTCCGATATAAGTCGGATTTTTGTGAAACAAGAAATGTTGGAACCGTACTGACGATAATTTTCATAGGAAAGAGAAAAATCCAGACTCCGTGCTATAGATTGTTAGTTATGGCCGAATCAAAATTTGAAATAGTCTCTCTGGAAAAATCGCTATTAAAATATAGCGTTAATTAATATATTTAAATAGGAAATTTAAATCATTTAACTCAAAATTTACGATATTGAGTGGTATAGATTATATTTAGAATTGTATATATATTCTGTTTGGGTATATATGGTGAAAATAATCTATTTTGATTTATTTGAATTATTTGGAATTTAATTAATATTTATTCAATATTTTTATAGCGTTAAAAATAGCCATTTTTCAAATGGACTCCGTTATCGATGAAATTAGTTTCATTGGAGCCGTATCGTTAAATTATTGTCAGAAAATCAAACTGCGTGGCAAACCGATGCCGTATGTGACCACGATAGTTGAAAACGCCTGTTCAATTTCTATAGCGCGTAATTAATTCAATAAAGAGATATTTGAGTGTAACTTGAGAAGACGATCAAATTAAGCCACGAAACCAGTTCCGTTGAGTTCGTATCGTCAATTTGATTCAAGATAGGCATATAGTTTGTTATTTTTGAAGACCGGGTAATTTGGTGTCAAAAATGGCATTGTTGTATATGTAAAAATAGCCTACCGGGGAAACAGTCTCAAAATGCGACGAAACTGGTGCCGTTGGGTTCGTATTGATTAGTTATTGTAGGATTTCAAAGTTTCATGTTGATTGGGTTTATCTAATGACCGTGGAAATTTTAAACGCGTGTTTATTTCTGCTTTTGTAAAGGTTTTTTTTCAAACAACCTCGGATTTCGACGAAACTTGTTCCATTGGGTCCGGAATACCTTTTTACACTTAGATTAGCTTTTTTATCAGTAAACAGAAATCGTTTGTGGTAGTTTTTATCAACTACTTCACGGTGAAGTTTCATTATAATATTTAGATATAATATTTTAGTCTAAACTGTCCACTATATATACATCTCAACTCTCGGAAATCTAATTTTCGGTCAACATCTTGGATAGCTGCCACTAATTCCATCAATATACTTACGAGCGAACCATAATCTCCAACCTTTTCCTCTCTTTCAATCTAAATTCATGCATCAATTCATGGGTTACAACTGCTAAATCGGAGAGGAGAGTGAAGTCCTTAACTTGATCGGCGGTGATCGTCAGATGTGTTTTCTAGCGACTGGAAATCGGCCTAAAAAGGGGAAACTTTGCAACCGTTTTCTGAGGGGAAGCCAACGTCGAACTGTGAGCTCCTTCTGGCGATGGAAGGGGACGTCGTGGCGATTAGTGCAGTGGATTCCAATCATGCTTAGTTCGATCCAAGGATTCGGATGAGCAACGGTCGAGTTTGGGGTTTCTTTTCTGAAATTTGAAGACGGTGAAGCACGAAAGGATAAAGGAGCTAGACTGTATACACTATGATTAACAGTAATTCGATTAAATGAATTTCTAATTAAGTTAATTAATTATATCATAATTTATTTAAGGAATGGTAAATGTTTAAACCATGTGAACAAAGAAGAACGGAAGTTGAAGGGTAGGACCGATTTTTTCCAGTAATGATACAAACGAAATCAGTTGGTATTAAATCAAAATTTGCAAATTGTTTTATTTAATTAAATCAAGGATTTAAAGTCCCTTAACTTGTGTTCAGAAAAACCAAAGGAGCACCATTTTGGAACCAAAAGAAACAGGACGGAATGACAGAGAGGAGTGGGAAGACGGGAATAGGATAACTAGTCAACCTGGGTTCCAATTTTACTTTAATTGACCTTCATTTTTATTAAACGGTAATCAATTTGACTAATGATTTTTGTGATTATGAAAATATAATATTTATTAAATTGTACTTGTTACAGATGTGGAAGGTCCTAAAGCCAGTATGGACGTAAAGAAGAGAGCCGGTTAAATTTTAACTAAATGTAATTAATATATTTTAAATGATTATTAAGAAGATTAATTTATTTATTTAATGTAAAATAGCTATAACTTGTGTAAGTCATTACAGAATGGAATCGAACAAGGAACGCTGGAATCGTAATTTTGAATGCTGCATTGTGGAATCATTTTGGACTGGACTGGAGACTGCTGGAATGATTGTTAAGTTAAACGCTAGTTTAATATAATTGGAATTGAAAACCGAACTACTTTAGCGACAAACGGACAACAAGGTGAGTTAAACTCGCTCAGTTTTTTCCCATTTACATTTTATATAAATTGGGTTTTAAATTTGCGTGCTCTGTGTGTTATGGTTGACTGTTTGATAATTATTTATTTATTTGCTAATATAACTTATGAAATTAAACCGTCATTTAATTTCAGTGAAATACCAAATCCTTATTTTAACGATTGGATCCAATAAAGGTAACCTACCTTGTTGGTCACGTTTATAAAATAAAAGTGTTTTGTTTGAATTGTTTGAACTGATTGAATTATTTTGATGGTTGGTTGATGCAAAATAGTTGCTATTTACTATTATATATTAGTTAAAGGAAACTAAATAATCCAGTTTGTGATAACCGTTTTGAATACAGGGAAGAACAGGTTGGATGCATCCAACTGGATTCCTCAAAAATATTATTTATTATCATATATGAACTGATCTGATGGGGTGATTAATTTGATTGTTGATTATTGATTGAAAAACCAAGACCTATTAGTTTAACCCAATGGGTGGTATTGGTTGAGTATTTGGCAATATGGCCTATGAAACCAATTGATTTGTTATGTTGATTTACCGTCAGGCATATCAACAGAGATGAAGTTATAAAATTTATTTTATAACTGGAAATAGATTTTTGAAATTATATTATTTTGAATAATAGTTTATTTAAAAGGAAATAAATATTTACTTTTATAATTAATTGTAAATTGTTTTTTTGAAAGGAAATTCTGAGGTTAATCAGATTTGTAAATATGAGAATAAGTAAATTAACCTAACGGTTAAAAGGTGAATAATGGTTTTTGTTAAGAAACATTTAAATAAGATCATTTAAATTAATTATATTTTAATTTAAAGGGAAAAAGGGTTTTAAAATAAACCAAAGTTATGAAAAGGGATTTGAGGTATTATATCGTTATTTCTAAATTAACGTTACTTAAGCAGATGGGATTAAGTACAATTAGAATTGAAATAAGGATTCCAAGCAGGAAATGATGAAATAAATTTGAAAAGAAATTTGAAGAAGTGAATTTGGATAAAGAAGGGGGTCATAAGGTTATATAACCAAATCTGGTTTTTTTAATAAAATGATATTTTAAAAGGGAAAAGGTTAAAAGTGGTGTTTTATTAAAAAGTTGCTAATTATTGAATTAAGGAAGATGGTTAAATGCAAGAAAGAGAATTTGAAAATAATAAGAAGGGTTTTGAAATTGTATTTTTGAATATAATAGTTAAATGGAATTTGACTTGAGATTGGAATGAAGTATTGGTTTTGGATTACAACTTGTATTTATCTTAAGGTATGAATGTTGTTGATCAAGGTCTGAGAGGTAACTAAAATACCCCAACTTGAACGACTTCGGGATTATCTGAGGACAATATAAGTTGTAATGGTAAAAGAGATTAGTAAAGTTTATTATTTCATTATAGATATAATAACGCAACATTAGTAATGAAGATTTGGAAAATATATAGTGAGAATTCCAAAGTGAAAAGGGAAAGAAAAAGGGGTTGTGTAACGGTATCTTCGAATTAGAAAGGAGATGTAAATTTGAGTTATATTATATAAAAATAAGTGTTGGTTATTGTTTTCAAGTAATGAAATAGAAGATATTTCGTAATGTTATTTTACGAGAAATAAGTTGAAATGATTTCCAAATATTATATAATAATACGGCTAATGTTTCGAAAGTGAACGACTTCGGGATTATCTGAGGACAATATAAGTTGTAATGGTAAAAGAGATTAGTAAAGTTTATTATTTCATTATAGATATAATAACGCAACATTAGTAATGAAGATTTGGAAAATATATAGTGAGAATTCCAAAGTGAAAAGGGAAAGAAAAAGGGGTTGTGTAACGGTATCTTCGAATTAGAAAGGAGATGTAAATTTGAGTTACATTATATAAAAATAAGTGTTGGTTATTGTTTTCAAGCAATGAAACAGAAGATATTTCGTAATGTTATTTTACGAGAAATAAGTTGAAATGATTTCCAAATATTATATAATAATATGGCTAATATTTTACGAAGAAAAAGGGGTTGTGAAACGGTATCTTCAAATTAGAAAGGAGATGTAAATTTGAGTTATATTATATAAAAATAAGTGTTGGTTATTGTTCTCAAGTAATGAAATATAAGATATTTTGTAATGTTATTTTACGAGAAATAAGTTGAAATGATTTCCAAATACCCCAACTTGAACGACTTCGGGATTATCTGAGGACAATATAAGTTGTAATGGTAAAAGAGATTAGTAAAGTTTATTATTTCATTATAGATATAATAACGCAACATTAGTAATGAAGATTTGGAAAATATATAGTGAGAACTCCAAAGTGAAAAGGGAAAGAAAAAGGGGTTGTGTAACGGTATCTTCGAATTAGAAAGGAGATGTAAATTTGAGTTATATTATATAAAAGTAAGTGTTGGTTATTGTTTACAAGTAATGAAATAGAAGATATTTCGTAATGTTATTTTACGAGAAATAAGTTGAAATGATTTCCAAATATTAAATAATAATATGGCTAATATTTTACGAAGAAAAAGGGGTTGTGTAACGGTATCTTCGAATTAGAAAGGAGATGTAAATTTGAGTTATATTTTATAAAAATAAGTGTTGGTTATTGTTTTCAAGTAATGAAATAGAAGATATTTCGTAATGTTATTTTACGAGAAATAAGTTGAAATGATTTCCAAATATTATATAATAATATGGCTAATGTTTTGAAAGTGAAATATGAAAACTGAATATAATATAGGATTATCCTAAGTAATGTAATGAGTTGTTTAAAGAATAATATTTTGTAAAATAAGAAGCGAGAAAGCTGTATTTATAATATGGAGATTTTAAGAGTTTTAAATTTACATTTGTTTAATTAAAAGGCCAAGTGAGACCGAATACTGAACCAGTGAACTCACTAGATTGTCATGATTGAAACACTGTTTATTTTGATAGTTAAATCACCGACTATCAAATCTGTACAATACGATTGTTGGTAGGGAAAGACCGGGATCGAACTTAGGTTCGAAAACCATTCCGACCAACAAATACGTGAAGATATTAGAAGACGGTCAAGATGGAGCATTGAAGACTATGGATTTTCATAAGCGGAAGGATTACTAATAATCTCTGGCTTAGCGGCCAGAGGTAAATTGTGGTTTTGTCGTGGTTGGAATCTACGGATTGCAAAGACTTCTCGCTACTGATCCATGGGGTGATTCCTATATTGGAGGCAGTAGGAGAGTACCTTCGGTTCATCCTATTCCTGGATGACTTGTATGGACGGATGTCTGACAGAGTATTTCCAAAAGGATCACGTACGCTGATTTCTTCAAACGTGCTACAGTTGTTGGCGAAGAATGGCTATTCTCTTAGCTTAACTGCTAGAGTATTTTTGTGGACGTCAATTAGTGATATCCAATGGATCAGACGATGTGGCATTCAAAGTGAATGATGACCAGATGTTCAAAAGTAAATTCTGGCCTCAAGCCTCACCAATCGGGAAATGACAAAAATCGGGCAGGAAGCATAGCTATGTGGGTCGCTCCCATTAGGGTGTATAATCACCTATCTAGAGAAATTTCATTTGCTTCTTTAATCTATTTCGATGTTGTACCTTTTCGGGAAGACAGTGGGTAGCTCCCAACCGTTGGTGATATACATTCGATACACTCAAGCGAAATGAGTGGTTAGTCATGTGTGGGCCGGGTTGCAAGACGTTCTTGTTGAACCCAGTTTATTCGCCTCTAGAGATACACTACCGGCAGGTGGTCCCATACCTTGTCATAGTCGAAATCAAATCTCCAGTAAGCGCCCACGGTTTTGATTGTATACTATATATGTGGAGCATGAGATGCAAGCGTTCCGCTGGATTGATATCTACTTATATTTAGACAATATTATAATATCAGAAAAGATATTGATTTCGAAAATATTTTGGGTTATCGTAAGGTAAAAACCGTCTGTATTTATGTGTGGATTTGGTCTTACAATTATCCTTTTCTTTCGAAAGGATTTTAACTTAAAAATCAAGTTGTGTGATACACTTAGTACTGTGCGAGTTTTTTTCTCACTCTATTCACTAGACTAACTCGGTGTTTTGTAAATTCTCGGGTTAGCCCAGGGTATACAGGTTCAGGATATTGAATGCTGTGAAGTCCAGAGACGAGCTGGAGGTGTTCAGACGTATGATATTATATAGCTACTATTCCGCTGTGTGTTGTATATGGGAACAGGTTGTTATAATTGTCCCATTGTGTGATGTACTATGATATTGTAGGTATTTTAAAGCTCTCAGTAAAGATTTATTTCTATATCATATTTTGTTCTGTTGCGATGTGAGACTCTGTGTTGTGTTGTGTTGTTTCTTCTTCTTCTTCTTCTATTCTAATATTTCTTTCTTTCTTATCTCACCATCTAAATTCTTTCTAATAACGTTCCAGTGTTTTGGTGTTTGGAAGGTCGGCATGAGTTACGACAAAGGTATTTATGTCGATTTTCAGAGCCGAAAATCGCTGGTTCATTACAAAAATATTATTTTTACGTATTAAGCACATTTGATCATTATAAGGTAAATCTCTATCCTCCGGTTTGCGTTGCATTGTGTGATGGGACTTGAGTCTTATAATGATTTCATTCTTCAAAAGTCATTGCATTATATTGTATCAAATTTGTTTAATTATGCACTGGCAATCCAATAGAGTAAACTCGTTTCGCGTTAGCGGCATGGTCCTATAATTTGCCATATGGTTAGGTAGTATAGAAAGATTTCTTATACCAGTCCCATGACTGAATCGAAGTTTGTTTTTCACTTTGCAAACTCAGGTGCACTCTCTTTGCACGGGCAGCCATGTGAAAGGTTTTAGGGAGACATTTTCTGGATTGGAGCTTGCTGGAGAAGAAGACGAAGACCTCTCTTTACCTTTTATTTTTCTTTAGAGACTTTATTTCATCTTTGGATTTTGATATACGTTATGGAGTTGAGACCTATTTCCTTTTCATTTGAGACTTATTTCCTTTTCAATTCAAACTTTCTATTATGCTAAGTGAATCTTGTAACTGCGTATTCTAATGTTCAGTTGCTTTGATGTTATGACATTTGTATTTCCGCTGCAATGATCATGTGTTATGATATTATCTAAGATCTGTTATTGTTGTAAATATGTTGTATTCCAAATGATTATCCGTGCTTTTGCACTACGGAAGTTTGGGGTTATCACAACTGATATCAGAGCTAAAGGTTAACCATAGCCTCGAAATATGACGTATTTAGAACAATTCGTCTAGATAGAATCAGTAGTATTCTAAGGCGAGTAGCTCATTAGAGATAGGATTAGTAATGTCCTAGAATGAGCACAGCAGAATAGCACATATTAATCAGTCATTACATCATCCTCTTCCTATTTGTTGCTACCTTGTCTTTCCTTTAAAAATTATCATTTTGTTGGTCTGACTCTTTCCTTGATGGTATATACTGATTTAAAATTGACACTAGAGCAAGAACAGCTCGAGGGGGAGCCCGAGGTGGAGCTAGAGGGCTAGCCAGAGACGAGACCGCCATTACTTAGGAACAACCTACTTCTGAGGTCGTAACACCACCACCTCCACCCCCACAGCCCTTCGACTTGGAAACGATGTCAAAGAAATTCAGAAATTTAGGAGGTGTACCTTTCAATCGGCGAGAGTCTGCGATTGAAGCAGAGTCATGGCTAAAGAACTGTGAAAAGATCTTGGAAGGCTTAGAATTAGAGGAACAGCGCAAGCGTTTTCTGGCAGTATGGCAATTGAAAGACGAAGCTGAACATTGGTGGGACACGGTCAAAATTTGCAATGATGTGGCCAACATGTCTTGGGCCAAATTTAAAGAACTCTTCAACAACAAGTATGTTCCTCCACAAGCAAGAGAGCGCCTTCGCGAGAAATTTGTCAACTTACAGCAAGGGAGTATGTCTGTTTCTAATTATGTGAGAAAGTTTGATGAGCTCTCACATTATGCTCCTGGATTGATCCAAGATCCAGTCGAGAAGGATAAAAGATTCATCAAGGGCCTTTCAAAGAAATGCTTGAACAGAGTCACCACTCATATCAAGCTCTCATTCAATGAAGTAATAGAGATGGCTTGCCGCTACGAAGAGAATGACGAGGTTGCATAGCAAGATAGAGTGAAAAATCAGAACAAGATCAAGAAGGAGCAAACCGACAAGAAGCCTAAGGCAGGTAACTCTTCGGCAGCTAAGCCGCAAGGAAAGAAGAGGGACAGGAACAAGGTGACATTCTATAATTGCGGCAAGGTGGGACACTATGAATCCGATGCAGAGCACCAAAGAGGTCCAAGAGGAATGAATCTGGACCTAGCCAGAATCGCAGCCAGAGTCCTCATAATCGTGGCCAGAACCCCCGGAACACTCAAGATTGCTATAACTGCCATAAGCCGGGGCAATTTGCTAGAAATTGTCCTCTATTGAAGAAAACTGAAGTTGCACATGTTTACGAGGGAGCGGCTGCACCGGCTTCTACCGAGGGTGCAAGTAAACCCGATGTCTTAGGGGGTACTCTTAACATTAAGAACATTCCTATTACTATCTTATTTGACACTAGTGCAGCACGAAGTTTTAACTCTAATGACGCAATTAAAAAGTTAAAACTGAAACCAAGAAAACTTAAAGAATTGATTAGAGCTCATAGTCCGATAGGAGGTTCCCTTATCCATGATCAGTACTGTAGAGTGCCGATCTCCTACTCTCGTTATCAATTTCCTATAAATTTATTGTCATGGATTTCTCTAGGTATGATGTTATTCTTGGGATAGATTGGTTATGGAGGCATGAGGCCGAAGTTAAATGTGCTGAAAGAATTGTCAAAGTTAAAACTAATCTCGGAGATGTATGTATCCCATGCCACGGCTCAGCCACCGACAAAAAAGAATTCTGGTCTTCTCTAGAAGTCACCCCTACTTCTATTGAGGATATTCCCATCGTCAAAGATTACGCTGATGTGTTCAACGAGGATGATAGCTTACCTCCATTGTAACACCCCGTATTTTCTGTAAACATAAGAGTTAAAAATCAAGGTATAATTAATTTTTAGGAGAAGAAATAAGGGAAACGGGTTGCGCCATTGTGTTCGTCTCGGAAAAATACGCGAAATAGAGTCTGAATTTGCGTAAATCGGAGTCCGTATGAAGAAGATATGGACGAACGAAGTTAGGCAGAAAAACCGGAAACAGGCCAGAATACACTGGCGCACTTGTGAAGTGTGCCAGTACAAAAATACACTGGCGCACCTGCCAAGTGCGCCCATACAAATCCAGCACCGAATTCGGGAGTGTTCTGAGGTGACGTGTCTTCTTTTGAGTGGCTGGATGATGTGTATTCGAGCTGTGCGATTCTGATGACTTCTGGACTGATCTGAAGGCTCTAAATCACCCTATCCTCCTATAAATACATCCCTAACCTAAACCTAAGTCTCTTACACAATTATCTAGCCTCCATTGCTCTCTTCTTCTAATTAAAAATAAAAATGGCATCGCTACTCTTCTAGAATCAAAACTAGAAGTCAATCAACATCATCCTAAATTCAAATTTGAGATAAAAGCTTCTACAACAATTCTGTAACAACTAAAGTTCTTTCTTTAATCCAATCAAGGCAAGTACAGTTATTTTCTGCTATAAACATTAATTATAATTCTGATATGCTTTTAAATCTGAATCTGAGATTGTATATCTATCAGATCTATTTTTCTGTGACTGTTCTGTATCCCTTTCTGCTTCCTTTCCGTTTCTATAGCCAGGCTACCACGAGCCTGTGCCTAATCTCATAAGAGATTAACGTATGAACGCAAATTTTGGGATAAATAATGAATGATGCAAAATTTGACGAGACTGAATTGAACATATGACTTTAGATCTGAGGCATAAAATATATTGACATATGACTTGGGATTGGATGCATGAATTTGACTGTAAACATATAATTTATATATGTTGTATGCATAGTGTACGTTGTAATCTAGATCTGTAACTAATTAGAGAAATGAACATATGTTATTTAGATCTGTAATTAATTAGAAAAATAAGCATATGTTATAAACTAGTTTTAGACCTATGCATATTCTGTGATAAAAGAAGAAGAGGAACCACTGTAAGATTACATATGATTTGAGACTTTGGACAAAATGCATATAAAAGTCAAGATCTGATTTTTAGAAGATATGATTTAAAGATTTAGATTGTTGGGTATAGTTTGCATAATGATTCATGACTTAAAAAGAAGAAGATATGGAAACTTAGGTGTAAAGATTTACATTAATTAGGATATCTATTATTGTGATTACACCTAAATAGGGATTTTTGGATATATGGCATGCATTGAAATTAATGGTTATATTTGATATAAGTTAAATGTGAATCTGGTGTAAAATGCTAGTTTAACAAAAATTGGAACATATGTTATATGGCAAATTATGTCCCGCGCTTATGCAAACATGGAGTATATGTTGTGAATCATGACAATTATGTAGGCATATGAATTTAGGCCAATTTATGATTAGGCAAGGCATGTAAATAGAACCTTTAGAAATATTAAATTTGCTAAATCTGCTAATTTGCCAAGTTGCCTAAACTGCTAGTTTTGTTATATTGTCTAGACTGCTAATTAGATTGAAATACCTAATCTGTTAAATTTGTCGGTTGAAATGCCTAACCTGTTATATGCCAAAATCTGCTAAGTTGCTAAATCTGTTAAATCCGTTAAGTCATATAAAATCTGTTATCTGCTAAAATCTATTATCTGCTGTGTTGATATAATCATCCTGTTATTGATATAATCTAAATTGGCATATATATTGGGCGTGCGCATAAACGGTAAATTATTAATTAATTGGCCGCAAAGATAAACGTGACTAACTCGAGGTTAGAATGAGTTTGCGGCGTAATTCTTCCCGGAACCGCCCGGCACATCCAGTGGCCGCAAACAATAGGTTCTAATGTGAGAAGTTAGTCATAACCTTCTTAAGACACGAGGTTAGGTCTGGCTTGTGGCAGAAGTCTGCCCGGAACCGCCTGGAACCGCCCGGCCCATCCAGCGGCCACAAGCTAGCGACCTAATGTGAGAGGTCTGGGCATTAATAATTAATTAATGCAAATCTAAGATAAGAATGACGTCTAAAACGTATTGGGGGAAAATAGGGTTAAACCAACTGGATTAATAGGTGTAGTAAACCCGTCCATGAATCTGTAGGCCCAATACAAATTTAGACAAATCTGAAAAATCTGTACATCTGATCTGTTAGTCTGAAAACTTGTTAACTTAATATGTGAACTAGTAAATATGAATTATGTATGTCTGAACTTGTAAACAAGTTAATCTGAGATCTGATAGTCTGGGGACACAAGGTTAGGAGGGGAATTACTTGTGTCATCTGTTGTTTGGGACCCATATTAGTCAGTAACCCTTTCTGGTATCAAAACTTTGACCCAACAGTAGGTAGGGTCCGGGCACGCTTACTGAACTAATTATAAGTGGTTCATTATTATAATGGCGAGGGGTGTTGATGGTGCGTTCCAACCGGGTCATGTGCGTGCATGGATCCCGGTCTGCCTCTGAGGATGTAAGACGCCGTGACATCTGTAAATAGGTCTGTGCCAATTGGTTGTCACTTTAGGGAGTGATACACGCTACTGTGGGGCCGACACAGGATATTTATGTATTAGGGAGCCGATCGCTTGGGGTAGGGTTTTAGGGTACGCTTAGTTCTATCTGTTTCTGTTGGCACCGTCTGTTTCTGTTGGGTGGTAACACCTGTCTGTTTCTGTGTGGTACCATCTGTTCGGGTGGTAAAGGCCCATTACTAGTGTACACCTAATTCTACATTCTGTTTCCGTAGGGATAAATCTGTTTCTGCTTCTGTCTGTTTCTGATCGGGTAGTAAAGGCACATTATTAGCATTCTGTTTCTGTTAAAGTATTCTATACCCGTTCCTGCTTCAATTTAGACATTAGGGTGACACCTAATTCTGCTATACTAGTATTAGTGCAGAGAAGTGTAAAACAATAGTTTATATCATTCTGTTTTTCTGTTATATCTGCTACACCTGTTACAGTTATCTCACATCCAGTTTTATGTTCATATCATATTATTATTATCTGTTCATATGCTGAAAGTCACTGGACTTGCCAGACTTTTTGTCTGACCCTTGTTGTTTCGCCTCCTTTCTTCCGTTTCCCCCCCAGGTTATCTAAGGAGGGAATACTTTAGCTTGATCCGGATTTCTCTTTGCTTGAAGTGCTTAAAGTATGGTTTGGCTCTGTATAGCTTCCGTTCCATGGGGATTATGATTTTAAACCATGCATTTTGAAGGCTTTTGTACAAGACTGATATTTTGTACTTGAATTCTGAAATTTGAAAGGATGTAACCATATTAATTTCTGTTTCCGCTGTAATAAAGTTAAAATTTTTCAAGTACTGTTTTATCTGTCTTGTAAGTTTCTGTTCTGTTTACTAAAATGCTCCACCAAAGTTAAGGCATTCCCTTTGTGAGTGACCTTAACGGAGGTGGGGTGTTACACTTGGTATCAGAGCTGAAGGTTACCAGATTGGGTAATGTTTTTGAGAACTATTTTCAAAAAAGGTTTTGGAAGGAAGTATTTTCAAAATTAAAGCTTATTTTGAAAAACATGATCCCCAAGAGTCATATATCTTTCTTTTAGTCCTTTTTGTATTGAACCTTTCCTTTTTCGTTCCAGCATGTCTGAAGCATCTGAGATACCAGAGGGTGTTCATGTACCCGGTTGGTTTCGTCAATATCTTGAGGCTAGGACCGCCGCTACAGGTCCAGCAAATGATCCCCCTCCTTCACCCCTCCTCGTGCAATTCCTTTCTCAAAGATCTGTAGAGATTTTAGGGTCATGGGTGGGAAGGATTTCAAAGGAACTGAATCATTCGTAGAAGCAAGGAATTGGCTCAAAGAAACTGAGGATCTATTCATTATCTTCGAGGTGGACGATAGGCAGAAGGTACAGTTGGCAGTATGGCTGCTCAAAGACGAAGCTTCCTACCGGTGGGAAGTCACTAACGCCGAGAGGCCGGTTGAGACATGGATGGATTTCAGAACAAGGTTTGAGACAAAATTCCTCTCACAAGCTGAACGAAGTTTACAATTGGAAAAGTTCTTATCTCTTAAGCAAGGAAGTATGACGGTCAAGGAATACGTCAACCAGTTCAACCAACTGGCTAGGTTCGGATTGGATTTAGTCAACACTCAGCATAAAAAGGCTCTCCGCTTTGTTAAAGGATTGAACGAGCCACTGCACAGCCTAGCCATGACCCATGTACCCATGGGAGCAACTTACGAGAAATTGGTGGATATGGCACTACTGCACGAGGAAGACAAGGGCCCAAAAGAGACAAAGAAGGAAGAACCACAGAATAAGAAAGCGGGGCCCAAAAAGGAAACACAAAAGAAGGATGAGAAGTCTGAAGATAAGAAGGGGAAAAAGTGCTTTACTTGTGGGAGCTCGACTCATCTGAACAAGGATTGCAGAAAAAGGAAGGGCGCTTGCTTCAACTGTGGGGAGATGGGACACTTCACTAGGGACTGCCCGAAGAGACGAGGACAAGGAGGGCAGGCGAACACTCTTGAGGCTAGTGGCTAGGATAGAAATAGGAAAATTTCTATAGTAGGTTTAATTTCTTTATCTGATTATGGAGTTAAGACTTTTTCTGATTCTGGTATTTTGATTTTGTAATCGATACTCTGCACTTTAATACTAGTATTATTTCTGAATTCCCCTGTAGACTCAGACCCATAAGGGTTATGGATCATCTGTTTGCGATTGGGGTTTGAGGGAAATCTGTGTTAGGCGTCAAGTATGACGCATACATTCTGAGTTTTCGTGGGGTATGATTTTATCATGCTTAGCTTCCTAAGAATCATTAGGGAACCTGATCTGTACCAGTAGTTTGTAAATATCTAAATACTTTTGATAGGATTTCCAGTTTTGACATTGTCTAAAGAAGGTAATCCTTTGAGTGTCAATTTGATGTTGGTTTCGGTCTTTGGGGCCGATACTTAGGACCCATGTCTAATGGGAACCAAATTTTCGTTCTATCTGTACTCGCTTCCATCATTCGACTGTATCCTATCGATCGAATATTCGAACTTTAGGTAGAAACTAATGGGTGTAAACATGTGTTTGAGACATGTTATGTTTGATGGTTGCAAGTGGTTGCTAGTGGTTGCCTGTGGATGCATATACACACTAGGCACTAGATCGGCTCGAAAACACTCTCATACTGCATATGGATGGGTGAGCATTTTTCAATTCTTGTGGATGCAAAATGGTTGATTCAGCACATGGATGTTGCATTTGAGTGAATGATTGTGCACTCATACAGAAAAAATATATATCATCAGAATTCTATTGCATACATGTTGGACTCATGGCACTGACATAATTCGCATTAAGGAGGTCAACTGAATCAGTAGACCGCCTGATCTTTGCATTAGATAAGGAACATATACACACACTTTTGCATATGTTCATACAACATTAGAAGTTTTCTAAGGACAATGGATGCTTGTGGATGATGGTTGAGTAGATGGGTGATTGGATGGTAGGACACATTCTTCTTAACTTGAAGATTTCGGGGACGAAATCCTCTAAGGAGGGGAGAATGTAACACCCCGTATTTTCTGTAAACATAAGAGTTAAAAATCAAGGTATAATTAATTTTTAGGTGAAGAAATAAGGGAAAAGGGTTGCGCCATTGTGTTCATCTCGGAAAAATACGCGAAATAGAGCCCGAATTTGCGTAAATCGGAGTCTGTATGAAGAAGATATGGACGAACGAAGTTAGGCAGAAAAACCGGAAACAGGCCAGAATACACTGGCGCACTTGTGAAGTGCGCCTGTACAAAAATACACTGGCGCACCTGCCAAGTGCGCCCATACAAATCCAGCACCGAATTCTGGAGTGTTCTGAGGTGACGTGTCTTCTTTTGAGTGGCTGGATGATGTGTATTCGAGTTGTGCGATTCTGATGACGTCTGGACTGATCTGAAGGCTCTAAATCACCCTATCCTCCTATAAATACATCCCTAACCTAAACCTAAGTCTCTTACACAATTATCTAGCCTCCATTGCTCTCTTCTTCTAATTAAAAATAAAAATGGCATCGCTACTCTTCTAGAATCAAAACTAGAAGTCAATCAACATCATCCTAAATTCAAATTTGAGATAAAAGCTTCTGCAACAATTCTGTAACAACTAAAGTTCTTTCTTTAATCCAATCAAGGCAAGTACAGTTATTTTCTGCTATAAACATTAATTATAATTCTGATATGCTTTTAAATCTGAATCTGAGATTGTATATCTGTCAGATCTGTTTTTCTGTGACTATTCTGTATCCCTTTCTGCTTCCTTTCCGTTTCTATAGCCAGGCTACCACGAGCCTGTGCCTAATCTCATAAGAGATTAACGTATGAACGCAAATTTTGGGATAAATAATGAATGATGCGAAATTTGACGAGACTGAATTGAACATATGACTTTAGATCTGAGGCATAAAATATACTGACATATGACTTGGGATTGGATGCATGAATTTGACTGTAAACATATAATTTATATATGTTGTATGCATAGTGTACGTTGTAATCTAGATCTTTAACTAATTAGAGAAATGAACATATGTTATTTAGATCTGTAATTAATTAGAAAAATAAGCATATGTTATAAACTAGTTTTAGACCTATGCATATTCTGTGATAAAAGAAGAAGAGGAACCACTGTAAGATTACATATGATTTGAGACTTTGGACAAAATGCATATAAAAGTCAAGATCTGATTTTTAGAAGATATGATTTAAAGATTTAGATTGTTGGGTATAGTTTGCATAATGATTCATGACTTAAAAAGAAGAAGATATGGAAACTTAGGTGTAAAGATTTACATTAATTAGGATATCTATTATTGTGATTACACCTAAATAGGGATTTTTGGATATATGGCATGCATTGAAATTAATGGTTATATTTGATATAATTTAAATGTGAATCTGTTGTAAAATGCTAGTTTAACAAAAATTGGAACATATGTTATATGGAAAATTATGTCCATATTCTGCGCTTATGCAAACATGGAGTATATGTTGTGAATCATGACAATTATGTAGGCATATGAATTCAGGCCAATTTATGATTAGGCAAGGCATGTAAATAGAACCTTTAGAAATATTAAATTTGCTAAATCTGCTAATTTGCCAAGTTGCCTAAACTGCTAGTTTTGTTATATTGCCTAGACTGCTAATTAGATTGAAATACCTAATCTGTTAAATTTGTCAGTTGAAATGCCTAACCTGTTATATGCCAAAATCTGCTAAGTTGCTAAATCTGTTAAATCCGTTAAGTCATATAAAATCTGTTATCTTCTAAAATCTGTTATCTGCTGTGTTGATATAATCATCCTGTTATTGATATAATCTGAATTGGCATATATATTGGGCGTGCGCATAAACGGTAAATTATTAATTAATTGGCCGCAAAGATAAACGTGACTAACTCGAGGTTAGAATGAGTTTGCGGCGTAATTCTGCCCGGAACCGCCCGGCACATCCTGTGGCCGCAAACAATAGGTTCTAATGTGAGAAGTTAGTCATAACCTGCTTAAGACACGAGGTTAGGTCTGGCTTGTGGCAGAAGTCTGCCCGGAACCGCCTGGAACCGCCCGGCCCATCCAGCGGCCACAAGTTAGCGACCTAATGTGAGAGGTCTGGGCATTAATAATTAATTAATGCAAATCTAAGATAAGAATGACGTCTAAAACGTATTGGGGGAAAATAGGGTTAAACCAACTGGATTAATAGGTGTAGTAAACCCGTCCATGAATCTGTAGGCCCAATACAAAGTTAGACAAATCTGAAAAATCAGTACATCTGATCTGTTAGTCTGAAAACTTGTTAACTTAATATGTGAACTAGTAAATCTGAATTCTGTATGTCTGAACTTGTAAATAAGTTAATCTGAGATCAGTTAGTCTGGGGACATAAGGTTAGGAGGGGAATTACTTGTGTCATCTGTTGTTTGGGACCCATATTAGTCAGTAACCCTTTCTGGTATCGAAACTTTGACCCAACAGTAGGTAGGGTCCGGGCACGCTTACTGAACTAATTATAAGTGGTTCATTCTGATAATGGCGAGGGGTGTTGATGGTGCGTTCCAACCGGGTCATGTGCGTGCATGGATCCCGGTCTTCCTCTGAGGATGTAAGACGCCGTGACATCTGTAAATAGGTCTGTGCCAATTGGTTGTCACTTTAGGGAGTGATACACCCTACTGTGGGGCCGACACAGGATATTTATGTATTAGGGAGCCGATCGCTTGGGGTAGGGTTTTAGGGTACGCTTAGTTCTGTCTGTTTCTGTTGGTACCGTCTGTTTCTGTTGGGTGGTAACACCTGTCTGTTTCTGTGTGGTAGCGTCTGTTCGGGTGGTAAAGGCCCATTACTAGTGTACACCTAATTCTACATTCTGTTTCCGTAGGGATAAATCTGTTTCTGCTTCTGTCTGTTTCTGATCGGGTAGTAAAGGCCCATTATTAGCATTCTGTTTCTGTTAAAGTATTCTGTACCCGTTCCTGCTTCAATCTAGACATTAGGGTGACACCTAATTCTGCTATACTAGTATTAGTGCAGAGAAGTGTAAAACAATAGTTTATATCATTCTGTTTTTCTGTTATATCTGCTACACCTGTTACAGTTATCTTACATCCAGTTTTATGTTCATATCATATTATTATTATCTGTTCATATGCTGAAAGTCACTGGACTTGCCAGACTTTTTGTCTGACCCTTGTTGTTTCGCCTCCTTTCTTCCGTTTCCCCCCCAGGTTATCCAAGTAGGGAATACTTTAGTTTGATCCAGATTTCTCTTTGCTTGAAGTGGTTAAAGTATGGCTTTGCTCTGTATAGCTTCCGTTCCATGGGGATTATGATTTTAAACATTGCATTTTGAAGGCTTTTGTACAAGACTGATATTTTGTACTTGAATTCTAAAATTTGAAAGGATGTAACCATATTAATTTCTGTTTTCACTGTAATAAAGTTAAAAAAATTCAAGTATTGTTTTATCTGTCTTGTAAGTTTCTATTCTGTTTACTAAAATGCTCCACCAAAGTTAAGGCATTCCCTTTGTGAGTGACCTTAACGGAGGTGGGGTGTTACATCCATGTAGAGAAATAAACTTCAGAATTGACCTAGTTCCAAATGCAAGACCCGTCGTGCATCCTATTTGGAGGATGTCGCCAAAAGAAAAAGAGGAGCTGAGCAATCAAACTAAGTAGCTTTTATGGAAAGGTCTGATCAGGCCTAACTTCTCAGAATGGGGTGCAGCAGTGGTTTTTGTCCCGAAGTCAGACAGTACCCTCCGATTGTGTGTGGATTACCGGGACCTCAATAAGCAAACTCTGAAAAACAAATATCCACTGCCACAAATTGATGATCTATTAGACCGCTTGCATGGAGAACGAGTATTTTCTAGGATGGACCTAGCTACAGGCTTCCATCAACTGCGCATCACAGACGAGTGTGTGCCTTTAACTGCTTTCAGAGGACCAGATATATTTTATGAATGGCTAGTTATGCCCTTCGGTCTATGTAATGCTCCATCATACTTTGTTGACCTGATGAATAGAGTATTCCGAGATGTTTTAAATAAATTCGTGCTGGTATTCATCGATGACATCCTCCTCTTTTCTAAATCCACTGCTGAGCACGAACAACATCTTAGAGAAGTCTTGGAGATTTTGTGAAGAAATGTGTTGAAAGCCAAATTCTCCAAATGCATATTCTGGCAAGAGGAGATGAAATTCCTAGCCATGTTGTATCAAAGGAAAGCATCTCAGTAGATCCAAGGAATAACTCAGCCATTCAAGATTGGAAGCAGCCTAGAACTCCCACAGAAGTCAGAAGTTTCTTAGGACTGGCTGGCTGTTATCGAAAATTCGTTAAGGATTTATCGAGGATACAAAAATAAAACAGTTGATAATAATAACTATGAGTATACGAAAGAAAAAGAATCATATTTTGGCAGTTCCTACGATGCACTTGCTTGTCCATTGACAAGTTGACTAAGAAGCATACAAAATTCATTTGGATACCCGAATGGGAGGTAGCTTTCCAAGATCTGAAAAACAGGTTGACCACTGCTCCTGTGTTGACCATTATTGATGGCAATGAGGATTTGAAAGTCTGGATAGACGCTTCTAAAGAAGGTCATTCTTTTTATCTAAATAAACATGTCAGAGATAACATTTCTTTTAATGTCAAATCTCATTTTAACGTGTTATCCTTTATCTATTTAAGGTATTGGTGCGGTGCTGATGCAAAGAGACAAAGTAGTCGCATATGCTAGTCGCCAATTAAAACCGCATGAAAATAATTATGCCACTCATAATCTTGAGCTAATGGCTATCGTATTTGCTCTAAAGATATGGAGGCACTATCTCTTGGGTGAGAAGTTCGAACTGTATATGTATCACAAATCCTTGAAGCATCTATTTACCCAGAGAGATTTGAATATGAGGCAGCAACGCTGGGTTGAATTTCTTGCGGCCTATGATCTGGATATCCTATATACTCCAGGGAAAGGCAACGTTGTAGCCGATGCGCTCAGTAGAAATAATGCGGACAGCGTCAACCTAATCCTTGCCAATCTCATTATCACTCCTACTCTAATTGATAAACTTTCTGCTCTGCAAAAAGATGATGAGTTTATCCAGATAATCAATTAAAGAATTCGGGATGGCGAAACCACGAGTTTTCAAATTGATGACAAAGGAGTTCTTAGGCTATTAGGCCGAATTTGTGTCCCAAACATTTCTGAGCTCAGAAGGGCGATTATGGATTAATGTCATAAACATAAGCTTAGCATTCATCCTGGGGTAAGCAAGATGTATCATGACCTCAAGCGCACATTTTGGTGGAGGTCCATGAAGAGAGATATTTCTATTTATGTTTCTAGATGTCCTACTTGTCAGCAAGTTAAAAGTGATCAACAGAAGCTGGCAGGTTTGTTGCAACCGCTAGGAGTTCTAGGTTGGAAGTAGGAGGAAGGGAGATTATGGATGAATGACATAAATATAAGCTTAGCATTCATCCTGGGGTGAGCAAGATGTATCATGACCTCAAGCGAACATTTTGGTGGAGGTCCATGAAGAGAGATATTTCTATTTATGTTGCTAGATGTCCCACTTGTCAGCAAGTTAAAAGTGATCAACAGAAGCTGGCAGATTTGCTGCAACCGCTATGAGTTCCAGGTTGGAAGTGGGAGGAAATCTCTATGGACTTTATTAATGGCTTGTCCCGAAGCAGAAAAGGGAATGATAGCATATGGGTGATTGTAGATCACTTAACAAAGTCTTGCCATTTCATCCCTGTTAGGTCCAATATAACAGCTCGAAGTCTGGCCCAGCTTTATGTCTAAGAGATTGTCAGACTACATGGAGTTCCCAAAAGCATTGTTAGTGATCGGGATCCTATATTTACTAGAAAATTATGGGAAGCTTTCCAAGAGGAGCTAGGGACCAAATTGAATCTGAGCACTGCTTACCACCCTCAGACAGATGGCCAGACCGGGAGGGTGAACCGAATATTGGAAGACTTGTTGCGAGCGTGCATTCTCGACTTTGGCGGTTCATGGGAGGATCACTTGCACTTGGTTGAGTTCTCTTATAATAACAGCTGCCAAGCAAGCTTGAAGATGTCTCCATTTGAATTATTATATGTCAGACCATGCAGATCTCCGGCATGTTGGGTGGAGCCAAGCAATCGATTAGTCTTGGGCCCCGACATGATTCGTGAAGCAACGGATATGGTTGATTTGATTAAGAAGCGCCTGCTGACTACTCAGAGCCGACAGAAGAGCTATGCAGATTTACGAAGAAGAGATTTGGAATTCTCTGTTGGTGACTATGTTTACTTGAGGGTTTCTCCATTGAGAGTCGTAGTTCGTTTTGGGAAGACTGGAAAGTTGGCACCGAGGTTCATTGGTCCATTTCCTATTCTCGAAAGGATCGGTACTCTCGCTTATCGACTACAGCTGCCTAACTAGTTGCCAGGGGTGCATGATGTATTTCATGTGTCTCAACTCTGCAAACATGTTCATGATCCAGACTTGGTTGTGGAAGAAGTAGCATAAAAAGATTTAGAGATTATGCGAGCTTAGCAGGAAGGAGGGACCCAGTGAAAATAGTGGGCAAAGAAACTCGAATTCTGAGGAACAAGAGGATCCACCTAGTCAAGGTGCAATGGAGCGGGGATCCTAGGAACTGTACTTGGGAGACAGAGGATAGCATCAAAAAGGCTTACCCTAAGTGCAAAGCGGACAACTCCGAGTAACTCTTGTGTTAAGGTACATTTACATTTTCCGTTTTGTTTCCTACTTTTATTTCCTTTTCGGGGACGGAAAGCTTTTAAGTGGGGGAGATTGTAACAACCCGGAAAATCAGAACCAATTTAAAATTTTTATTTTAAATAATTTGGTTGAAAAATGTGCCATAAATTAAAATTTTCATTTTTAAATAATATTAAAGCCTGCGAAAATAGTCAATTTTCAAACGACCTCTGTTTTCGACGAAACCATTTTTGTTGGAACCGGTATGTCAAATTAATGCTAGGTTTCAATTTTTAGAATTTTCCGAATTAATATGTGAGTGTGGCGATGGAAAATGTGTTTTGTTCAATTCAGTCAAATTTAATCGACTGAAAAATAGCCATTTTTCAAACAGTCACAGAATTCGATGAAATTAATTTTGTTAGGACTGTATCGTCATAACAAAGTCAAATATATATTTTTTTGGAATTTTTTGAGTCCGTTTGTGGCCTCGGTGAATTTAAGTATACGAACGAATTAATTTAATAAAGGATTTAATTATTAAATTAAATAATTCAGGCCTTAGACAGCGATTTGGGCTGACGGGACCTGGCCCGTTGGATGCAAAACAGGGGCTATTGGGTAGACACACCTTCGGTCGGACTAGAATTGGATCTGTTAAAAAGTTATGGATTTAATTGCAAAATTACATTTTAATATTATAAATATTGGAAAAATAAAACCATAGCACTATTCATCTTCTACAGCCGCCACCTTCAAAATCCATGGCCGTGATTACTCACATCATTCACCATTAATTTCCACCATACGTACACCAAAACCACTCCCTCCAGTTGAGCTTTTTGTAGAGGATTGTTCCCTCTATGATCCCATACGGCTTGATCACCTCCTAGTGGCACGAACGCCAAGCACCAGACCTCCAAAGTTGAAACCTAGTTCGGAAGGTTTGTGAAAACCTACGGCCTTGGTTCCTGAAGGAAGAAGAAAGGGTATAAAACCTTATTTTAATGTTTAATTAATTTAAAAGGTTTCTAAATTAATTAAACTACAACTAACTCATTAGAACTCGGAATTCGGTGATTTCTGAAGCATTACGATCGTGAAGCCGAATACTACGGTTCAAAACTGACTAGGACTGATTCTGGACCTTTTGAATTTTTGATCTGAATTTGAATTAAGGTGAGATCTCTTATTTAAATTATTAAATCAATTTAAATATTCTTGCTATTTAAAATAATTGTGTATGTTAATAAACCGGATCTGCGATGTTATGAAATTGTTGAATGTTTATATGTTGATTTGTGATGTTTTTATCTAGATCTGCTAGTTTAATCATTCTGTTAATTCAGATCTGCATGTTATGGATAGATCAGAATAGGATTGTTTATTTAAGCATTTGGTTGAGCCATTTTGTTGAATCGCATATATAAAACAAAAGTGACATTTCTTATTTACATTTAGATGTGAATAGAAACTAGAAAAAGGACATTTCTTTTTATTTACAATTTAGTTGTAAATAAAATTATGATTATAGAAATATGATTAGAAAAGGACATTTCTTTTGTTTACTATTTAGTTGTAAATAAAAATATGATTATAAAACATGTCATAGAAAAGGACACCTTTATTTACATTTTAATGTATATAAAAAGAATTACATATTTTGATTGCATTTTTAGATGCAAACAAACCATAGAAAAATAATTACATATTTTGTTTGCATTTTAGATGCAAACAAACCATAGAAAAAGAATTACATATTTTGTTTGCATTTTTAGATGCAAACAAACCATAGAAAAAGAATTACATATTTTGTTTGCATTTTTAGATGCAAATTATTGCATTTTTAGATGCAAACAAACCATAGAAAAAGAATTACATATTTTGTTTGCAATTTTAGATGCAAACAAACCATAGAAAAAGAATTACATATTTTGTTTGCATTTTTAGATGAAAATAAAACATATAAAAAGAATTACATATTTTGTTTGTCTTTTTATATGCAAACAAAACATAGAAAATGATCACATTTTTGTTTACCCTTTTATATGTAAACAAAACATAAAAGAAAAAGAATTACATTTTTGTTTGGCCTTGTATATGCAAACAAACATAGGAAAAGAATTATACTTTTTATTTGCATTTTTTATGCAAATAAAATATAGAAAAAGAATTAAACTTTTTTAATGTAATTATAAACATAAGTTAGAAAAGAGAAGAAAAGGATTACATTAGGAAAGATTTCATTTTTCATAAATGTAATATAAGGGAAGAAAGGATTTCATTTCTATATAATGTAAAATAAGAATGGAAAAGTTTACATTTTATGCGATGTGAAAAGTTTACATTTTATTTGCATCATAGATGCAAATAAAAACATGAATTTTAGAAAGGATATCTTATTCACATTTTAGATGTGAATAAAAACATGAATTCACAAAGTGGATTTTTAATTACATTTTAGATGCGAATAAAATCAAGATTTGGAAAAAGTGAATTTTTATTTGCAAATTAGTTTCAAATAAAAACATGCATATATAAAGTACATTTTTATTTGTAATTTAGTTACTAATAAAAACATGAATTTAAAAAGTACATTTTTATTCACATTTTAGATGTGAATACAAACATGAATTTATACAATGCATTTTTATTTACATTCTAGGTGAAGATAAAAATATGAATTTGCAAAATGCATTTTTATTTACATTTTAGATGTAAATAAAAACAGAGAAGTAAAAGCGATATTTTATTGTAATTTTAGATGTGATAAAAAGAGTAGAAATAAAAGTGAAACTTTTATCGTCCTTTTAGATGCGATAAAAAGAATAAAATTATAAGTGATTTTTTTTATCGTCATTTTAGATGCGATAAAAAGAATGGATTTTAGTAGTTGAAATTTTGAAATGATTTATATTTATATATAAATTAAAATTAAAATTAAATGAAACGCGAACAGTAGTTCGCGTTACGACAATCGTAACTTCAAACGATTATACCGAAAGATCCGACCGTCGGATTTTCCCAAAATTGGAACCCTTAGGACTGCTTTGGGAAGAGCTTTCCAACGATATAAATTTCATCAAAATCCGACAGTTAGATTTCTAGATATGTGTAAATCAAAATTTGGTAAAAACAGCGCTAGGGCGACCCACTGACCCAAAGCGTCGTTCTATTATATTGGGCTATTTTTGAATGAATAAATGTAGCGATAAATCGTTATAAATAAGCATTAACAATATGAAATGATTTAAATGATAATTATGCGTGGATTATTTGAAAAGAATGAGTTTAACTCATTTCAAATAATTACACGACGATTAAATCGAAATTATAGAACACGGTGATTGAAGACCGTCGATCTTCAGATCAAATGGACGACGACTACTGATGCCTTGGACTGACTTGCTCCCAGGAAGGGGTTAAAGTGGTAGTTGTCCGGACATATGTGTTGATTGTACGGATAGGCGAGAACATCTCAGGTATCTCCGGTTTTGTTCAAACCTAGAACAAACTTGTAAATGGATGCGTGTCTGACGTTGGAGTTCATATCATGTATTTAAATCGATTTTTATTAATGTATATCTGTTTGGTGGTGGAGAATTTATTCTCCGCTTAACACCCCGGTATATAGTAATAGTTATCAATCGCATGGCGTGAATTGTCAATGTGGCACGCCAAGATGCAGATGATCAAGGCTTTTGTTGAAAAGCAGGGCCTTGTGGTTGATGATCAAAGCATTGCCTGTTTAGGCTTAGCTTTGAGTATAACATGACTTCGCGAGCCTCACACCCCAGTATGAGTCAAAAACGGGATATGGACCGTAGGGAGTGCGCACGTTTCTTTCTAGCTAGAGTGGTGTCAGCGACTTACCAGCCCTGACATTTTTACTTATGTGGAGGACGGATTATGAGGTACCTCAGATTTATAGGTTGTTAGTGACCATATGGAGGTTCAAAAGAACCGGGAAACGTGTGTTCAAGCATAATTAATCCACTAACGTATGTGTGGACCGGCCCTACCGCATCCAAGGGTTGCCCATAGGTGTGATCCTGAGGCATTTGCTAGAGTGTCTCGAATCAGAGAGGACAATCCCTAGCCTTGATTTCATGATGGAAAACCAATTTCCAATACGACATTACGGTCTTGATTGTAAACTTATATATGGCGACATAGTATATGGTAGCTATGCCGTCTAGGATTGATACATTTACTTTGAAGTATTTTAAACTACTTCGACACTGATAACAATATTAAAATATTATTTTTACGTATTAAGCATATTTGATCATTATAAGGTAGAACTCTATCCTCCGGTTTGTGTTGCATTGTGTAATGGGACTTGAGTCTTATAATGATTTCATTTTTCAAAAGTCACAGCGTTATTGTGCATCAAATTTGTTTAATTATGCACTGGCAATCCAATGGAGTAAACCCGTTCCGCGTCAGCGGCGTGGTCCTGTGATTTTCCATATGGTTAGTTAGTATAGAAAGATTTCTCATACCAGTCCCATGACTGACTCGAAGTTTGTTTTTCACTTTGCAAACTTGGGTGCCCTCTCTTTACATGGGCAGCCAAGTGACAGGTTTTAGAGAGACATTTTATGGATTGGAGCTTGCTAGAGAAGAAGACGAAGACCTCTCTTTACCTTTTATTTTTCTTTAGAGACTTTATTTCATATTTGGATTTTGATGTACGTTATGGAGTTGAGACCTATTTCCTTTTCATTTGAGACTTATTTCCTTTTCAATTCAAACTTTCTATTTTGCCAAGTGGATCTTGTAACTGCATACTCTGATGTTCAGTTGCTTTGATGTGTGAAATTTTTATTTCTGCTGCAATGATTATGTATTATGATATTATCTGAGATCTGTTATTGTTGTAAATATGTTGTATTCCAAATGATTATCCTTGCTTTCGCACTACAGAAGTTTGGGTTATCGCATCTAGTTTATGTTAACGTTATATAAATTATCGAGGAATAATAAGTGGCCAATAGGCCCACCTGGGGTCTTATGCGATCAGGGAGAATCCACCCTATCTATCATTGATAGTGAGGCATTAAATAATGAAGGATGAGCGAATGAAGCTATATATTGAAACTCTGTAACTAGGGGTATAACCTCGATTAAATAACCAACCATTTTCTAGTATAAAGGCTTCACAAATATATGCGTAAACGTTGTATCTCAGTATCTCATTTTGGGAAATCTACCTTGGGAAGGGCAGTTAGAGTCATGAGTAGTTATATCTACAAGGTTTGGCTAGAATCTCTAACATTTGTAGGCATACATCTTGGGTCGAACCAAACGGGATACATCTATGCATTATAATATGTATTGTTCATCTCCTATTCAAGAGAATCTTGTGTTTCTGACCCCTCCTCATTACAACCACCCAGGTTTTCTAGATAAGATCGGTTCTCATAGGAGTTTAAGTTTGGCTTTCGGTTCTCGTTCTCTATCATGCTCGGTATTGGCAAAGTGACTTACTTTAGTAAGATAGTTGCCTGAGTTAATACTTGTTTATCAATTTCGTTTCTGTTGTGAGTTATCTTATCGTACTATGATTAGGCTCATGCTCATTTATTTGCACGTACAAAATTTATATGCTCCATGCTTAGATTATTGTATTCTATGCTTAATGTAATGTACCAAATCCCTATTTCAGATTAATTGTAGATTTACTAGAGTTTGGGAATTGAATGCCTAAAAGTTTATTTAAACTTCATATTTAAATGCTTCAAGTGAGTGAGAAATTTATATACAAAGTTATAATAGCATATTTATCTCGTTTGTGCTAGATCTTTAAGTACATGCCTATTTTCAATAAATCTGTTCATAATATTGTTCTATTTGAATTAGCACCTATCAGATCTGCTATAAATATTGTTAAAACCTGGGAATTGTGAATTGTGGTTAGGAATAAAATTAATTATAGGCTTATTTGAATTCTTTATATATTACCTATAATTATGTTGAAAAATATATTGTGCCTATTATAAAATACTGTGGATCCAGAAATCAGTCCCATTAAACACCATTTATATGTAGTTATATTCTAGATCTCTATTTTCAATGTTGAATGATAAATTATGTGATTTTGGATAAAAACATACAATGGTAAATTATGTGATTGGAATTTTTAAAGCTAAAATTTATTTTGATCTTTTGTGTGTGATTTCAGTTTTTCGCAATTTTGTGTGACTGACTTCCTTCTTTTCCGACATGCGACTTGAATCGTTTAAGTTTCCACAAAATACATTTATAAAGCTATTGGAAAACGTTGTTTGAAAAAAAAATAACTTTTAAACTTTTAACTGATTTACTTTCTTTTATTTTGGTTTGGCGAAAAACGCAAAATTTGGACACAGTAATTTATGCATATTTAAATGTATATTTTGCATTAAAATGGACGATTTGAATGGCGCAAAGTGCACGTTACCGAAATTTTGGTTTTTAATATGAACTTCATATGGACAGTAAAGTAGTATTGAAAAAGAAATATTCAAAATAAACACAAAATGCTTTTAAGCGGGAAATTTATTTTTGTGAAAATTTTGATTTTTGGTCATATGTATAGCGTAAGGAAGGTGTTTAGATGATTTGTGTGCACGTTTAGCAGTGCGGTTGGACCGACGATATGATAAAAACGTTAATGACAACAAGGAAAAGGCTGTTTTTGCCTTGAGAATGTAGTTCCCATACCTTTTCAACTATGCGCGAGAGTTATTAATTAACTTGTTTTACATTTTAGACTTGCTTTAAGCCTCCTTTACAGTCTACAGATGGATATTTTTGGATTATTTTGGGTAATTGAGGTAAAAATATTCCACTGTAGGTAGGGAACTGGAATATTTGTAAGTAGAGGAAATGTTGAAATCCTTCGCTTTGACTTCCTTTTTCCGGTTTAGGAGAAATTAAATAGGGAACGGTTAGATTGCATGAGGTTTTGAGTGGTAAGCATACACCTTGGGTTGAACCTAACGGGATAAATCTATGTATTATAATATGTGTTGTACATTTCTTGTTCACCAGAATCTTGTTATTCTGACTCCCTCCTTAGTACAACCACCTAGGTTTTCTAGAGTAGGTTGGGTTCTCGGATGCTTTTAAGTTTGGGTTTTGGTTCTTTTTCTCTCTCATGCTCGGCATTGGCAAAGTGACTTACTGTAGAAAAGTAGGTGCTTGAGTTAATACTAGTTTATCCTATTTTGTTTCCTCTGTGAGATATCTTATCGTACTCTGATTATGATCATGCGTATTATGTTGCTTTGAAGGTGTAGACCTGTGGAACGTAAAGGGGTGCTCGATGATGTCTCTGGATTACAACCAAGATTATCTTGTAGTAGTAATCCCTATGTTTTGGGTTCTGCATGATGCAAGGACTTCTCGTTACTGATCCTAGGTGTTATCATGATAAGATGTAGTAAAAGAGTGCCTTAGGTTTGTCCTGATCCTGGACAACTTGTATGGACGAATGTCTGATAGTGTATTTTAAAAATTCACATATGTTAATTTTTACGAATATACTAAATATGGTGGCGGAGAAGGCAATTTCTCTTAGCTTAACACCTAGTGTAACGACCCGCATTCTACGTATCGAAGGATCGTAGAATATTTATTTCATTTTCATATGCGGTCGTATGGTCGCGTAACTTTGGGGAACGACTATTGGGGTCATTTTCCATGTTCACGATTTTTTCCAATTTTTAAATGACCGTTTTGCCCCTGGAAAATCTTGATTTGCCTATAGCTTTTGATTGGTAAGAAGATTTTGACCTGAAACCACATCCATTGTATTCAGATGATGGTTTACCTTTCCGTAAAGTGGTCACACAGATTAAACGGATTTACCGTTTGGGAGATATGGCTGAAATAAGGTTTGGAAGGTGAGAAACAGCTTAACCGGGCTTAATTGGGTAATTAGCAGCCGGGCCCATTGGGGAATTTCAGGATTAGGGTTATTTAAGGACTAAAAGGGACTAGAGAAACCCTTGTCATTTTGCAGTCACCACTTTCATTCCTTCAATCTTAGTAATGGCTTTTACCTTCTAAAAACACCTCTAATCACTCTCTAATCAAGTATTAAGCTAATCAAAATCAAATCAAGTTAGAATAGCATTAAATCAGAGTTAAAGTTGCTGTATTGCATAGAGATTCGACCCAAATCAGAGATATTTTCAGATCTAATTTTAATTTCTGGCTAAGGTGAGTGATTAGCATTGTTTTTACACTAGTTATGGTTAATTAGGGGTGATTAGTGCTAATTGGCGAAATTATAACTCAGAAAAATTTGGAAAAATATTCAGAAATTTTAAAATATTATTTTAGGGTTTTGATAGAAATTTAGGCTAATTTGGATAAGTTTTACTAATTGTATGATTAAACATGATTAAGGGAGATTAAGGGGAAAACATAGGTTTTTGGGTATGTTTGATCCATATTGACATATTAAATTGTTGTTTTGGTGTTTATTGTTGATTCCCTATGTTGCAATAACTATACGGTATGTTTTATGATTGCTTAGCAAAGTTAGAATGGTCGAAAACGCCATCGTATGGTGTAAAACAGTCACTGGAAAAGCTGCAGAAAATGTGCAGGGTTTCGGATCAGATCGGATATAGGGTTCGGATCGGGTAGGAGAACCGTGCATGGGAATTCGATTCGGATCGAAATTTGGCACTAGCGGAGGCTTGGCAAGAAGGAAGGCCACTTGTATAGAGCTGGAGTTGGAGTAGGGACCAGATCGGATCAGGATTGGGTGTGGGGATCAGATCGGAGGACCAACCCAAGAGCTGGAGAACAAGAGGCGATGAACCGAACTGGACCAAAGCTACAAACACTGAACCGAACCGGTGTGACGTGGATGACCGAACCGAACCAAAAGGGAGGAGCTTGGATCTCATACACTGAACTGAACCAGATGATCGAACTGGAGGACTTTTGAGCCAAACCGAACCAAAGGGTTTGAACAGTATAAGACCGAATCGAACTAGCTACTTCTACGATGCGACGACTTTTCTGAAGACCAACTCCTATTCGACCAAAAACCGAGATGCAAAGGAAGTCCAAATGGGAGGGTATTACTCAGAATCCAAATGGGGACCAACGAGTTAACTTCATGAATTGGACTTTGCTGCGGGACGTATGCAAAGGGGTTATCAGTGTCTATAGCTTTGACTCACCACTGAGAGACGGATTAGTGGCTATGGATCAGTGTAGTGTGGTTGTTATGACTCCATCGGGAAAGGTGATCGTAGCAGGGCTATGAACCAGTGAAGTGGAGTTGTTATGACTCCATGGGACAGAGTGGACATAGCAAAGTATTAGTGGTTACAGATGAGTGCAGTGGAGCCTCTATGACTCCATGGGGCAGTGTGATCGTAACAAAGAATTGGATTATCAAAGTGGTAGATATCTTATGCTTTATGCATTGAGTGAGAGATGTGAGGATAATTGCTATGTTTGATGTTTGCCATCACCATGTCATGCACACCCATACCCATTACTTTCACACCATGTGTTAGTGTTACCTTAGAGTATTGTACATCCTGTTGTGCTAACTCTTTGGTTGCAGGTCCAGATTCAGGTATGGTTATGTGTACCTGTTATTGTTCTGTTTTGCTGCTTATCGCTCATACCAGAGTTTTGTCTGACCCAGAGTTTTATGTCTCTTCTTATTACTCTGGGTGCTCTTAAACGAGCAGACTAGAGACAGGTCAGTTGATTATGCACGAGTAATCGTACCGGAGACGAGCAGGAGGATTTCACTTATGATATATATATATATATATATATATATATATTCTCCCTGTGTTGTTGTTGGTCACTACTTTGGGCATTAGTGGTGTACCTCTTTCTTTTGCTTTAGAGACGGTATTTCAAAGTTGTAATAATATTGGTTTGGATGGTAAGCTGTATTTTGGATTTCCGCTGCTATGATGGTTTAGCTTTTAGCTTATGCACTGTCTCGCCTGTTTTATGTCGAAGTTATGTCATTATTATATTTTATCCCATGCGCTGTGATACATTCTATAGGTTCCTTGTTAGTTCAAATTCCTTTCTTTTCCTTTCTTTGGTGACCGTCCCGTGCTGGTTGGACATTGGTACAACGCATTTCAGGGAAATGTCGGCTGGTGCAGGGTAGGCCGTCACACTTGGTATCAGAGCTCCATGTTGCGTAGTTAACCTAGGCAAAAACACCAGGGAGAGATAGTACATATATGAGAGTGCGTATTTGTGATATTTTGGTTTTCAAAAGCTATATTTATATACTATTAGTATATCTAAGGATGGAGTCGCACTGCATTGGCACAACTGAAGAGATGGTTAATCGTTTTCTCCTTACAGATTGAACGATGAGCCGATATACGAGGAATACTGGTTTAGGAGCCAATAATAGGAATGCTCCTGATATGAGGATGATGTTCACTTACTTCATGAGAGATATGCTTAGGGATGTTCAGAGGGCAGTTCCTAATGTTGCAAATGGTGGTGGTGCGGCTGTGCAGGCACCTAGGGCCGATTTCACCAAGCTTTGTAAGGACTACACTAGTCTTGGTGGGAAGTCGTTCCACGGAACGGAATCAGCAACAGAAGTTCAGGATTGGCTTGATATTTATGAGCATGTCTTCGAGGATCTGGGAATTGAAGATGCAATGAAGAGGAAGCTAGCATCCGGTCAGTTGCAAGCACGAGCTATGAATTGGTGGAATTCTATTAAGGCATCTACCCCTGAGGATAAAGTTACTTGGGATCAGTTCAGGGGTCAATTCAGCGATAAGTTTATCCCAACTACCCAGAAATCAGAGTTGTTTAGGAAGTTCTTGGAGCTTAAACAGAATGATAGGGCAATCTCGGAGTATATTGCTGAGTTCCATACTTTATCGAAGTATGGATTATCCCTCATTGACACTCCTGAGAAGAAGAATGAGAAGTTCATAACAGGCTTAGATCAGTACTTTGGGTAAAGGCTTATAAACCATATTGATGAGACTTTTGAATTGATTGTTGGGAAAGCATTGAGATCAGAGAGCCTTTATCCTAAGCCCAAGACTGATGTCGTTGTTGCATCTGCAGAGGGCCAACGCCACAGGAAAGCGGTGGAGGCAAGACTAATTCTCAGAATAAAAGGAAGCAGAGTCAGACCAAGGATGGTCAGAAAAAGAAAGACAGGAAAGATGTAGAGTGCTTTAGCGGTGGCAAGAAGGGCCATTATGCTAAAGAATGTCGAGCAAAGCCAGTGGACAGGAAGTGCTTCAACTGCGGCCAAGTGGGACATCACAAGAATAAATGTCTGCAACCCTCCAAAGAGAAGCAGATTGTGAAAGCATATGCTATTAACGATGTTCCTTCTTCGTCAAATGCTCCAACTGCGGCGGAGAAAGGAAAGAATGCCGTCATTCAAGGTATGCTTTCTGTTTATGATTTTCCTGTACAAGTACTGTTTGATACCGGAGCTTCCCGTCCCTTCATATCTAGTGACCTAATAGATAGGTTCGGATTGGAACCCGAGATAGTCGATAGACCTTTAGTGGTGACAAACCCGATTGGTGGACTGACTAGCCTTAGTATGATTTGTCGTAATGTGGTCTTATCGAGTCATGGATGTATGTTTACTTGTGACTGCTTTGTTTTGGGCTTTACTGGGTTTGTCATTATTTTGGGAGTCGATTGGCTCGAAAGGTACGGGGTAGTGGTAGACCGTGAGGGATTTTCGGTGACTATTAGGGCGGATGATGGGCCGAGGGTAGTGTTTGGCTGCCTACCTAGCGACGAGGTGATGGCTAGTTTTCTAAATTCCCTCGACATTCCACAGGATGAGTTATCAGGGGTTCCCATTGCTGGCCAATATCCGGATATCTTCGAGTAAGTGACCGGACTTCCACCACACCGAGAGATTGAGTTACGTATTGATTTAGTGAAAGATGCCAGACCTATAGTAATGCCACTCCATTCGTATAGCGCCAAAGGAGCAGCGAGAGCTCGAGGTGCAGGTAAGCAATCTTTTGAAGAAGGGATTTATCAGGAGAAGTGTCTCCGAGTGGGGAGCACTAGTTGTATTTGCTACCAAGGCAGATGGTTCCCTTCGTTTATGTGTGGACTATCGCGAGTTGAATAAAGTGACTCGGAAAAATAAATATCCTCTTCCGCGGATAGATGATTTGTTTGATCAACTGGAGGGAGCAAGGGTGTTCTCCAAATTGGACCTCGCGACAGGATTTCATCAGCTCCGAGTAGCAGCTGAGAGTATTCCTAAAATGGCAATTCGGATGTCGTTTGGATTCTATGAGTGGTTGGTCATGCCATTCGGGTTGACGAATGCACAAGCACATTTTGTGGATCTTATGAATAAGGTATTCAGGGATCAGTTGAATAAGTTTGTTCTTGTGTTCATAGACGATATCTTGGTTTACTCGAGAACAGAGGAAGAACACAAGGAACATTTGAGGATAGTGATGGAGATGTTGAGGAAACACCAATTGAAAGCAAAGTTTTCTAAGTGTCACTTCTGGAGGAGGGGAGGGAGATTCTTGGGCCATGTTGTTTCAATGAATGGTATTGCCGTGGATCCTGCGAAGATGGCTACAGTACAAGATTGGTCTGCGCCCAAGAATGCAACAGACGTAAGAAGTTACTTGGGATTAGCTGGATATTATCGTAAGTTTACCCAAGACTTCTCCAAGATAGCGACACCGTTAGCTCAGTTGACCAAGAAGAATCAAGCTTTCATCTGGGATGGAAATTGTGAAAATGCATTTAAGAGTCTAAAGGAAAAGTTGACGCGTGCGCCAGTGTTATTCATTCCTAAAGGGAATGAAGAGATGATAGTATACACGGATGCATGTGGTACCGGACTAGGTGCTGTATTGATGCAGGGAGGTAGGGTTGTAGCTTATGCTAGTCGGCAACTAAAGCCGCATGAGAAAAGATATCTTACCCATGATTTGGAATTGGTAGCGATCGTGTTCGCGTTGAAGATGTGGAGACATTATCTCTTGGGAGAAAGATTCAAGTTGTTTACTGATCATAAATCGTTAAAGTGTCTCTTGTCTCAGAAGGATCTAAATCTCCGACAGCAAAGATGGTTAGAATTCTTGGCTTCCTATGATTTCGATATCGCATATACACCAGGAAAGGGTAATGCGGCAGCTGATGCATTGAGTAGAAGACATGCCAGTTTGGGGGCTATGTTTCTTGAGTGGAAGCAATTAGAGTATATCGCAAGGTACGATTTCAGACTAAAGTGCGAATTGTATACAGAGATGTTAGCAAGTTTGACGATCATTCCTACTTTGATTGAGCGGATTGGCTCAAGTCAGAGGGACGATCCTAACCTATTGGAAATCATCTCCAGGATAGAGATGGGTATCGACATTGAGGAGATGAACAAGTATGGGCTTGATCGAGAAGGATGGCTTAGAAAGAATGGGAGACTAGTTGTACCCAATATCAATGGATTGAGAGATGAAGTGCTTAAAGAATGTCATCACTCAAAACTGACTATACATCCCGGTGGTAATAAGATGTATTGAGACATGAAGCAGACCTACTACTAGGAAGGGATGAAAAGAGACGTTGGGAAGTTTATATCCAAATGCATGAACTACGAGCTAGTTAAAGTTGAGCAAAAGAAACCTAGTGGTTTGTTGCAACCATTAGAAATTCTAGAATTGAAATGGGAACAAGTCTCAATGGATTTCATTGATGGGTTACTAAGGACTAGATCGGGCCATGATACTATTTGGGTGATTGTGGACCGATTGACCAAGAGTGCAAGGTTTATACCCGTCAAGTCGAATAGAACAACAATTAAGTTAGCAGAATTGTATATGAAGTGGGTAGTGAGATTTCATGGAGTACCCAAAGGCATTGTAAGTGACCGAGATCCGTTGTTCACTAGTGGACTTTGGAAGAGCTTACAAGAGGCTTTAGGTTGAGAGTTACATCTCAGTACCGCGTACCATCCTCAAACCGACGATCAGACAGAGAGGGTGAATCGTATATTGGAGGATCTCTTGAGAGCTTGTATATTGGATTTTGGAAGGCCTTGGGATGACCATTTGCATCTAATGGAGTTCACATATAATAATAGTTATCAATCCAGTATTGGTATGGCTCCATTTGAAGCTTTGTACGGAAGACCATGCAACTCACCATCATGTTGGTTAGAAACTGTTGAGAAGTTTGTGCTTGGGCCAGATGTGATAAGAGAAACCTCAGATAAGATTAAGGTTATCCAACAGCGAATGAAGGATGCCCAAGATAGGCAGAAGCGTTATGCTGATAAGAGACAAAGAGAGTTGAAATTCCCTATTGGCGACTTGGTGTTTGTCAAGATTTCTCCGTTAAAGAGCGTGATTCGATTTGGTTGGAGAGACAAGTTAGCACCAAGATTTGTTGGTACGTACCCGGTTCTCGAGCAAGTTGGGAATTTGGCATATAAAGTTGAGTTGCCAGACAAGATGGTGGGAGTTCATAACGTGTTTCATGTTTCCTAGTTAAGGAAGTTCGTGCATGACCCCGAGATAACTATTTCACTGGATCAGTTGGATGACATCGAAGTAGAACCCGAGGCGGTTGGGAACCACAAGCCGATCCGTATTGTTGAGAGCGATACAAGCAAATTCAAAGGAAGGCCATAAACCGTTCAAGGTTCAGTCGGGCGAGAATGAGAATGACTGTACTTGGGAAATAGAGGAGAGCATAAGGGAATCGCATCCATAACTCTTTGCCTGGTAAGATTTTAATAGTGATAGTTTCTTCCCTTGTTAGTAAACCGCATGCTAGGGTAGGCTTGTTCTGCTTGGTGTGTATGTTTGATTGTTTGTGAATGACTAATAGGCATGCGGGACACCTTTGTATGTTTTTGGTTAAGGAATTTCGGGGGCGAAATTTCTTAATTGGGGGGGGGGGGGAGTGTAACGATCTGCATTCTACGTATCGAAGGATTGTAGAATATTTATTTCTTTTCCATATGAGGTCGTATGGTCGTGTAACTTTGGGGAACGACTATTGAGGTCATTTTCCATGTTCACGATTTTTGAGGATTTTAAAATGGCCGTTTTTCCCCTGCGAATCTTGTTTCGCCTATAGCTTTTGATTGGTAAGGATTTTTGACCTGAAACCACTTCCATTGGATTCAGATGATGGTTTAACTTTCCGTAGAGTGGTCACATTCATCAAATGGATTTGCCGTTCGGGAGATATGGCTGAAATAAGGTTTGGAAGGTGAAAAACAGCTTAACCGGGCTTAATTGGGTAATTAGCAGTCGGGCCCATTGGGGAATTTTGGGATCAAGGGTGTTTAAGGACTAAAAGGGCTAGAGAAACCCTTCTTTGTCATTTTGCAGCCGCCACTTTCATTCCTTCAACCCAAGTAACGGCTTCTACCTTCTAAAAACACCTCTAATCACTTTCTAATCAAGGATTAAGCTAATCAACATCAAATCAAGTTAGAATAGCATCAAATCAGAGTTGGAGTTGCTGCGTTGCTTAGCGACTCAACCCAAATCAGAGATATTTTCAGATCTAAGATTAATTTGTGGCTAAGGCGAGTGATTAGCATTGTTTTTACACTAATTATGGTTAATTAGGGGTGATTAGTGGTAATTAGCGAAATTATAACTCAGAAAAATTTGAAAAAGTATTCAGAAATTTTAAAATATTGTTTTAGAGTTCTAATAGAAATTTGGGCTAATTTGGATAAGTTTTGCTAATTGTATGATTAAACATGATTAAGGGGGATTAAGTGGAAAACATAGGTTTTTGGGTATGTTTGATCCATATTGACATATTAAATTGTTGTTTTGGTGTTTATTGTTGATCCCCTATGTTTCTATGACTGTATGGTATGTTTTGTGATTTCTTAGCAAAGTTAGAATGGTCAAAAACGCCGTCGTATGGCGTAAAACAGTCGCTAGAAAAGTTGCAGGAAATGTGTAGGGTTTCGGATCAGATCGGGTATAGGGCTCGGATCGGATAGGAGAACCGTGCAAGGGAATTCGATTCGGATCGAAATTTGGCACTAGAGGAGGCTTGGCAAGAAGGAAGGCCACTTGTATAGAGTTGAGTAGGGACCGGATCAAATCGAATTGGGATGGAGCGTGGGGATCGGATCGAAGGACCAACCCAGGAGCTAGAGAACAAAAGGCGACGAACCGAACTAGTCCAAGGCTATGAACATCGAACCGAACTGGTGTGACTTTGGAGGACCAAACCGAACCAAAATGGAGGAGCTTGGATCTCATACACTAAACCGAACCAGATGATTGAACTGAAGGACTTTTGAGCCGAACCGAACCTAAGGGTTTGAACACTATAAGACCGTACCAAACCAGTTACTTCTACTACTCGACGATTTTTCTGAAGACCAACTCCAATTCGACCAAAACCCGAGATGCAAAGGAAGTCCAAATGGGAGGTTATTACTCATAATCCAAATGGACCCACGAGTTAACTTCAGGAATTGGACTTTGCTGCGGGACGTGTGCAAAGGGGTTATCGGTGTCTATAGCTTTGACTCACCACTGAGAGACGGATTAGTGGCTATGGATCAGTGTAGTGGGGTTGTTATGACTCCATGGGGCAAAGTAATCGTAGCAGGTCTATGAGCCAGTGAAGTGAAGTTCTTATGACTCCATGGGGTAGAGTGGACTTAGCAAAATATTAGTGGTTACGAATCAGTGTAGTGGAGCCGCCATCACTCCGTGGAGCAGAGTGATCATAACAAAGAATTGGGTGATCAAAGTGGTAGATATCGTTTGCTTTACGCACTGAGTGAGAAATGTGAGGATGATTGCTATGTTTGATGTTTTCCATCACAATGTCATGCACACCCCCTCCATATTATTTTCACACCATGTGTTAGTGTTAGCTTAGAGTATTGTACATCCTGTTGTGCTAACTCTTTGATTGCTGGTTTAGGTTCAGGTATGATTATGTATACCTGTTATTGTTCTGTTTTGCTGCTTATCGCTCATACCAGACTTTTGTTTGACCCAGAGTTTTACGTCTCTTCTTATTACTCTGGGTGCTCTTAAATGAGCAGACTTGAGATAGGTCAGGTGATTATGCACGAGTAGCTATACTGAGACGAGCAGGAGGCTTTTACATATGATATATATATATATATATTCTCCCTGTGTTGTTGTTGATCACTACTTTGGGCATTGGTAGTGTACCTCTTTCTTTTGCTTTAGAGACAATATTTCAAAGTTGTAATAATGTTGGTTTGGATGGTAAGCTGTATTTGGATTTCCACTGCTATGATGGTTTAGTTTTCAGCTCATGCACTGTCTCGCCTATTTTATATCAAAGTTATGTTATTATTGTATTTTATCCCATGCGCTGTGAGACATTCTACATGTTCCTTGTTAATTCAAATTCCTTTCTTTTCCTTTCTTTGGCGACCATCCCGTGCTGATTGGACATCGGTACAGCGCATTTTAGGGAAATGTCGGCTGGTGCGGGGTGGGCCGTCACACCTAGAGTATATTTTTGTTAATCAATTAGTGATAGATGGATTTTATAGTGTGGCATTCAAAGTAGAATGTGATATTTTCAAAAAGGTAATTGCAGCCTCAAGTCTCATCAACCGGGAAATGACTGAAATCGGGCAGGCAGTAGGTCTATGTGGGTCATATCCATTAAGGTTTATCATCAACGGATCCAGAGAAATTGATTGTCCCATTTATGTGTGCTTCAGATTGAGTACGGTTGGATGACCTACAACCTTGATGATGATATATTTAGTACACTCAAGTTGAATGAGTGGTCAGTTCTGTGTGGTCGGGTTGCAAGACGTTGTTGTTGAACCCCCAATGCTTTTATCCCCAGCGTAACACTAATCGGAAGGTTTAGTCATGGTCTAAAAATCAAACTCCAATACGTGTTGCACAATTTTAGATGTAAACCAACTATGTTGAAAATGAGATGCAAACTTTTTCAGTATATTCCTATTTTATTTGTGAATGTTAGACATTATTACAATATCATTGGATTTATAATAAAAGTGATTTGGTTATTGTAAGGAAAAAACATGTGCCATGTTTAAGTGTGGTCGTGTCCTACGAGAGTTACATTCCTTTAAAGGATTTCTAAAATTTAAGCAAGTTGTTTGTGATATGAGTTTTCTCATCGAAAGTACTCCAGAATGATCGAATCTGGGTGATTTTGTTTCAAAATAGGCTCGGTCGGACCGAATACATTTTTCAGGATGTATTAGGTTTTACTTTAAGCTTCGGGAGAGGAGCCGAAGTCGAGACGTATTCCCACATTTTTTATTAATTTATTTCCGCTATGCATTGTATTTATCAGCATTGTATAGGCTTATCTAGTCGTGTGCTTTGAATTTGTAGTCATGCATATACAGTTTTCTCTTTGTGTAAAGAGTATTGATATGGTATATTTATTCATTCTGTTGTGAGATTATATTATTCTCTGATTTTGTAGTGTTGGTGTTATTTTTCTTCTATTCTAACATTTTTCTTTCTTCTTCTCACCCTTTAATTTTTTCCTTTAACTATTTGGATTTTTGACACTTGAGTTTTTGGCAAGTGAATACAAGCAATGTAATAGTGCCAGAATTCGAGTGTTTAATTTTCCGGGCATTACAATTGGTATCATGGATGAAGGTTTGACTGAAGGTTAAGTGATAACCTTGGCTCTATTGTGTAACTCATTAGAGATGGGGTTAGTAATACCTTAGACTAAAATTGAGTGTGTGTGTCTATATATATATACATATATATATATATATATATATATATATATATATATAAGAGCGTACTTGTCTGTATTACAACATGTTTTATACTATGTTTGTTTATCAATTGAGTGATATATAAATTGCAAATCGACGCATTTAGCCGATGTGGTTGATACAGATTTCTAAACACTTGAACGAGGCAAATCGACATAATATTGTTTTAAAGAATTGGTAAATGAACTAATTTTACCAAGATTTTATATATGAAAGAATTTTCAAACTAAATATGGTTTATGCATGATTAGTTTGATTGGAGAAGATAATATTCGATTATTATCATTTATTGTTATGTCATGCTCACTTTCGAGCATTGACTATTGTTGATTAATCGGTAGTTGTGGCCGACCAGTTTATAGGTATTAGCTACTTGTTTGGATAAGAGAAATCATGTCACTCTTTTTGCATGTTTTGGGTAAGAATTCAACTTAAGTGTGTTTAATATGTAATTTAAAAAGGAAGAACTTCGGTGAAGTTATATTATATAGGACTAGAATTATATAAGTGGAACTTATGAACAAAGTTTACAAATAGGAAATAAATTTGAGTTATTTTGGCTAGCTTTTGCATCAAGCCACAAGGAACCCGAACACTTCTGGTTAGGCGGGCAAAGATCCACACACTCATAGGTATGTGGGGAAGTCACGGCTCAATATGTGCAGGAAGGAGGCACGGCTCGTGATAAGATGCCACACCCGCTCGTCGGGATGGTCCGCGAACCCAACATAGGGGCATGGCTCATGATCTCTGCCATGATCCGATCCTCACATCAGGGTCACGAACCGACCCTGTACTCAGGAAATTGTGGCCACGACTTAGTCACCCACGAACCGCAAATGAAGGATCTAATGTCCATAATGGCCATGTTGATCACTTCTCCACTCACTCATGAGTGGCTCCGAGATCCTCAGGATTGATGCCACGTGTCTTTACGAACCACCCGCAAAAATCACCTACAAATAGCCTAGTACTAGGCATTTTTCAGGATCTTTTGGCAATTAAGAGCTCTGATTCCGCCATTATCAAACCTCTATCATTTTTAATTAGAAGCATCTCGAAATTATTGAATGAATCATTATTGTAACAGTGAGATTTAGAAAAAACAGTGACAATATTTGCATCCTGACGTATAATCAGAATTATATAAAGTGGACGCGGGCTCTTTAACGCTGAACCACTATAAATCTAGTGTGTTCACTACATTTTATTTCATTTCTAGCTTTGAATCTCTACAAATCAAGATAATTTGGGTGTTAAGACCACTTTTTGGTCTAACATTTTGGTGCTTTCACGAAGAATTGAATTATCAGCCTATCGGATTATTACTCTACTATTTGGATTTCCAAGTCCGAAGAAAATAGTCTGCGTTCCCATTGTTTGGTTTTTGAATATTTCAGCAAAATTAAGACATTATGGATGCAAAGAAATCCAAGGATTCACGAGCCTCTCGAGAAAATGAAGCTAAAGAAGAGAATGCTCAGGAACAGGCCGTGCTGGTCTCCCCGGCTCATGGCTCTCAGGGGGCAATCCCACCCTAGGAGCGGGTCACGACCCGGTCCTAAGAGGGTATCACGAGCCGCCTCCAAGGAGGGACCACGACTGCTCCAAGGAAGGACCACGAGCTGCCTCCAAAGAGGGGTCACGTTCTGGCCAGAAGAGGGGGTCACGAACCGCACTTAGCATGAGACCTCGACTCGACCCGGAAAGGAAATTATGACCCATTCAACCTATGCTGATGCTTTTTCCCGACCTAGCACAAGCGCTCCACATCCAACTGCAAATGTTAGTGACCGATTACTTGCCTCTACCCCAGAATAGAAGGAAATTTTTCCCGTGTTCTTGACATGTTAGAAAGAACGAACGTCGCATTAGAGGCCCAAAGACATGAGAGTACCTTGATGCAGGAAAATATGGCTGCGATGAGAAGGCAGATAAATGAAATTCGAAGATAGAGAGTGCCTTCACCAACTCATCGTTTTAATCCATATTATTCGTCTTCATCGGGGGAGTCTCCAAGACCCCAACAACGGCAAAGAGAGGCCTGAGAACGTGGAATAACTTTGGTTTAGGTCCATCCCTTCTCGAGAAGAAACAATATTCAATATAGGACCAAACAATCGGAATCTGAATGATCCCGCTGTGTTTCAAGGGGAAGGATCACGATTATTACCTAGTGATAGGAACATTGACGATCCTATCCAGAATCAATCCCCACGTCACGTGACTGACCGTGGCCATGGGGGGCAAGGAAGCCCTGCTCAAATCGTGGACAGGGCAGCGATACATTGAAGAGATATTGGAGATTTCCATAGAACAAGAAGTGCAGACCCTAAGTCCACTTTGACTAGTGCCGACATTGAAGTAATGGTAGGGCAGATTATGGCTGACAGCAGAGGTCAAAGAAATGAAGATTGGGGCATAGACCGTAGTCACACACAATTCACCGATAACATATTAGACGTCCGATTTCCAAGATGATTCAATCTACTAACTATGAACCATTTTGCAAGTAGGACAGATCCAGTTCAGCACTTGATAAGATACTCATGGTATATGAATGCCGCCGCCGCCGCCGCTCCAAACGTAGTAAAGATCAAGGCTTTTCCGATCTTTTTAGGACATGTAGCATTAATGTGGTTTACCCAACTACCTCCACGATTAATCGCCAACTTCAAAAAATTGAGCGAAAGATTTATAAACCAATTCCGACTTTATGCTCAGAGGTCCAAGAATGTCATGAATTGTCACTCATTAAGCAGCGCCCCGATGAAACTTTAAGGTCTTACTTGGATCGCTTTAATTTGGCAGTCACAGAGGTAAGAGACCCTAACGAGCAGTCTATCTTGATGGTGTTAATCGACGGAGTAGATAAAGACACTGAATTTGGAAAATACCTAGCTGGAAAACCGCCGCTGACCAGAGAGATATTCTACGAGAAATCCAATATCCGCCTGCATCAAGAAGAGATATACGCTAATCGAAAGAGGAAGGCTGCTGATATGGAAGTGATACAGAGTAATGTGGCCATCAAGCAGTCTGGCAATAGATCTGGAAAGGTAGAAGTCAATGTTGGAAATAAGAACCAGGGCAACGATCGCCAAAGTAGAAATGATGACAAGAAAAGGAATTGAAGGAATGATTCATAAAAGAGACCTCGATACAGAATATTTGAGAACCTCACACCTTTGAACGACATGTTAGAGAATATCTACCTGGATACTTACAATGTTTTGCAATATAAGAAGCCTCCACCAAGGGAATCAATGGAGAAAGAGCGTGAAACGAGAAAGTTCTGTCTTTTCCATGAGAGTTATGGGCACTCGACCAATGAATGCCAACATTTAAGGGACTTGATAGAAAAACTTCTCAGAGAAGCAAAGTTGGATGAATATAAGGCGGCCCCAAGAAACCAAGGGCAAGGAAGTCCAGAGTGGAATAAAGGTCAGCCGCCTCAGAAGACCACTACACAGCAGAAAGCTAAAGGCATCGTCATCAACACTATAGTTGGAGGACCCCATCCAGCTGGACATAGCTATAGGGAAATGGATCAATATGTGAATGCAGCTAAGCACCTCAAAGTGGGAGAGTGCAACAATCCTGAAGAGGCCACCCCAGTAAAACAGTAGAAAACGATGTCCGATGATGTCATATTTCGTGATGGAGATAGCATTGGAGTTCAATCCCCTATCGAAGACCCCTTAGTGATCACAACCACCATTGGTCCTACTCTATTCCACAAGGTCTGGTAAACAATGGGAGTTCGGCTAACATTCTGTTCAAGAAAGCGTTTGATCAAATGAAGCTTAAAGCAAAGGATTTGAAGCGCTGCAATGGATGAGTACATGACTTCAATGGAGCATCGACATGTTCAATGGAATTTGTAGAATTTTCAGTAACTCTAGGAGAGGGAGATCGACAGAGAGTGAGGATTCTCCTGTTCATAGTTTTGGATATAGATTCACCCTATAATGCCTTCTTATAGGGCGACCAGCCCTTGCAGAATTCAGGGCTTGCATCACGCCTTGGTGTTTATTATTGGAATTCCCAACCGAAGCAGGAGTGGGAGTAATCAGGGAAGTAACTGGATAAGCCTATTATATGGCAGAGTTAAAAATACTACACAAAGGAAAAGATGTGGAAACTAAGGGTGCTTCCTCTCCTGCAAGGAGAATTCAGCATAGCAATTAAAGGGGATGAACCCGAAGGAGTCGCCCAGAGACCTGCCCGAAGACAAAGATCCTAGAGAAAACAAGGTGCCTGGAGGTAGAATGGCGACACTTAATGAAACGACTGTGGATATCCCGACTAATGATGATGACCCAGCTAAGGTTTCAAAAGTTGGATCCCAACTGGACCCTCTACGAGCAAAGGAATTGACTGACTTTTTGAAGGCAAACTTGGACATGTTTTCTTGGACCCACGCTGACATGTAAAGGATATCCCCTTCAATTATGAGCCACTCATTGAGCATCAACCCGAAGCATCCACCCGTTAAGCAGAAAAGGCGAATTCTTGGCCCGAAGAGGTCAGCTGCCTTGAAGGAAGAAGTTGAGAAGTTAAGAAGCAACGGATTCATTAGAGATTCAACCTACTCAGAGTGGATATCAAACCCCTTCTTGGTAAAAAAAGGCCAATGGGAAATGGCGTACTTGCATTGATTTCTCGGACTTGAACAAAGTTTGTTCGAAGGACAGTTTTCTGCTCCCTAGGATTGACCAGCTCGTGGACTTAACGGCGGGTCACAATCTTCTCTCCTTCATGGATGCGTACTCATAACTAGGTCCACATGCATGTTTCGGATCAGATCACACTAGCTTCATCACAGATTTGGGACTATACTACTATGTAGTGATGCCTTTTGGTATAAAGAACGCTGGAGCAATGTACTAACGCCTGGTGAATAGAATGTTCTATAATTAGATAGGGAAAACAATGGAGGTGTATGTTGACGATATGCTTGTGAAATCCATACAGTCATCTGACCATATTGCTGACCTAGCCGAAATGTTCGATATCCTTCGACGATACGGGATAAAGCTCAACCCCTTGAAAATGTTCATTTAGAGTATCTTCTGGGAAATTATTGGGTTTATTGTCAGTTCTAGAGGAATAGAAATCAACCCAGACCATATCACGACAATCAGGAATATCTAAAAACCGAGACAGATTAAAGATGTGCAGAGCCTGGCCGGAAAAGTAGCCGCATTGAGTATATTTATTTCTAAAGCTACAGATAAGTGCATTCCATTTTTCTAACTGATGAAGCGAGGTAAGCGCAACTTCTAATGAACTCCTGATTGCACTGAGGCATTTCAGAACCTTCTCACTCATCTGGAAAGACCCTCGATACTGTCCAAGCCAGTCGACCATGAAGATTTTTTCGTATACTTGATGGTATCATCCCATGCAATAAGTTCAGCCTTGGTGAAAGAAGAAGATAAAGTCCAGAGGCTGGTGTATTACGTAAGTAAGAAGCTAGCGGCAGCAGAGCGAAACTACCCAAGGATAGAAAAACTTGGGTATAGCCTGCTGGTCACGTCTAGAAAACTTCGCCATTATTCCCAAGCTCACCCTGTCACCATATACACCGACCACCCTCTTCGACAAGTATTGCAGAGACCAGAAGCATCCGGAAGGCTACTCAAATAGAATATAGAGTTAAGCCTGTTTGATTTGAACTTCCAGCCTCGACGATCGATAAGGAGGAAAGTATTGGCAGATTTCATAGTGGAATTCGCTATCCCTGAAGAAGGTGTAACAAGTGAAGAGGCAAGCCCCTTGGAACGGCTATTAGATCCCAACACCTAGAAGATGTATACCGATCGTGCCAAGAATGATAGACGGTCTGGCGCCAGAGTTTTCCTAGTCACCCCTAAGAAACGATCAATATACTACGCTCTAAGGTTGGAATTCCACACCACGAACAACGACTTGGAATATGAAGCCCTGATTGCTGGGCTAAGCTTGCAAAGGAGTTGGGGATAGCGAGGGTGGATATTTTCTGTGATTCTAAGATAGTCGTGAACCGGGTTAATAAGAAGTTTCAGGCTAAGGGGCTGAGACTTATATCATATTTAAGAGAAGTAAGAAAGCAGCTGGATAGTTTCGAGCATTACAATATTTCCCATATCCCTCGAATGGAGAATCAAAAAGCAGACAAATTGGCAAGTTTTAACAATCCTGAGGACACAGAAATGGTCCCGATTGAAATATTCGAGGCTCCAAGTATTGATCAGATGGAAATTGATCCTATACTGGAGACTGAACCAGAAAGGGAGTCAAGGATGACGTCCATTAAAAAATTCTTGATAAATGGAAAACTTCCTTCCAAGAAAAGCGAAAGGTGCGCCGTTATTCATAAGGCTTCAAGATATATTATGCAAGGAGAATTTCTTTATCGTTAAGGATTTGCGATGCCCCTTCTCCAGTGTATAGCCCATAATGACATCGAGCGAATACTAAAGGAAGTACACAAAGGTGAATGTGGCGACCACACCGGAGGCCAAACATTGGCTTAGAAGATATTACGGTATGGCTATTTTTGGCCAACTATAAATAAAGATGTAGCTAAATACACCTGAAGTTGCGAGAGGTGCCAGAAATTCTCTAAGGTCCCCAGGGCGCCTCCCAGCTGATTGAGGACAATGATGAGGCCGTAGCCATTTGTTGTTTGGGAAGTTGACATTATAGGAAGCCTCCCAATTGCAAAAGGCAGAGAAAAATTCACAATCATGTCCATGGATTACTTTACAAAATTTGGTTGAAGCAGAACCGTTAACCACGATCACAACTAAGCGAGTGATAAACTTCATCTTCAGAAACATTATATGTCGGTTCGGGATTCCGAAGATCATTATAACAGACAATGGGACCTAACTCGACATCATTGAGTTCCAGACTTCTATCAAAAGTATCATATCGAAAAAAGATACACCGCTGTAGCGCATCCACAGTCGAACGGAAAGGTAGAAGCATCAAATAAGGTAATTAATCCCATCCTGAAGAAGCGGTTGAAGCAGGCCAAAGCCATGTGGGTCAATGAGTTACCCTTAGCACTGTGGGCCTATAGAACAACTTACAAATCAGCGATGGGTCACACCCCCTTCTCCCTCGCATTTGGATCAGAGGCGGACATCCTAGTGGAATTAGAAGTACCGTCCCAAAGAATTACTTATCACGATCCGATGACCAACAATAAACTGCTTCTTGAATCTCTGGACATGATTGAAGAAAATAGGGATGAAGCGAATCTACGTGCCTTGAGACATAAGCAACACGTCGCCCGATATTACAATAAGAAAGTTCGGCTCGAACTTTTGAACCTGGAGACCTGGTGTTGAAACGTATCTTCCCAGATCCCGCCTTCTTGGTCCAAAATGGAAAGGACCATATACCATCTTATGGAGGCTTGATAATGGATCCTTCAGGCTATCGACCGTGGACAGAAATTAAATCCCCAGAGTGTGGAACGCCTAGCATTTGCAGCATTACCTGACATGAAATTGTCATTTTCATTTTTTTTGTTTCTAGGACCGTGTATGTAATGAGCCGGATTTTCAGCGACTTTGGTTATCTACATAAGCACGATGTCGATAACCAAAACATCGAAAAATCCTGGTAATTAGTGAAAGAAATTGGAGGGTGAGAAAAGATAAGATAGAAAATTAGAATAGAAGAAGAAGAAGAACACAACATCAGAGTAACACGAATCTCACAGCGGAACGAATAACATATAATAGACAACATATCCTTGAAATAAACCATTATATGTATACAATACATTATCAGAGTACAACACTTACAACACATCGGAAATAACTATAGCTATATGATCCTGAAGCCTCCTGCTCCAAGCTCTTCCAGTATATCTGTAAATCCCGACTACTTGACTGCCCATACAAATTTAGGCACCCATGAGTTTAGGGAAAACAACAAAGTAAACTCCGGGTCAGTCATGGGACTGGTATGAGTAAAACAGTTCAAGCCAGAAATCGATATCTCATAAGACCACGCCGTATAACGGAACGAGTTTTTCCCTTATGAGAATCCAAAATATCTGTATACCAAAAACCTTTTGATATTATAATAATGTCTATCAACCACAGTATATATATAATCATCTAGCAGAAACGCTTTCATCTCGCGTCCTACATATATAGTATACAATCAAAACCGCAAGCACGTATTGGGTAATGGATTTCCAACTATGACAAGGTATGGGACCACCTATCGCTCGTGTACCTCTAGAGAGGAATACACTGGGTTCAACAAGAACATCTTGCAGCCCGGCCGCACATGACCGACCACTCATTTCGCTTGAGTGCATCGAATGTATATCACCAACAGTTGGGATCAGCAACCGTTTCCCGAATGGGACAGCATCAACAATAGATTTTTAGAAGTAAATGAAACTCTAGATCAGGTGATTATACACCCTACTTCGGTGCGACCGACTTAGCCATGTTGCCTGCCCGATTTCTGTCATTTACCGGATGTGAGGCTAGAAGCTACGCTTTATCATCACATCAGATTCACTTTGAATGCCACATCATCAAATCCATCAAATCACCGATTGACAACCTCAACAATACATTATGTGTTAGCTAAAAGAAGTTTCCTTCTCTGCTTCCGCTCTTGGTACGGTTGGAGAAATCAATATACGTGATTGTCTGGAAATACTCTGTCAGACATCCGTCCATACAAGTCATCCAGGAATAGGATGAACCGAAGGCACTATTCTGTAAACAGGATAGCCCTTGCATAACTCCATCTTCAATTTCCTTTGGCAAATATGATTCGCAACGCTTATGCCAATACAGAGTGGTTCTTTGGATAATAATCCAACCGGTCTCTCCATATTAACAACGTTAAAATGGTCAAAACTTCGATAGTCTGTGATTTAACTATCGAATAAAACAAGTGTGCAAACAACGATATTATTTCCAAAAGGAAATTATATCGATCAAACATTATTGAACATTCATCTCCTTAGTTCATTTTTCATCTTCTGTTTCCCTATATTAAACATTTCTTATTTTCTAAATTTGAAAAATATACGTTATTAACAATGGAAAACATTTCCATTTCTTGTTTTCTTTATTAGAAAACATTTCTGGTTTCTTATTTGGAAAAAACTTCCAAAGCTTCTTCATTGGACTTAGACTGATGTTTTAAACAAACCATCGTGATGCCAACTCAAACCATTTCCTTTACTGCCGAACCTTAACTATTCCTTAGTTAAAAACAAAGCCAATCAAGTTGGGGTAGAACTACCTCTCAGACCTTAACTGAAAAACATTTCTAACTTTGAAATAGACGAAGTTCACTTTATATCCCTTTACTAATTTCCTTACTTAACCCTCCTCGAATAGCTATATTCGATTGACTCTTTTCACTTAACTCTATTCGATTAACTAACATCGATTTACTCCCTTTTAACTTTAACTCTAATCGATTAAACTAACATCGATTAGCTCCTTTTACTTTATTCTCTAATCGATTAACTAACATCGATTAACTTCTTTTACTTTAACTCTAATCGATTAAACTAACATCGATTTACTCCCTTTTAACTTTAATTCTAATCGATTAAACTAACATCGATTAGCTCCTTTTACTTTATTCTCTAATCGATTAACTAACATCGATTAACTTCTTTTAACTTTATTTCTAATCGATTAACTTCTTTTAACTTTATTTCTAATCGATTAACTAACATCGATTAACTCCTTTTAACTTTAACTCTAATCGATTAAACTAACATCGATTTAGCTCCTTTTACTTTATTCTCTAATCGATTAACTAACATCGATTAACTTCTTTTACGTTAACTCTAATCGATTAAACTAACATCGATTAGCTCCTTTTACTTTATTCTCTAATCGATTAACTAACATCGATTAAATTCTTTTAACTTTACTTCTAATCGATTAACTAACATCGATTAACTCCTTTTTAACTTTATTCTCTAATCGATTAACTAACATCGATTAACTTCTTTTAACTTTATTTCTAATTGATTAACTAACATCGATTAACTCCTTTTTAACTTTATTCTCTCATCGATTAACTAACATCGATTAACTTCTTTTACTTTAACTCTAATCGATTAAACTAACATCGATTTACTCCCTTTTAACTTTAACTCTAATCGATTAAAAACATCGATTAGCTCCTTTTACTTTATTCTCTAATCGATTAACTAACATCGATTAACTTCTTTTAACTTTATTTCTAATCGATTAACTAACATTGATTAACTCCTTTTTAACTTTATTCTCTAATCGATTAACTAACATCGATTAACTTCTTTTAACTTTATTTCTAATCGATTAACTAACATCGATTAACTCCTTTATTCTATTCGAATAAACTATTCATTTATAAAGATTTACTTTTAGTAACAGTTCTTCACTTTACAAATGATTTCCCTTTTATAAAACTCTATTCGTTTTAAAAACATTTTTTCCTTTTATTTACTTTCGAAATATTTCGTTTTATAAAATCTGTTGATTTTATAAAATCCCTTTATTTCAATATACATTGAAATAATTCTTTTTACATCCCAGGGTCTTTTATGATATTTAAAATATCGAATAAAAATGATCAACATCATTCCAACACCCATAATCCATAACAGATTATATAACACATCATATATCACAATATATGAAAACAGTAAAATAAATGTTGAGGAATCCAGTTGGATTCTTCCAACCTGTTTCCCTGTATCACAGATGTTAAACAATATAGATAACATCACTTTCAGTTCTATATGATATATTTTGTTCAACAGAATCGATATAGAAAATTTAACTAACTGACTAGCAGTTCAATCAAACAGTCAACACACAGTCAATCAGACAATTTCTAATAGTTCTAAAAATACAACATGAAATTATAAACTGTTCAGAGTTAGTGAGATTTACTCACTTTGGCGCATTAACCGTTAAATAAAGGTTTGCGTTATTTGATTCAGTCGGACAATTTATTTCGTTATAAATTGTAACGGGCTCAGATGGACTTCCAGTCAGTCCTATGGTGTTGCTCCCGTCCATACGATCCTAACGGATCTGACCGTTCGTAATTCTGACCATGTATGACCAAGTTATTCAATGCACAAGTTCATACTCTTATTTAAAATAAATTAAAACTAAATTCAACCTTAATTGGGCTTCTACCTTATAACTCCCTGGCCCATTTCCTTGCGCAAGCCCAAATCATCTTCTTCCCCAACGACATCGTGCTCCAGTAAACATTCAAGCCGTTCCCAACTGTTCAAGCACTTCGTCCTTCCTCCACATCTCATTAAAAATCAAATAAAAATCATAGTAATTCTCCTCCTACCCTCCTCTTCAATCTTATGTCACTCATCAGGAACTCGCGCCTAGCACCATTATCGCGACCACTAGTATACCATCGTACCTCATAGTGACTACCGTCACTTACCACCACCAAACCACCCCAAACAATGTACCCGAGTTCGGTTTTAACCCTTCCTTCCAATTCGAAAGTCAGAATTTCAAATAGATTATCCAAACCCAAGTTTCCCGCAACCCTAGATCTACGGTGCATTTTCCAGCATTCCCAAACATGCGTCGCAACTCACAAGACCCATACGGAAATGAAGAGTAGCTTGAAACAAACTCAGAAAAACTTGATTCAAGATTTATACGATTTTCTGTGAATTTACTTTGAATTTTGAAGACGGTTTTCTTTGCTCACGTTTGGTTTGAGAACCCAATTACTGACGGCGGTTTGAGAGGCATTTATAATGAGGGCGATATGGTTGTGTGGTTGGAAAGGATGAAGATGTGGCTCCTTTATTATTCACACACTTGTTTTAGATATTTTATTTTATTTATTTTTGCTTTCTAAAAATTCGTGCGATCACACATGATACCTAAAAATTACCAAACTAGACATGCAACTACAACTCGACATTACAGTCCAAACGAAACTGATTTCGTCAAATTCCAACCTCGTTTGCTCATACAGCGTATTTTTAACCGTCGAAATACTGACTGTTTTTCACTCTAAAAATCCGTACGGCCACACAGTGACTCTAAAAATCACGAAACTGGAAATCTAACAACTATTTGATATTGCGGATCCAACAAAACTGGTTTCGTCGAATTCTGACTTCGTTTGCAAAAGTGGCTATTTTTAACGCTCTAAATAGCCTATTTAAATATATAAATATATTTAAATATAATTAAATTAAATATTTAAAGTTAAATATTATTGTCTATATTCACAATGGCATACCACACAGCTCTAGAATATTCCTGTATGTATTTACAACTCGATATTCACTTCTGGGTCAACCCGATATTTGATTTATATTGAAATCCCTTTTAAAAATATATATATAATCCCTTTATAAATTATAAAGGAATTCCACAGCGACTTTTCTAAAATTTGATTTGGACATACATCAAAATCTACACGACGAAATCCCGATTTTTCTCTTCCACTAGAAAGATATACTCCACCAGCTCCACACGTTTCTTGTTTCACCGAAATCCGATTTAAAACGAACCCTGTATTTTCAGTTGAAGTTCAAATCGCCAAATAGTGAACTGCAGCGCCATTTTGAGCTCGATTTTAATTATATTATAATTATACGTTCAAACTGACGTCGATTGAATATATTCGTTACTATAATTCAACTTTAAACCGAATTATATAATTCGAATTGCCCAGTTCACACATATCGCCATTTCAGCCAATTCTGATCATTTCAGAATTAAATATATTATTTAATTTATTATTTAAATTAAGTATTTACAATTATTTAATTCCACGGCCATTAAATTCTCTAACCCGCCATTCATATATAATTAAATAAACTAATCATAATACCCCTACCAATGCAGGTCATTACAATCTTCCCCACTTAAAATAATTTCGTCCTCTAAATTGCTAAAAGGTAGAGAACGACCCTATCGACTGGTTAGAACATATTTGTTCTCTTCTAATCTTCAGTTTCAACTATACCAATTTAATTTTAATTAAATTATTTATTCATTCTTATTATCGAAAATTTTCAAAAATCCTGAAAATTTTCTAACTCCTTAACTTTTCGAAAAATTTCGCCAGCAGCTCCTTTGTACTGGTCAATCGGTCAAACTCCAACTCGCCTCTCTGGGCCATCTCCATCCCAAAAGAAAATCAAACAGCCAAGTGGCTTGCCAATTCGGCTCATAAATCTTATATCCAATAGAAATATAAACTTGTACCATTTGTCGGCATATCATTTTATCCTTTCCACCTGTTATCAATTCAGCGGACACAAGGGTTATCCCAATCAAATTCCCATCTGCTTCTATCCACGACACAACCATTCGCTTATATCCTAAGTCGAATTTGATTTCAAATTCGAGTTCTATTCTCGATTTCAAACTCTTAACTTCCCAATCTAATTTTCACTTCAAATTCTTATCTCGACAATCCAATTTTATTCAAGAACCAATTTTTCCTGATATCGTTCTATTTCCATTCAGTTTTCACTTAACTGTTTCAATTTAATTTCGGCTTACTTTCGCAAACTTCTATTTAAATTTGTTCTTAATTCAAACAGTCTCTTCCTGGGAATTTTAAACAGTTTACTTTTTCAAAAATCAAAATTTTCCTTTTGAACATGTCACTGAGCCCTCAATTTATATTCCATTAGTTAAATCACTTCTCTATTTCTTTATCAATATTTGTTAACCAAATATTTTCAATAACCATATTGGCCTTTTATGTTATTTGGAAAACATTTCCGAATATCGCCTTCCTTTATTTTCTAAACTTTAGAAAATATATGCTATTTATAGTCGGAAAATACTCCAATTATTTATCTCTTTTCCGATCTCGTTTATTTTTATACTTAGGAAATATTCTATTATTCTATTTCCAAGTTTACACTTATTTGGGTTAAAACGGATGGTGTGTAAAACATCGTTACGACAACCCAAATACTATATTCAACTAACTCTTATTCAACATTGATCTTCGAGCCTGAAATCTTATTATTTATTTGTTAATAATGAAATCAATCAAGTTGGGGTATAACTCCTCTCAGACCTTGACTGAATAACATTTACAACGTCAAGACAGATATGACTACTTACTCGAAAAATCAATACCATACAACTACTGATTAACGTTAAAACACATACACACTTCATTTTTCTATTTTTACTAGATTTTATTCTAGACTTCCTTTTTGATTATACTATTCTATTTCTAAGTTCGTTTCCTTATCGACTTCTATATATATCGATACGTTGATTTCTAACAATCAAATTATCTTAAAAATATTCTAACTCCTTAAATTTCCGGAAAAATTCGCCATAACCTCCTTTATACCAGGAGCATCGGGATATTTCAAATAGCCTCCCATGGCCCTCACCAATCCAAAAGAAAAAGCCAAGCGGCTAGCCGATACGGTGCATAAAATCTCATATATGAATTAAATACATACCTTTTCGTCGAGCATTCTATTTATATACCTTCATACCTTATCCATACATATCTCATGTATATTTATGCATTTCTAATTCATTTCAACTTAATCCAATCATTTTAACTTATTCCGTTAAGTGATTTTCAAATTACTGGTTTGCCCATTTCACCTTCATATTTGAGTATAACATGTTCAAATATATTTTAACTTGTTTATCAACTAATTGAATTCCTTTTCAATTCTATTTAAATTTCCTATATTCAAATTCCATTTCAATTCTCTTATTCAAATTCTATACTTGAATTTCATTTCAAATCTCTTATTCAAATTCTATACTTGAATTTCGTTTCAATTTCCTTATTCAAATTCTATATTTGAATTTCATTTCAATTCTATTTGAATCTTCTATATTCAAATTTCATTTTCACTTTCGATATTCAAATGCTATATTTGAATTCCTTTATATTTTCTATATTCAAATTCTATATTTGAATTTCATTTGAATTTCTATATCCAAACTCTATTTCAATTCCATTGAATTTCATATATTCAAACTCCCTTTGAATTTTCTATATTCAAATCCCCTTTGAATTTTCTTATTTACATTCTATGTTTGAACTTCCCTTATCCTAATTCCTTTTCAAACTTTCTTTACTCATTCTTTATTATAAATCCCATTTGAAATTCAACATAACTTGTCTTTCCCAAAACAATTTCAAAACAGTATCTTTGGTAGTAATTCGTCACTTACAACTCGAAAATGATTACTGATGATGCAGCTGTCATCATCAGAATCTATTTCCCAGCGATCGAAGTGAGTTCAATACTATAAAACCATTTCTAAATATTTCCACTTTGAAATTCATTTCAAAATATAATTCACCCTGCTTGTAAAACAATTTAAAATCTCCCAAGATCTTAAATTTTTCTTACTATTAATCCAAATCCATTTATAAACACTTATCCAATTCTCCAGAGTTTTAACTCAATTTCTGGTTTAAATTTCAGATTTAAATCATTTGATTTCACGTATTTCACTTATATGAATTCTGATTGGCTATTTACATAACCATTTAATTTATAATCTTACTCGATTATAATAACAACCAATATATCCAATATATATATCAATATATAATTTGGGTAAAATTATTTCGTTTACCCTCTTTTCAAAACATACCATGATGGTTCATCGTATTCAAGTGTTTATAAACTCCTACCGATACAGTGGATCAAACTGATCGACCAGAACTCATGAACGACTCAACCAATAAATCTCCACAATATAAAACAATTTTTATATCAATAACAAATACGTTCACTCGTATATATACACTCAACTTAATCTAGGGTATTACTAACCCTATCTCTACCGAGTCACGCCACAGAGCCAAGTTAATCAATTAACCTTCTGCTCTGATACCAACTGTAATGACCCGGATTTTCAGCGACTTTGGTTATCGACATAAGCAAAATGTCAATAACCAAAACATCGAAAAATCCTGGTAATTAGTGAAAGAAATTAGAGGGTGAGAAAAGATAAGATAGAAAATTAGAATAGAAGAAGAAGAAGAACACAACATCAGAGTAACACGAATCTCACAGCGGAACGAATAACATATAATAGACAACATATCCTTGAAATAAACCATTATATGTATACAATACATTATCAGAGTACAACACTTACAACACATCGGAAATAACTATAGCTATATGATCCTGAAGCCTCCTGCTCCAAGCTCTTCCAGTATATCTGTAAATCCCGACTACTTGACTGCCCATACAAATTTAGGCACCCAAGAGTTTAGGGAAAACAACAAAGTAAACTCCGGGTCAGTCATGGGACTGGTATGAGTAAAACAGTTCAAGCCAGAAATCGATATCTCATAAGACCACGCCGTATAACGGAACGAGTTTTTCCCTTATGAGAATCCAAAATATCTGTATACCAAAAACCTTTTGATATTATAATAATGTCTATCAACCACAGTATATATATAATCATCTAGCAGAAACGCTTTCATCTCGCGTCCTACATATATAGTATACAATCAAAACCGCAAGCACGTATTGGGTAATGGATTTCCAACTATGACAAGGTATGGGACCACCTATCGCTCGTGTACCTCTAGAGAGGAATACACTGGGTTCAACAAGAACATCTTGCAGCCCGGCCGCACATGACCGACCACTCATTTCGCTTGAGTGCATCGAATGTATATCACCAACAGTTGGGATCAGCAACCGTTTCCCGAATGGGACAGCATCAACAATAGATTTTTAGAAGTAAATGAAACTCTAGATCAGGTGATTATACACCCTACTTCGGTGCGACCGACTTAGCCATGTTGCCTGCCCGATTTCTGTCATTTACCGGATGTGAGGCTAGAAGCTACGCTTTATCATCACATCAGATTCACTTTGAATGCCACATCATCAAATCCATCAAATCACCGATTGACAACCTCAACAATACATTATGTGTTAGCTAAAAGAAGTTTCCTTCTCTGCTTCCGCTCTTGGTACGGTTGGAGAAATCAATATACGTGATTGTCTGGAAATACTCTGTCAGACATCCGTCCATACAAGTCATCCAGGAATAGGATGAACCGAAGGCACTATTCTGTAAACAGGATAGCCCTTGCATAACTCCATCTTCAATTTCCTTTGGCAAATATGATTCGCAACGCTTATGCCAATACAGAGTGGTTCTTTGGATAATAATCCAACCGGTCTCTCCATATTAACAACGTTAAAATGGTCAAAACTTCGATAGTCTGTGATTTAACTATCGAATAAAACAAGTGTGCTGTACCACCCCACCTCCGCCAGGGTGGCTCTTGCAAGCACTCTGACTTTGGAGGGGCGTTTGAACTGGGTAAACATGCATAATGATGTATCAAGGCAGAACAAGAACATATGTATATATGTAAACAGAGTAAATAAGATAAGTAAAACAGCGGAAGATTTCAATCTATTTCAAAACAAGTCTGATACAACATAATGTCAACTTTCCAAATACACAAGTCTAGATAAAAACAACATCACTGAAAAACTGAAATACATAAGTACTATCCCCAAAATAAGTGATAACCATAGCTAGCTTCATGTCAAGACCGTACATGAGCTAAAATCCCACAAGCAAGCGATCAGAAATCGAAGCTAAGCTCCAATATTCCCACCCTGAGAACCTGGGGGAGGGGGGGGGGACGGAAGAAAAGAGGCGAAAGAAAAAAACAGGTCAGTCAAAAAGACTGAGTAAGCCCTACTACAATCAATGTAAACTGATAAAGTTAACTGGCATGAGAAGCAGGGATGAACATAAGGATAACAACATACTAGCATGATGATTAACTAACAAGGTAGATAAAGGTGTCATCGCATAATCAGGTTTAAGGTTTTTGCACCACAGGTGTACTAGCAAGCTAACATGACATGAATAAACAAGTATTGATCCCTTGGCCTAAGCTTTGGCCCAATAACATGAAGTGACCCTAATACGAGGTCCAACCAAACGGTCTAATCGATCGGCTCCCTAAGCCTAACTCGTCACGTGTTGGTGTCAATACGGCCCAAACATAATTGTAGTCGGACTGTGCCGGGTCTCCCGTTGGGTGTATCAAGCCCTAGGGTGTCAACCCCTGGACACCATAAACATGAGTGCACAGTCTCGATCTACTGGTACCCATGCTTGACTTCTCCAAATACAGACTACGTGCACGACCATAGTCCGTCCGGAACTACATCGGCGTACCACTCTGCCGTCGTTTTTGGTCACTTACCTCAAGTCCAGTAATCGTGCCCCCACCCTAGCCTAGTCCCTAGGGTCTTAATGATACAAACTTGGGATTACTGCTGGAGTGGACCCCCATTGCTAGGATTTTATAGTGGGTTAAGTACGGTTTAACCCTCTTGCTAATCATGGATTAACTTGGTTAAGTGTAACGATGAGTTCACGACTTAACCCTGAATAATCTACCAAGCCCAAATTGGTTAAGTATTAAGTGGACCATGACTTAACCCTAATCATGAGGCATTAATTAATTAATGTGCCTTAACCTCTCACATTAGACTTTGTTGCGGTTACTAGTTAAGCCGGTCGGTTCCGGGTAGCTTTACACCACAACTTGGTCTAACCTCGGGTTCAAGGTACAACATGACCAACTTCTCACATTGGGTCCTATTGTTTGTAGCAACTAGTTAAGCCGGTCGGTTCCGGGTAGGTTTACGCTACAAACTCAACCCAACCTCGAGTTGGTCACGCTTATATTTTCTAAGTGTCATGTCCATTATGTTTACAAAACATATTACAAGTTTTCAAGCATTTGGGTAGACCTAACTTAATAGGTAAATTCCCAATGGGTAGACCTAACTTAATAAGTAAATTCCCAATCTTATGTTTTTATGTCTTTTAAGTTTACCCAACCCCAAACGCAATCCCATCGCTTACATATCGAAATAGCGCATAAAGGATAGAAAGAGGGAACTTGGCATAATCATGACATAAAGGTGTTGAAGCCACAAGTTTAACATGGTGGCATATGAAATGTACATATGTTCATATACTTGCATATTACATTTTTAGGCCTCAAAAGCATGCATAAAACCAAACTTAGCATATTGGTGATACATGGTGATAAATGACATGTAGAAATGGCCATAAGTTCGCATTTAGCCTCACATGCAAGTTATCATAGGAGATATGATAACTTACATGTTGCCAAAATGCAACCTTTAGCATAAAGCTTGAAGCTTTATGTTCATATACTCAAGGTAAGCTTGCATAACATGATAACATGAGTAAAATGATCCATCCAAACTTGCATACATAACATGACAACTTACATATCATAACATGGCAAACTTGCATAACATAACATGGCAAACTTGCATATCATAACATATCAAACTTGCATAACATGACATGGTAAACTTGCATATCATGGCAAACTTGCATATCATAATGATCAACCAAACTTGCATCATTCATTTAACTTTAGAGTTTAAATATGAAAGTAGAAAAGGGCTTACAATGCTTATGAAGGCACAAAAATATATATAGATTGAGACAAAGCCCTTATGCAATCAAATAAACCCAAAATGCAAGCTCCAATAGAAAAACCCTTGAGCAAAAATGATCAAAACTCTTGCTTTATGATGTAAATATGGAAACTTGACTTGAATGCAACCTAATGACACTCATACAAGCTTGAAAACACTTGTATGCATGGAAAATCTCTCATAGAAATAACTTAGAATTTTATGAAGAGAGTGGAGGCCATGAGAGGAATGATTTTGCCATAGTTTAGTTGTAGGGTTGAATAATGATGATTTAGGGTTAGGTTAGGGGCTTATTTATAGAGATTAGGATTAGTTTCAACCTTAGGATTAAACCCTAATTCCAATCTCAGCCCTTAAAACCGAATCTGGCCCCCAAACTCAACACAACTCCCAAAATGGTGCACCAGGCAAAACTGCCCGGCTGAGCCAAGTCGACACCCAAGTCGACAGGGCTGTCGACTTGGGCCTAACCATGTCGACTGCCCAGTCGACAGGGCTGTCGACATGGGTGGTCTGGCGGGAAATTTCCCGCCTGCGCCCAACTGCCCTAATTTCCAAATTCAAACTTGAATTTGAAATCTGTTTTTGCTTTGAAATTTTCTGAAAACTTCGTTGGGCCTTAATCGGGTCATACGGACTCCGATTTTCGAAAACTCGGACTCTATTTCGCGTATTTTTCGAGACGAACACAATGGCACAGCCCGTTTCCCTTGATTCAGATTTATAAATTAAATTCTGCCTCGATTTATGTTATAACAGGTTATTGAAAATACGGGTTGTTACATTCTCCCCTCCTTAAAGGATTTCGTCCCCGAAATCTTCAAGTTAGGAAGAACGTATCCTACCATCCAACATCCATCTACTAAAAACATCATCCACGAGCAATCATTGTCCTTACAAGATTCTAAATGTTGTATGAACACATGCAAAGGTGTGTGTATATGTACTTATCTAATGCAAATATCATCAATGCAAATTATGTTAGTGAAATGAATCCATATGTATGCAATTCCTAACATAATGTATAACATCTATATGTGTGCACATAACATACATCCATATGCAAGCATCCGTGTGATGACACAAAAATTTTCATCCATGAATAAGCGTAAACACTCATGCATATGCAATATGAGGAGTGTGTGAGCCGATCTAGTGCCTAACGTGTATAATGCATCCACGAGTAACCACTTGCGAACACTTGCGACCACTTGCAAACATCAAGCATAACATGTTTCAAACACATGTTTCATCCAAAGGGTTTCTACCTAAGGTTCTCATGACAAGATTAACACGATAAACTAGATAAACATGGATAGCAAAGAGAAAGATATGCTAACAAAGAAAAGAGATTGAGAGTGTACCCCCAAAAAGGAATGGATAAAGCCCACGCATCTTCTCCTCGGTTTCCCAAGTCGCGTCTTCTTCGGCTTCACCCCATTGAACCTTCACCAACTTGACCTCTCGATTCCTTAGCTTCTTGGTCTCCGTCCCCAAGATACGAATCAGAGCTCTCCTCAAGGTAGCCTCTTTCTCCACTTCCACATCTTTCAGAACACTTGGCTCAACAACCTCTGCTGATTCATGTAAACACTTCCGGAGATGCGAGACATGAAAAACATCGTGTACTCCGGCAAGCTTCTCGGGCAACTCCACTCTATAAGCCATCTGCCCGATCCTCTCTATAATAGGGAATGGTCCAACAAACCTCGGTGCTAACTTCCCAACGGCTCCAAATCGGGCCACATTCCGCAAAGGAGAAACCTTCACGAAAACCATATCCCCAACATCAAACTCCAAATCAGTTCTTCGCTTATCAGCATAGGATTTCTGTCGGTCTTGGGCCGCTTTCATCCGTCTCCGAATCAACTCGACCTTCTCGGATGTATCTCTGATCATATCAGGCCCAAGTATAAGCTCATCTGTAGTATCCCACCAACATGTAGGCGACTTGCACGGCCTCCCATATAAAGCTTCAAATGGTGCCATCCCTATGCTTGCCTGATAACTGTTATTATATGCAAACTCAACAAGAGGAAGATGGTCTTCCCAAGTACCACCAAAATCCAGAATACAAAGCCTCAACAGATCCTCTAGTACCCTATTCACCCTTTCGGTTTGACCGTCCGTCTGTGGGTGATAAGCCGTACTTAGATTCAACCTCGTGCCCATAGCTTCTTGCAAGCTATTCCAGAATTGACTTGTAAAGATTGGGTCACGGTCACTGACTATACTAGAAGGGACTCCATGTAGTCTCACAATCTCACGAAGATATACAGACGCTAGCCAAGATGCGGTCCTCTTGTTCTTCACCGGAATGAAATGAGCACTCTTCGTAAGTCTATCCACAATAACCCAAATGCTCGTATTCCCTTTCCTTGACCTTGGTAGCCCATTGATAAAATCCCTGGAAATACTCTCCCACTTCCATAGTGGAACTTCAAGAGGATGCAATAGCCCACCGGGCTTCTTCGACTCGGCCTTAACTTGCTGGCAAATGATACATCTAGAGACAAACTCTGCCACATCCTTCTTCATCCCAGGCCAAAAGAAAATGCGCTTCATATCTTTATACATCTTATCTCTGCCCGGATGTATAGTCAACTTAGAGCGATGCGCTTCCTCAAGAACTTTTCTTACTAAATCTTCTACCATTGGAACACATAACCTTCCGTCTCTCCTCAGCCAACCTTTGTCATCAATAGAATATCGACCGAGATGACTAGATGCCTCTCCTCGAATCAGCTTATCCATAATCTCAACTATCTGAGGGTCTTCTCTCTGAGAAGCCCCAACTTGATCAAGAAGGGTAGGTCTGAGTTACAGAGATGCTAAAGAACCGGTCATCGACTCAATCGCCAAAGAGAAATCAAAGGTTGCCACATACTCTAAATTCTTCATCTCAACGAATAGAGGACTCAGAGTCAACCTTTTTCTACTCAATGCATCTGCTACCACATTCCCCTTGCCAGGGGTATAAGCTATCTCAAAATCGTAGGACGCCAAGAATTCCATCCATCTTTGTTGCCTCAGATTCAGATCCTTCTGAGAAAAGAGATACTTCAATGACTTGTGATCGGTATAAAGCTCAAATCTTTCTCCCAGAAGATAATGGCGCCAAGCCTTGAGTGCATATACTATTGCTGCCAACTCTAAGTCATGAGTGGGATAATTCTTCTCATGCACTTTGATTTGTCTACCGCCAAAGCATATCACTCTTCCTTCTTGCATCAGAACAGCTCCTAACCCCGTGCCACATGCATCGGTGTATACTGTAAATAACTTCCCTCCATCGGGCAAAGCTAGAACAGGTGCTGATGTGAGAGCTCTCTTGAGCTTCTGAAAAGCAAGCTCGCATTCTATGCTCCAAGAAAAAACTAAATTCTTCTTCGTCAATTTAGTGAGAGGAGCGGAAATCTTCGCGAAGTCCTTGATGAACTTCCGGTAAAAGCCTGCAAGACCTAGAAAACTTCCCACTTCGGTTGCATTCCTTGGAGTCTTCCAATCCTGAACTACAACTACCTTAGCGGGATCCACCGCTAAGCCTTGCTTAGATACTATATGCCCAAGGAATCTAACTTCCCTTCTCCAAAAGTGACACTTGGAGAACTTGGCCTTCAACTGATGCGCTCTAAGCGTATCCATCACCTCCACGAGATGCCTTGCGTGCTCTTCCTCATCCTTAGAGAAGATCAGAATATCATCTACGAAGACCACGACAAACTTGTTCAAGAACTCCCTGAACACCCTACTCATCAAGTCCATGAAATATGCGGGTGCATTAGTCAAGCCGAACGGCATGACAAGCCATTCGAAGAATCCATCTGGCGTTCTGAACGCAGTCTTGTCTATACTATCTTCAGCTACCCTGAGCTGATGGAATCCAGTAGCAAGATCAAGCTGAGAGAAAACAGAAGCACCGATAAGTTGGTCAAAGAGATCATCAATCCTCGGTAACGGGTGTCTGTTCTTCTTAGTCAGCTTATTCAACTCTCGATAGTCAACACAAAGTCGGAGAGAACCATCTGCCTTGGTAGCAAATACCACAGGCGCTCCCCATTCAGATATACTTCGTCTAATGAAGTTCTTCTCAAGCAACTCCTTCACTTGCTTACTTAGCTCCCGCCTTTCACGCGGAGCCATGTGCCGAACGGGCAAAGAAACCGGCTTTGCATTATCCACCAGATAAATGCGGAAATCAATCTCTCGCTTAGGGGGCAACCCCCTAACTTCATCGAAAACATCCGGATACTCTCGAACCACTCTCACAGACTGAAGAGTTTCCAGTGACGAGTCGAGTGATTCAAGATAGCACAACATGACGGGACCTCTCGGATTACAAGAAATTTCTAGGGTGTTTCCGAGGCGAGTCACGAGCCTCACAACCCTATGCTCACAAGCAAGGATGGCTCCATATCTGGACAACCAATCCATGCCCAATATCAATCCGTATCCCCTAAAACCAAGAACATAAGCACTACACAAGAACTCTACACTCAGTATAGAGATCCTCAAATCCCCACATATCATAGACAGATGGGCGGAACCCCCAATAGGATTTGACACACAGACGGGATCATCTACCAAGCTAGTACTAAGGTGCAAACTATCAACAAGATCAGATGAGATAAAGCTATGCGATGCACCAGAATCAAACAAGGTACGAACTGGAAAATCAGAAATATATACAAGGCTCTCAACAGAAATACAACCTCGATCGGGAACTGGAGCGGTATTGAGAGCATGAACTTTCCCTCTTGAAGGTCCAGCACGCTGAGTCTGACCCTGGCCTTGCCCTTGCTTCTTCGGGCAATCCTTACTGAAATGTCCAGTCTCACCGCAGAAAAAGCATTCACCATTCTTCCTTTTCCTCTTCTTACAATCCTTAATAAGTTGCCCAACTGAACCGCAATAATGGCACTTCCCCTTGTTGTTCTTGCCCTTGTTGTTGTTCCCCTTGTTGCCTTGACTCTTGTTCTTGTTCTTGTTCTGATTGCCTTGACTGCTCTGACCACTTGGATTACCCTGATTTCCTTTCCACTGGGAATCAGTCTTCTTGGCTTGAGTATCATTCATCTTGATCTCTTTCTTGACATCTCCCTGAAGTAACGCCATATCAACCAAGCTCTAAAATGTGGCCCCATGGGGAATATGTGACATAGCTAATCCTTGCAACGGCTCATTCAATCCTCTAGCAAAACGAAGAGCCTTCTTCTGAGGGGTACTCACCATATCCAAGCCAAAACGAGCTAACTGATTGAACTTGTTCACATATTCTTTAACAGACATATCTCCTTGTTTCAAAGTTATGAACCTCTCCATTTGCAGATTCTCCTCAGCAGAAGATAAAAACTTAAGCACGAACCTTGCCCTGAAATCGGCCCAAGTCTCAACAGGCCTAGTACCATTGGTGACTTCCCACCAATAAGCGGCTTCATCCTTCATAAGCCAAACCGCCAACAAGATCTTCCTCTGATCGTCTAACCCAAAGATAGCAAATAAATCCTCGGTCTCTTTCAACCAATTTCTGGCCTCTACAAAAGTCTCAGTGCCTTGAAAGTTCTTGCCACCCATTGCTTTGAAATCTTTGCAAGTCTTTGCGAAGTCAGCTTGAGGATGCTGAGGGGGAGGAGGAAGAGGAACCTCAACGACAAGAGGAGGAGGAACATTAACTACTGGAGGAGGAGGAGGAGGAGGGGCATCTGCGGGGCCGGCTTCGGTCGCCCTAGCCTCCAAAAGTCTCCTATACCAAACAGGTACGTGTACTCCCTCCGGAATAGCAAAGTTATCGGCCATACTGAAAACGAAGAAAAAGACAGATTCAGAATGGAGAAAAACGAAGGAATTTTGCTAATGGCTTTTTGGGGAATAGCCTTTAAAATAAACTAGACTTTTCTTTGGAAAATACTTTATACTTGGTTTTGAAAATAGTTTTCCAAAAGTTTTAAAAACCTTTTTGTTCCTTCTCGTAAACCATATGCTCTGATACCAAATGTAACACCCCACCTCCGCCAGGGTGGCTCTTGCAAGCACTCTGACTTTGGAGGGGCGTTTGTACTGGGTAAACATGCATAATGATGTATCAAGGCAGAACAAGAACATATGTATATATGTAAACAGAGTAAATAAGATAAGTAAAACAGCGGAAGATTTCAATCTATTTCAAAACAAGTCTGATACAACATAATGTCAACTTTCCAAATACACAAGTCTAGATAAAAACAACATCACTGAAAAACTGAAATACATAAGTACTATCCCCAAAATAAGTGATAACCATAGCTAGCTTCATGTCAAGACCGTACATGAGCTAAAATCCCACAAGCAAGCGATCAGAAATCGAAGCTAAGCTCCAATATTCCCACCCTGAGAACCTGGGGGAGGGGGGGGGGGGACGGAAGAAAAGAGGCGAAAGAAAAATAGGTCAGTCAAAAAGACTGAGTAAGCCCTACTACAATCAATGTAAACTGATAAAGTTAACTGGCATGAGAAGCAGGGATGAACATAAGGATAACAACATGCTAGCATGATGATTAACTAACAAGGTAGATAAAGGTGTCATCGCATAATCAGGTTTAAGGTTTTTGCACCATAGGTGTACTAGCAAGCTAACATGACTTGAATAAACAAGTATTGATCCCTTGGCCCAAGCTTTGGCCCAATAACATGAAGTGACCCTAATACGAGGTCCAACCAAATGGTCTAATCGATCGGCTCCCTAAGCCTAACTCGTCACGTGTTGGTGTCAATACGGCCCAAACATAATTGTAGTCGGACTGTGCCGGGTCTCCCGTCGGGTGTATCAAGCCCTAGGGTGTCAACCCCTGGACACCATAAACATGAGTGCACAGTCTCGATCTACTGGTACCCATGCTTGACTTCTCCAAATACGGACTACGTGCACGACCATAGTCCGTCCGGAACTACATCGGCGTACCACTCTGCCGTCGTTTTTGGTCACTTACCTCAAGTCCAGTAATCGTGCCCCCACCCTAGCCTAGTCCCTAGGGTCTTAATGATACAAACTTGGGATTACTGCTGGAGTGGACCCCCATTGCTAGGATTTTATAGTGGGTTAAGTACGGTTTAACCCTCTTGCTAATCATGGATTAACTTGGTTAAGTGTAACGATGAGTTCACGACTTAACCCTGAATAATCTACCAAGCCCAAATTGGTTAAGTATTAAGTGGACCATGACTTAACCCTAATCATGAGGCATTAATTAATTAATGTGCCTTAACCTCTCACATTAGACTTTGTTGCGGTTACTAGTTAAGCCGGTCGGTTCCGGGTAGCTTTACACCACAACTTGGTCTAACCTCGGGTTCAAGGTACAACATGACCAACTTCTCACATTGGGTCCTATTGTTTGTAGCAACTAGTTAAGCCGGTCGGTTCCGGGTAGGTTTACGCTACAAACTCAACCCAACCTCGAGTTGGTCACGCTTATATTTTCTAAGTGTCATGTCCATTATGTTTACAAAACATATTACAAGTTTTCAAGCATTTGGGTAGACCTAACTTAATAGGTAAATTCCCAATGGGTAGACCTAACTTAATAAGTAAATTCCCAATCTTATGTTTTTATGTCTTTTAAGTTTACCCAACCCCAAACGCAATCCCATCGCTTACATATCGAAATAGCGCATAAAGGATAGAAAGAGGGAACTTGGCATAATCATGACATAAAGGTGTTGAAGCCACAAGTTTAACATGGTGGCATATGAAATGTACATATGTTCATATACTTGCATATTACATTTTTAGGCCTCAAAAGCATGCATAAAACCAAACTTAGCATATTGGTGATACATGGTGATAAATGACATGTAGAAATGGCCATAAGTTCGCATTTAGCCTCACATGCAAGTTATCATAGGAGATATGATAACTTACATGTTGCCAAAATGCAACATTTAGCATAAAGCTTGAAGCTTTATGTTCATATACTCAAGGTAAGCTTGCATAACATGATAACATGAGTAAAATGATCCATCCAAACTTGCATACATAACATGACAACTTACATATCATAACATGGCAAACTTGCATAACATAACATGGCAAACTTGCATATCATAACATATCAAACTTGCATAACATGACATGGTAAACTTGCATATCATGGCAAACTTGCATATCATAATGATCAACCAAACTTGCATCATTCATTTAACTTTAGAGTTTAAATATGAAAGTAGAAAAGGGCTTACAATGCTTATGAAGGCACAAAAATATATATATAGATTGAGACAAAGCCCTTATGCAATCAAATAAACCCAAAATGCAAGCTCCAATAGAAAAACCCTTGAGCAAAAATGATCAAAACTCTTGCTTTATGATGTAAATATGGAAACTTGACTTGAATGCAAGCTAATGACACTCATACAAGCTTGAAAACACTTGTATGCATGGAAAATCTCTCATAGAAATAACTTAGAATTTTATGAAGAGAGTGGAGGCCATGAGAGGAATGATTTTGCCATAGTTTAGTTGTAGGGTTGAATAATGATGATTTAGGGTTAGGTTAGGGGCTTATTTATAGAGATTAGGATTAGTTTCAACCTTAGGATTAAACCCTAATTCCAATCTCAGCCCTTAAAACCGAATCTGGCCCCCAAACTCAACACAACTCCCAAAATGGTGCACCAGGCAAAACTGCCCGGCTGAGCCAAGTCGACACCCAAGTCGACAGGGCTGTCGACTTGGGCCTAACCATGTCGACTGCCCAGTCGACAGGGCTGTCGACAAGGGTGGTCTGGCGGGAAATTTCCCGCCTGCGCCCAACTGCCCTAATTTCCAAATTCAAACTTGAATTTGAAATCTGTTTTTACTTTGAAATTTTCTGAAAACTTCGTTGGGCCTTAATCGGGTCATACGGACTCCGATTTTCGAAAACTCGGACTCTATTTCGCGTATTTTTCCGAGTCGAACGCAATGGCACAGCCCGTTTCCCTTGATCCAGATATATAAATTAAATTCTGCCTCGATTTATGTTATAACAGGTTATTGAAAATATGGGTTGTTACATGTGCAAACAACGATATTATTTCCAAAAGGAAATTATATCGATCAAACATTATTGAACATTCATCTCCTTAGTTCATTTTTCATCTCCTGTTTCCCTATATTCAACATTTCTTATTTTCTAAATTTGGAAAATATACGTTATTAACAATGGAAAACATTTCCATTTCTTGTTTTCTTTATTAGAAAACATTTCTGGTTTCTTATTTGGAAAACACTTCCAAAGCTTCTTCATTGGACTTAGATAGATGTTTTAAACAAACCATCGCGATGCCAACTCAAACCATTTCCTTTACTGCCGAACCTTAACTATTCCTTAGTTAAAAACAAAGCCAATCAAGTTGGGGTAGAACTACCTCTCAGACCTTAACTGAACAACATTTTTAACTTTGAAATAGACAAAGTTCACTTTATATCCCTTTACTAACTTCCTTACTTAACCCTCCTCGAATAGCTATATTCGATTGACTCTTTTCACTTAACTCTATTCGATTAACTAACATCGATTTACTCCCTTTTAACTTTAACTCTAATCGATTAAACTAACATCGATTAGCTCCTTTTACTTTATTCTCTAATCGATTAACTAACATTGATTAACTTCTTTTACTTTAACTCTAATCGATTAAACTAACATCGATTAACTTCTTTTAACTTTATTTCTAATCGATTAAACTAACATCGATTAGCTCCTTTTACTTTATTCTCTAATCGATTAACTAACATCGATTAACTTCTTTTAACTTTATTTCTAATCTATTAACTTACATCGATTAACCTCTTTTAACTTTATTTCTAATCGATTAACTAACATCGATTAACTCCTTTTAACTTTAACTCTAATCGATTAAACTAACATCGATTTAGCTCCTTTTACTTTATTCTCTAATCGATTAACTAACAACGATTAACTTCTTTTACTTTAACTCTTATCGATTAAACTAACATCGATTAGCTCCTTTTACTTTATTCTCTAATCGATTAACTAACATCGATTAACTTCTTTTAACTTTATTTCTAATCGATTAACTAACATCGATTAACTCCTTTTTAACTTTATTCTCTAATCGATTAACTAACATCGATTAACTTCTTTTACTTTAATCTAATTGATTAAACTGACATCGATTTACTCCCTTTTAACTTTAACTCTAATCGATTAAACTAACATCGATTAGCTCATTTTACTTTATTCTCTAATCGATTAACTAACATCGATTAACTTCTTTTAACTTTATTTCTAATCGATTAACTAACATCGATTAACTCCTTTTTAACTTTATTTTCTAATCGATTAACTAACATCGATTAACTTCTTTTAACTTTATTTCTAATCGATTAACTAACATCGATTAACTCCTTTATTCTATTCGAATAAACTATTCATTTATAAATATTTACTTTTAGTAACAGTTCTTCACTTTACAAATGATTTCCCTTTTATAAAACTCTATTCGTTTTAAAAACATTTTTCCCTTTTATTTACTTTCGAAAATTTCCTTTTATAAAATCTGTTGATTTTATAAAATCCCTTTATTTCAATATACATTGAAATAATTCTTTTTACATCCCAGGGTCTTTTATGATATTTAGAATATCGAATAAAAATGATCAACATCATTCCAACACCCATAATCCATAACAGATTTTATAACACATCATATATCACAATATATAAAAACAGTAAAATAAATGTTGAGGAATCCAGTTGGATTCCTCCAAGCTGTTTCCCTGCATCACAGATGTTAAACAATAAAGATAACATCACTTTCAGTTCTATATGATATATTCTATTAAACAGAATCGATATAGAAAATTTAACTAACTGACTAGCAGTTCAATCAAACAGTCAACACACAGTCAATCAGACAAATTCTAACAGTTCTAAAAATACAACATGAAATTATAAACTGTTCAGAGTTAGTGAGATTTACTCACTTTGGCGCGTTAACCGTTAAATAACGGTTTACGTTATTTGATTCAGTCGGACAATTTATTTCGCTATAAATTGTAACGGGATCAGATGGACTTCCAGTCAGTCCCATGGTGTTGCTCCCATCCGTACGATCCTAACGGATCTGACCGTTCGTAATTCTTACCATGTATGGCCAAGTTATTCAATGCACAAGTTCATACTCTTATTTATAATAAATTAAAACTAAATTCAACCTTAATTGGGCTTCTACCTTATAACTCCCTGGCCCATTTCCTTGTGCAAGCCCAAATCATCTTCTTCCCCAACGACATCGTGCTCCAGTAAACATTCAAGCCGTTCCCAACTCTTCAAGCACTTCGTCCTTCCTCCACATCTCATTAAAAATCAAATAAAAATCATAGTAATTCTCCTCCTACCCTCCTCTTAAATCTTATGTCACTCATCAGGAACTCGCGCCTAGCAACATTATCGCGACCACCAGTATACCATCGTACCTCACAGTGACTACTGTCACTTACCAGCACCAAACCACCCCAAACAATGTACCCGAGTTCGGTTTTAACCCTTCCTTCCAATTCGAAAGTCAGAATTTCAAATAGATTATCCAAACCCAAGTTTCCCGCAACCCTAGATCTACGGTGCATTTTCCAACATTCCCAAACATGCGTCGCAGCTCACAAGACCCATACGGAAATGAAGAGTAGCTTGAAACAAACTCAAAAAAACTTGATTCAAGATTTATACGATTTTCTATGAATTTACTTTGAATTTTGAAGACGGTTTTCTTTGCTCACGTTTGGTTTGAGAACCCAATTACTGACGGCGGTTTGAGAGGCATTTATAATGAGGGCGATATGGTTGTGTGGTTGGAAAGGATGAAGATGTGGCTCCTTTATTGTTCATACACTTGTTTTAAATATTTTATTTTGTTTATTTTTGCTTTCTAAAAATTCGTGTGATCACACATGATACCTTAAAATCACCAAACTAGACATGCGGCTACAACACGACATTACAGTCCCAACGAAACTGGTTTCGTCAAATTCCAACCCCGTTTGTTCACACAGCGTATTTTTAACCATCGAAATACTGACTGTTTTTCACTCTAAAAATCCGTACGGCCACATAGTGACTCTAAAAATCACGAAACTGGAAATCTAACAACTATTTGATATTGCGGATCCAACAAAACTGGTTTCGTCGAATTCTGACTTCGTTTGCAAAAGTGGCTATTTTTAACGCTCTAAATAGCCTATTTAAATATATAAATATAATTAAATTAAATATTTAAAATTAAATATTATCGTCTATATTCACAGTGGCATACCACACAGCTCTAGAATATTCCTGTATGTATTTACAACTCGATATTCACTTCTGGGTCAACCCGATATTTGATTTATATTGAAATCCCTTTTAAAAATATAAATAGTCCCTTTATAAATTATAAAGGAATTCCACAGCGACTTTTCTAAAATTTGATTTGGACATACATCAAAATCTACATGACGAAATCCCGATTTTTCTCTTCCACTAGAAAGATATACTCCACCAGCTCCACACGTTTCTTGTTTCACCGAAATCCGATTTAAAACGAACCCTGTATTTTCAATTGAAGTTCAAATCGCCAAATAGCGAACCGCAGCGCCATTTCGAGCTCGATTTTAATTATATTATAATTATATGTTCAAACTGACGTCGATTGAATATATTCGTTACTATAATTCAACTTTAAACTGAATTATATAATTCGAATTGCCTAGTTCACACATATCGCCATTTCAGCGAATTCTGATCATTTCAGAATTAAATACATTATTTAATTTATTATTTAAATTAAGTATTTACCATTATTTAATTCCACGGCCATTAAATTCTCTAACCCACCATTCATATATAATTAAATAAACTAATCATAATACCCCTGCCAATGCGGGTCATTACAGTGTAAAAAAGGTATGACTTGCCTACAACAATCTGGTTGCATAAACAAAAGATTATAAAGTGGACATAGGTCATGATTCGACCGAACCACTATAAAATACTGCATGTCATTTACTTTTATCGCATCATTCATTTTTATTCTTTCATTCACGATGACCCCTAAGAACACGTAATTCAAAGAGACTTCTATCAAAACAAAAGGTTAACAATATATAGAACTTCGAGGATGCAATGAAGTAAATGACACAACCCCAAACACTCTAACTCTCACGATTTGAGAAAAAGAATATAGGGCAAGGAAATTAATTTTCCACAAGTCGTTAAGGTGCACCATGATGAAAAGACTGTCTCAACTCCACTCTACTCTTGGCATTCGACGGGAGAGTATAAAGGCGCCAGGGACTGAGCGCCACAAATGAACTCCTACCCTACTGAAGGATTGGGAAGTAGACTGAAAGCTGGGTTCGAACTCTATCCTGGGCATACGACAGGAGAGGATAAAGGCATGTTGATTAAGTGCCATAGAAGTGCTCCTACCTACTGCAACATTGGAGGCAAGAGTGAAAGCTAAGCCCAAACACTTCATTTCTGGACATGAGGAGCAATACGTAATTGATCCTAATCAATCCTCAACCAGCCCTGGCCAAGCATCATGTCAACGATTAATTGGGGGTATATACATATCATGATGAAAAACATGCAACGTGATAAGTTACAGAATTTTTTCCTACCATGATAACTTATGATGAAATTTTGTTAGTTTTGTTTATGACTTAGTTATGATTTTAATACTTATGCACATTACTAAGTATGAGAAATTCGCAGGTACACAATAATGCGAAAGAAACGAATTTCATTTACTAAATGCAGGTTTACAAAACGAGTCTGGATAAAATGCGAGGGCTGCACTCGCAACAACTACAAAGGGCTAGTGGAAGATCTAAAAAAAACCTAAACCAACAAGCTCTATTTGGGCTTCGGGGATGACTTCGACTTCTTATCCTTCTTCTATTTTTTTGGAATCTCCTTGCTTGCATCAGGGGAATCATGCTTCTTCCTTTTCATCTTCCATGCAGGAGGGTCTTGCGGAGTATCGGAATATTGGGATGCAAGCTATGTAGTAATTAGGGCTGCACAAAGTATGGGTTGGGTCGGGTTGGACCAAATACCATATCTGTCCCGCATAGGTATGAGTTTAAGGTAGTTCAACCCGTATCCGACCATATATGAGGTTGGATACGGGTTGGGTTGAAGTATGGGTTGGCTTTAGTAGGGTTGGGTTGGGTTGCATGAAACTAATAAAAAATGAGAATATGAGATATTCTTTTAAAAATAATATTAAAATATTCAACATAGTATATCAGATTTTAGCCCGCATAATACATTTAAAATAACTGATTCATTATAACAAATATCACATTATAATTTCATTGTAAAACACGTCATATGAAATTAATTCACTATATAGTAGAACAAGTGTTTCATTTTAAAATACATTAAATTTTCGTTAAAAAAATCTTTTCTAAAAAATATATAGTTTGGATTTGACATGAAATATGTTCTTTTATATTTACTATAAAATAAATAAATATTACACTAGGATTAGACAATTTTAATTTTAAGTGGGTTGGTATTAAATTAGTTTTCTAATATAGGGTTGGGTCAGGTTAAATAAGGTTGGGTAGAACAAAATATCACACCCGACCCATATATAGTATGGGTTACAAATAGTAACCCATATCCGACCCGAACTACGATGGGTTGGGTTGGGTTGCGTTTATGTGGGTTGGGTCGGGTTGGTGGGTTGGGTCGGATTGGATATGGGTTGTGTGCATCCCTAGTAGTAATGGACCAAGACAGTTTCATGATTAGTCCAAAACCAGGAGCAGCTGTAGCAAGTGGTGGTGCATTTAAAGGCTCTTCGTCAACTTTAACTTTCAAAAGCTCATCATTCTTAGCTTTGATTTTGACTTAGGTCATACTATCACTATCCTTAGTCTCCCCTATGATAGTGTAATGACCCGGGATTTCGACCAACTAATTTTAAATATTTAGAATGGATTTAAATATTTAGTTGATAATATAAATGAATTTTTATATTTATGTTATCGATTTAAATATCGATTTTGATTTAATATCGTATATATTAAATTATCAAAATAAGGAATTAGCGAATAACTGAATTCGAAGTCAAACACTGAATTAGAAACAGTTCAGATAATCAATTCAAACTCCTGTTTGAATTAGAAGAATAAAATTAATTGAATTATTGAAGAATTAATTATTTTAAAAATTTATTTATATCAATTTAAATTAATATCTTATTCAGATGATCGAATTGGACTTCGTGACCTATCCCAATGTGTCCGGAATAGTGGTATTATCGTAGAATTGACAGTTGTTGGGTTCAGAAAAAAGTTCGGCATCAGGGGTTTTTAAATTAAAGGGTACCGGTTTAATTCAAAGTAAAAACAAATAATAAAAAAATATAGTGCCCCTTATTAAAACACATACCCCCTTTCCTTCCACACACTAAAACAACCGTTCCACTCCTCTCTACCACAAAACCAAAGCGACCGTAGCCTCTTTCCACCCGTTCACTCAAAAATCTCCCCTCTATAAATTGAAGGATCCATGAATCCAATTCTCCAAACAAAACTGAACTCCCCAAATAGCGATCCCTCTTCTTTTCCTCATTCATCCAAAAATCGATGGCGGTCTCTGATGCGTGAAGGGATGGTCTGCAGTGGGAGTGGTTGTTCGAAGTCGCGACTAACAGGAGGTTCGATTCTCTTAGTCAGGGATTTAGGGTTCGCGATTTGTCTGGACATTTAATTTTGTCACTGTCAATCTAGAGGAAATGGCCGCGACAGTTCTGAAGGGTAGTGGAGTTTGGATCGGTGACTGCAGAGGAGGTTGGGGTGATGCCAGGAAGATCGTTGGTCTGTCACCCTGTAGATGAAGTGGAAGCATCAAGGTTGGATTTCTGGAAGGGGGTTAGTGCGGTTCAACAACAGTGAGGTGTTGGTCAGTCTGTGTTTGGGATGGAGCTTCTTCGAATGGGTGAAATTGAAGTGGTACTGGCGATTGTGGAGAGCTGAAATGGTGTTGCAGTGTTCGACAATATGGTCGGTGGCATAGTTGATCGGAATTGGAGCGTGGGAAGCAAATTTCGACAAGGAGTAGTAAGAAGGTGAAGTCATGATTTCTGAGTTTGGGAAGAAAAATATTTGCTGTTGATTTTTATGCTTAAGTACAAGATACTCAACTCGAGAAAATTCATAGCTGGGAAGATGTAAGCTGGAATTAATTTTGAAGTCAAAATGGATCGGCAATTAAAAATCATGTGAGTAAAATCTCACTCACTTTTATTTATTTTTATATAGTTAAAAATAATTGTCTGTGCTTGTTTGAATGTTGTCTGATTGTTTTAAAATATATATAGTTATTTAGGATTGGTTGACTATTATATATATATTGGGTTGATGACTGGTTGGATTCCCGCAGTCTCATTAGCGGATGCCCGCGGTACCATAGCGGATGATTACCCTATACGCCCCACGCTATTACCTTCTATACCGCGATATCCTGCCTCGAAGCAGGATGGGTATTACTATGTTGACTAACATCTGTGGATGCAGGAAAACAGGTTGGAGGAATCCAACTGGATTCCTCAAAAATATATTATCTGTTTGTTGTTTGTTTGATTTCATATATATTCATATATGATGTGTTAAAAATCAAATGATTGAAAATTGGTTGATTTGATTGTTTAAAATATCCCTGGGGCTTGAATATTGATTTATAAAAAAATATCGAAAGGGTATTTGAGATTTGAAAAGGGAATTCTATTGTATAAATAGAATTTGAATTTTTAATGAGCTAGGAAAAATATTAACTTGTTTGAATATATAAAACAAGTATCGAATTTATAAACTTTATTTACAAACGAAAATATGGGATTTGAATCTAATTTATAAACTTTGTTTATAAACGAAAATATGGGATTTGAATCGAATTTATAAACTTTGTTTATAAATGAAAATATGGGATTTGAATCGAATTTATAAACGTTGTTTATAAATGGAAAGTTGGGATTTGAATTGAAGTTATAAACGTTGTTTATAAATAATGCAGAGAATTAATATAGAATTTGAATATAGAATTCAAATAGACTTTGAATATAGAATTTGAATATAGAATTCAAATGGACTTTAAACTATAGAATTTGAATATAGAATTCAAATAGACTTTGAATATAGAATTTGAATATAGAATTTGAATATAGAATTCAAATGGACTTTAAACTATAGATTTGAATATAGAAATTCAAATGGACTTTAAACTATAGATTTGAATATAGAAATTCAAACGGACTTTAAACTATGGAAATTGAATAATAGAAGCGAATTAGAGTTTGAATATAGAATTCAAATATTAAAAGAGAAATGGACTAAAGAGATAATTAACAAATTGAGTTAAAACGATTTGGTATAGTTAAATAGATTGGGCAGGTATAGATACAAGAGACAGGTTTGGAATAAAGTATAGAAGTGAAATAAATAGAATGCCCGACAAAAAGGTACGTATTTAATTCATATATGAGATTTTATCCGCCGTATCGGCTAGCCGCTTGGCTTTTTCTTTTTCTTTTTGAGATGAGAAGGACCGGGAAAGCTATTTGAAATTTCCCGATGCTCCCGGTACAAAGGAGGTTATGGCGAATTTTTCCGGGAATTTAAGGAGATAGAATATTTTTAAGATAATTTGATAGTTAGAAATTTACATATCAAAATATATAGACGTCAATAAGAAAACGAACGTATAAATAGAATAGTATAATCAAAAAGGAAGTATAAGAATAAAACCTCGTAAGGATAAAAGAGAAAGTATATATGTGTTTAAAAGTGAAGAAGTAGTGGTATGGTATTGATTATTCGAGTAAGTAGTCTTGTCTGTTTTGACGTTAAATGTTATTCAGTCAAGGTTTGAGAGGTAATTATACCCCAACTTGGTTGATTTCATGATATACCGATAAGTAGTAAGATTCAGGCTCGAAGATCAATGTGGAATAAGAATTAGTTAAATACTGTATTTGGGTTGTCGTAACGATGTTTTACACAACATCTGTTTTAAGCCAAATATGTGCAAAGCTTTGAAATAGAATAATGAACGTTTCCTAAGTATAGAAATAAACGAGATTGGAAAAGAGATAAGTAATTGGAATATTTTCCAATGATAAATAACATATATTTTCTAAAGTTTAGAAAATAAAAGAAGGCGAGATATGGAAATGTTTTCCAAATAACATATAAGGCCAATATGGTTATTGAAAATATTTGGTTAACAAATATTGATAAGAAATAGAGAAGAGATTTAATTAATGGAATATTAATTAAAGGTTCAGTGATTGTTGGATGTTTGGATGAACACTTGTTTTATTCGATAGTTAAATCATCGACTATCGAAACACTTGTTTTTATTCGATAGTTAAATCACAGACTATCGAAGTTTTGACCATCGTTGTCAATATGGAGAGACCGGTTGGATTATTATCCGAAGAACCACTCCATACCGGCAGTAGCGTGCGAATCAGATTATATAAAGATAATCGAAGACGGAGTAGAGTACAAGGACTTTTTCTATAAATAGAAATAGTGCCTTCAGTTCATCCTGTTCCTGGGTGACTTGTATGGATGAATGTCTGACAGAGTATTTCCAGAAAGGTCACGTACATTGATTTCTTCAACTGTACCAAGAGTGGAAGCGGAGGAGGAAACTTCTTTTAGCTGACACGTAATGTACTGTTGTAGACGTCACTTAGTGATTTTCGATGGATCTGACGATGTGACATTCGAAGTGAATCTGGTGTGATGATAAAGCGTAGCTTCTAGCCTCAACATCCGGTAAATGACAGAAATCGGGCAAGCAGCATGGCTATGTAGGTCGCACCTATTAGGGTGTATAATCACCTGATCTAGAGTTTCATTTACTTCTAAAAATCTATTGTCGATGCTGTCCCATTCGGGAAACGGTTGCTGATCCCAACCGTTGGTGATATACATTCGATACACTCAAGCGAAATGAGTGGTCGGTCATGTGTGGCTGAGTTGCAAGATGTTCTTGTTGAACTCGGTGTATTCTCCTCTAGAGATATACCAGCGGAAGGTGGTTCCATACCTTGTCATAGTTGGAAATCCATTACCCAATACGTGCTTGCGGTTTTGATTGTATATTATATATGTGGAACGTGAGATGCAAGCGTTTCCACTTGATTGTTATTTATGTGATTTAGACATTATTATAATATCAAAAGAGTTGATATAAAGATTGTTTGGATTCTCGTAAGGGAAAAACCCGTTCCGTGTTATACGGCGTGGTCTTATGAGATATCATTTAGTTTTCTGAAACTGTTTTAAACTGTTTACTCATACCAGTCCCATGACTGACCCGGAGTTTATTTGTTTTGTTCTACCTAAACTCTTGGGTGCCTAAATTTGTACGGGCAGTCAAGTAGTTCAGGATTTTACAGATCTATCCAAAGGAGCTTGGAGCAGGAGGCTTCAGCGTTATCCAGTTATAGTTGTTCCATTATGTTGTAAGTGTTGTACTCTGATAAGTGTATGATATACAGTTAAGATTTTGAATTTCAAAGATGTGATATATTATATTTTATTCCGCTGCGATGTGAGATTCTGTGTTGTTATTTCTGTTCATCTTCTACCTCTTTCTTCTAAAAAAAAATGTTTTGTATTTTCATGATATTTGGGTTGGACGTATGATGTATATAGTCAACTCTGATGTTACGGATTTGCGGGTCATTACAGTTGGTATCAGAGCTTAGGTTGAGAAAATACCTAGGCTTGTTGGAATGTGCTCATTAGAGATAGGATCAGTAGTATCCTAGAATGAGTTGAGCGTATATATATACGAGAGAGCGTATTTGTTATTTGATATAAAAACTGTTTTATATTGTGTTGACTAGTCTGTTGAGTGGATTATAAATTTTGGTCGAATCGTGGGACGCCACGAAGTCGATAGGAATTTATAAACACTTGAACAGGAGATTGGACACGATATTGTTTTTAAGTAGTTAAGTTGATTGTTAGGATTATAATCAAATTAGAATATAAAACTGAAATAGTTATATATATAACCAATGGAATTTATATATGAAATCAAATACAAATGTGATAAATTGAAATTGAATTCCAACCAGAATTCAGAATTTAAAATCCTGAGAGTTTGGAAAATATTTTTTCTGAATGGATTTTAAAAGAAATAAAGCACTGAACTCATTCAGTAGCTGGGAAATAATTCTGACGATGGTCGCAACATCACCAGTGTTCATTTTCGAGTTTCTAAGTGATGAATTGCTGCCTTAGAAAAGTTTTTGATGGAAATTTGTTTGAAAGGAACCAAGTTGTTTGAAAATTCAAATGTTTTGAATTTGAGATAGATATAAATATATGTATATATTTATATAACTTCAAAGGAATTTTGAAATGGGAATTGAAATATAGATTTCAAATAGAAGTGAAATGGGAATTGAAATATAGATTTCAAATAGAAGTAAAATATAAGGGAATTCAAATATAAAATTTGAACATAGAAGTGAAATAGAATTTGAATTCAAAGGAATTCAAATGAGTTTGAATAAAGAAAATTCAAATAGAAATTGTATAAGAAAAAATGAAATGGAATTTGAATTCAAAAGAATTCAAATGGATTTGAATAAAGAAAAGTCAAATAGAGATTTGAATATTAGAATTCAAATGGAATTTGGTTAAATAGAATTTCAAAGAGAATATAAAGTGGAGGATGAATATTAGAATTCAAAGAAAATATAAAGTTTGAAATAGAATTTGAATTCAAAAGGAGTTAAAATAGAATTTAAATTCAAAGGATTTCAAATAGAAATTGAAGATAAGAAATTCAAATAGAAATTGAATAGAAGGAAATTCAAATATAGAGTTTGAATAAAGAGATTCAAATGGAATTTGAATATTGTAAATATAAAGGATTTGAATATTTGAAGAGGAATAGATCGGGAATATTACGTGAAATGGATTTGATATATATTAAAAATATATCAGAATGGAGTTGAATTTATATTAAACAAAGGCTAAACGTTTATATTTATAAATATAATTAAAATGAGCTCGCCGTAGCGCGGCAGTTCGAAATTTGGCGATTCGAACTTCAATTTAGTATACAGAACTCAATTGAAGTCGGAATTCTTTGAAACAAGAATCGTCGGGACCGGTTGGATAATAGTTTTCTAATGAAAGAGAAAAATCGGATTTCGTCGTATAGATTTTGAGTTATGTCAAAATCAAATTTTTAGAAAAGCAGCGCCAGAACCATGATAAAACCATAACGGTTTAATTAAATAAATAAAAGGATTTTTAGGAAATAAAATCCGAATTGGCATTAGAAAAAATCCAGACCGGAGATATAAAATAAATATGAACTCCAGTGAAGTTAGTGAAATGATTTTTGAGACAAAAATCATATTTTAAATGGTTAAATAGAATTAACTAAATTGGAGAATAATTAGTTAAAGGAAATTTGAATCGAAATCGGGTTTTTGGATAAGCGAAAGCGATTGAGAATTTATATTCGAAATCGAATATATAACTTGAGTTGAAAATATAATTAGATTAGTTATAATTAAGTTGACATATATTTGAACAAGTGATATTCAAGTAAAAAGGGTGAACTAGGCAAAACGGTTAATCAACAACTAGTTAATGGGAATTTGAATGATTGAAATTGAATTTATTTTAAGTAAGTTAAATGGATCGAAATGAATAAATTGAGTAAAATCAATGTGAATGAAATATGAATTGGGAATTATAAAGGAAATATATTTGTAACACAAATACAAAGGAAGTTATTTGCAAACAAATAGAAGGAGAAATATTTGTAAAAACATTTACAAATAGAATTTAAAAAAGGGAATATTTGTAAAACATTTACAAATAGATGAAATGGAAATATTTATTTATAGAAAATAAATAGAATGTTATAAATGAGATATTTATTGGTTAAATAAATAGAATTTAATCAAAGTAATATTTAAAGGTTGAATAGAAAATGGAAATCTGTTTTTAACAGATAAATAGAAAAGATCTATTTATAAATAACAGTTTATAAATTGAATTAAATATTTATCATTCGATAAATGGGATATATAAGTCTGAACTTATATAGAGATGAGATATTGGTTTTTAACACCGATAGTTTTAAATAGAAGGGGTACACAACACTTGTATAAGGGAAGTAACGTATTAAAGAGAACATTTATAAAGTGAAGAACCGTTACTAAAAGTAAATCTTTATAAATGAATAAACGCTATCCAATAGGAGTTATTCGAGTCGATTAGTGTTAGAATAAATCAATTAGAGTAAGAATTAACCAGTTAGAGTTAATCCGTAGAGTTAGTTGAATATTAGTGATTCAATCAGAATTTATCGAATATTTGTTATTTCAAATTTAGAGTTAAGCCGATAGAATTAAATTGAACATAGTTAATCGAATTAGGATTTAATTGAATGTTAGTTATCCAATTAAAAGTTGATCGAATATAGTTATTGAGATAGAGTTAGTCAAACATAGTTACTCAAGATAAGTACCATTTCGTACGACTGCTAGCGTAAGTCGCAGGGCTGCAGATAGCCTAGGGCGGTCGGATGTTTCCTGGGGGAATCAGGCGTAACCATTGTGATCGCTGCGATCTAGAGTCAAGCAAATGGAGTTAAATCAAATATTAGTTTATTCGAATGGAACTGAAGGATTTATCATTTATTTGTTAATCGAAGGAGTTATCGATTATTTGTTAATCGAAGGAGTTATCGATTATTTGTTAATCGAAGGAGTTATCGATTATTAGTAAATCGAAGGAGTTATCGAATATAGCTTATTCGGAAGGAGTTAAGTGAAAATAGCAAATCCAATAGAGTTAATTGATAAAAGTAAATTGAATAGAGTAAATCGAATATAGTTTATTCGAAGAAAGGTTTTCGAATCTAGTTATTCGAAAGAGAAATTATCAAATATAGTTATTCGAAGGGAGGGGTTATCGAATAGGGATTTATTCGAAAGAGAGTAACGTAAGGAAGTTTGAAATGTTGAGTATCAACATAAATAAGTTTTGAAAAGATAAATGGGTTTGTAGAACTTTTCCTACCTTAGCAATTTCGAGGACGAAATTATTTTAAGTGGGGAAGATTGTAATGACCCGGGATTTCGACCAACTAACTTTAAATATTTAGAATGGATTTAAATATTTAGAATGGATTTAAATATTTAGTTGATAATATAAATGAATTTTTATATTTATGTTATCAATTTAAATATCGATTTCGATTTAATATCGTATATATTAAATTATCAAAATAATGAATTAGCGAATAACTGAATTCGAAGTCAAACACTGAATTAGAAACAGTTCAGATAATTAATTCAAACTCCTGTTTGAATTAGAAGAATAAAATTAATTGAATTATTGAAGAATTAATTGTTTTAAAAATTTATTTATATCAATTTAAATTAATATCTTATTCAGATGATCGAATTGGACTTCGTGACCTATCCCAATGTGTCCGGAATAGTGGTATTATCGTAGAATTTACAGTTGTCGAGTTCAGAAAGGAGTTCGGCATCAGGAGTTTTTAAATTAAAGGGTACCGGTTTAATTCAAAGCAAAAACAAATAATAAAAAAATATAGTGCCCCTTATTAAAACACATACCCCCTTTCCTTCCACACACTAAAACAGCCGTTCCACTCCTCTCTACCACAAAACCAAAGCGACTGTGGCCTCTTTCCACCCGTTCACTCAAAAATCTCCCCTCTATAAATTGAAGGATCCATGAATCCAATTCTCCAAACAAAACTGAACTCCCCAAATAGCGATCCCTCTTCTTTTCCTCATTCATCCAAAAATCGATGGCGGTCTCTGATGCGTGAAGCGATGGTCTGCAGTGGGAGTGGTTGTTCGAAGTCGCGACTAACAGGAGGTTCGATTCTCTTAGTCAGGGATTTAGGGTTCGCGATTTGTCTGGACATTTAATTTTGTCACTGTCAATCTAGAGGAAATGGCCGCGACAGTTCTGAAGGGTAGTGGAGTTTGGATCGGTGACTGCAGAGGAGGTTGGGGTGATGCCAGGAAGATCGTTGGTCTGTCACCCTGTAGATGAAGTGGAAGCATCAAGGTTGGATTTCTGGAAGGGGGTTAGTGCGGTTCAACAACAGTGAGGTGTTGGTCAGTCTGTGTTTGGGATGGAGCTTCTTCGAATGGGTGAAATTGAAGTGGTACTGGCGATTGTGGAGAGCTGAAATGGTGCTGCAGTGTTCGGCAATATGGTCGGTGGCATAGTTGATCGGAATTGGAGCGTGGGAAGCAAATTTCGACAAGGAGTAGTAAGAAGGTGAAGTCATGATTTCTGAGTTTGGGAAGAAAAATATTTGTTGTGGATTTTTATGCTTAAGTACAAGATAATCAACTCGAGAAAATTCATAGCTGGGAAGATTTAAGCTGGAATTAATTTTGAAGTCAAAATGGAATGGCAATTAAAAATCATGTGAGTAAAATCTCACTCACTTTTATTTATTTTTATATAGTTAAAAATAATTGTCTGTGCTTGTTTGAATGCTGTCTGATTATTTTAAAATATATATAGTTATTTAGGATTGGTTGACTATTATATATATATATATATATATATATTGGGTTGATGATTGGTTGGATTCCCGCAGTCTCATTAGCGGATGCCCGCGGTACCATAGCGGATGATTACCCTATACGCCCCACGCTATGATTAGTGGATGACCTTCTATACCGCGATATCCTGCCTCGAAGCAGGATGGGTATTACTATGTTGACTAACATCTGTGGATGCAGGAAAACAGGTTGTAGGAATCCAACTAGATTCCTCAAAAATATATTATCTGTTTGTTGTTTGTTTGATTTCATATATATTCATATATGATGTGTTAAAAATCAAATGATTGAAAATTGGTTGATTTGATTGTTTAAAATATCCCTGGGGCTTGAATATTGATTTATAAAAAAATATCGAAAGTGTATTTGAGATTTGAAAAGGGAATTCTATTGTATAAATAGAATTTGAATTTTTAATGAGCTAGGAAAAATATTAACTTGTTTGAATATATAAAACAAGTATCGAATTTATAAACTTTGTTTATAAACGAAAATATGGGATTTGAATCGAATTTATAAACTTTGTTTATAAACGAAAATATGGGATTTGAATCGAATTTATAAACTTTGCTTATAAATGAAAATATGGGATTTGAATTGAATTTATAAACGTTGTTTATAAATGGAAAGGTGGGATTTTAATTGAAGTTATAAACGTTGTTTATAAATAATGCAGAGAATTAATATAGAATTTGAATATAGAATTCAAAAAGACTTTGAATATAGAATTTGAATATAGAATTCAAATGGACTTTAAACTATAGAATTTGAATATAGAATTCAAATAGACTTTGAATATAGAATTTGAATATAGAATTCAAATGGACTTTAAACTATAGATTTGAATATAGAAATTCAAATGGACTTTAAACTATGGAAATTGAATATAGAAATTCAAACGGACTTTAAACTATGGAAATTGAATAATAGAAGCGAATTGGAGTTTGAATATAGAATTCAAATATTAAAAGAGAAATGGACTAAAGAGATAATTAACAAATTGAGTTAAAACGATTTGGTATAGTTAAATAGATTGGGCAGGTATAGATACAAGAGACAGGTTTGGAATAAAGTATAAAAGTGAAATAAATAGAATGCCCGACAAAAAGGTACGTATTTAATTCATATATGAGATTTTATCCGCCGTATCGGCTAGCCGCTTGGCTTTTTCTTTTTCTTTTTGAGATGAGAAGGACCGGGAAAGCTATTTGAAATTTCCCGATGCTCCCGGTACAAAGGAGGTTATGGCGAATTTTTTCGGGAATTTAAGGAGATAGAATATTTTTAAGATAATTTGATAGTTAGAAATTTACATATCAAAATATATAGAAGTCGATAAGAAAACGAACGTAGAAATAGAATAGTATAATCAAAAAAGAAGTATAAGAATAAAACCTCGTAAGGATAAAAGAGAAAGTATATATGTGTTTAAAAGTGAATAAGTAGTGGTATGGTATTGATTATTCGAGTAAGTAGTCTTGTCTGTTTTGACGTTAAATGTTATTCAGTCAAGGTTTGAGAGGTAATTATACCCCAACTTGGTTGATTTCATGATATACCGATAAGTAGTAAGATTCAGGCTCGAAGATCAACGTGGAATAAGAATTAGTTAAATACTGTATTTGGGTTGTCGTAACGATGTTTTACACAACATCTGTTTTAACCCAAATATGTGCAAAGCTTGGAAATAGAATAATGAACGTTTCCTAAGTATAGAAATAAACGAGATTGGAAAAGAGATAAGTAATTGGAATATTTTCCAATTATAAATAACATATATTTTCTAAAGTTTAGAAAATAAAAGAAGGCGAGATATGGAAATGTTTTCCAAATAACATATAAGGCCAATATGGTTATTGAAAATATTTGGTTAACAAATATTGATAAGAAATAGAGAAGAGATTTAATTAATGGAATATTAATTAAACGTTCAGTGATTGTTGGATGTTTGGATGAACACTTGTTTTATTCGATAGTTAAATCATCGACTATCGAAACACTTGTTTTTATTCGATAGTTAAATCACAGACTATCGAAGTTTTGACCATCGTTGTCAATATGGAGAGACCGGTTGGATTATTATCCGAAGAACCACTCCATACCGGCAGTAGCGTGCGAATCAGATTATATAAAGATAATCGAAGACGGAGTAGAGTGCAAGGACTTTTTCTATAAATAGAAATAGTGCCTTCAGTTCATCCTGTTCCTGGGTGACTTGTATGGATGAATGTCTGACAGAGTATTTCCAGAAAGGTCACGTACATTGATTTCTTCAACTGTACCAAGAGTGGAAGCGGAGGAGGAAACTTCTTTTAGCTGACACGTAATGTACTGTTGTAGACGTCAATTAGTGATTTTCGATGGATCTGACGATGTGACATTCGAAGTGAATCTGGTGTGATGATAAAGCGTAGCTTCTAGCCTCAACATCCGGTAAATGACAGAAATCGGGCAAGCAGCATGGCTATGTAGGTCGCACCTATTAGGGTGTATAATCACCTGATCTAGAGTTTCATTTACTTCTAAAAATCTATTGTCAATGTTGTCCCATTCGGGAAACGGTTGCTGATCCCAACCGTTGGTGATATACATTCGATACACTCAAGCGAAATGAGTGGTCGGTCATGTGTGGCTGAGTTGCAAGATGTTCTTGTTGAACTCGGTGTATTCTCCTCTAGAGATATACCAGCGGAAGGTGGTTCCATACCTTGTCATAGTTGGAAATCCATTACCCAATACGTGCTTGCGGTTTTGATTGTATATTATATATGTGGAACGTGAGATGCAAGCGTTTCCACTAGATTGTTATTTATGTGATTTGGACATTATTATAATATCAAAAGAGTTGATATAAAGATTGTTTGGATTCTCATAAGGGAAAAACCCGTTCCGTGTTATACGGCGTGGTCTTATGAGATATCATTTAGTTTTCTAAAACTGTTTTAAACTGTTTACTCATACCAGTCCCATGACGGACCCGGAGTTTATTTGTTTTGTTCTACCTAAACTCTTGGGTGCCTAAATTTGTACGAGCAGTCAAGTAGTTCAGGATTTTACAGATCTATCTAAAGGAGCTTGGAGCAGGAGGCTTCAGCGTTATCCAGTTGTAGTTGTTCCGTTATGTTGTAAGTGTTGTAATCTGATAAGTGTATGATATACAGTTAAGATTTTGTATTTCAAAGATGTGATATATTATATTTTGTTCCGCTGCGATATGAGATTCTGTGTTGTTATTTCTGTTCTTCTTCTACCTCTTTCTTCTAAAAAAAATGTTTCGTATTTTCGTGATATTTGGGTTGGACGTATGATGTATATAGTTAACTCTGATGTTACGGATTTGCGGGTCATTACAGATAGCGACATCCTCCTCTTCATCTCTGTTGTCATCATTAGCGTCCTTCAGAGCTCCAATTATCTCAGCATCTTTGGGAACATCTATGCTTGGTGGTATAATGACCTTCTCAATCATCTCAGTCTCTATTTGCTCCTGTTCAACCCCTTTAGTTGGCTTAGAACCTACATCATAAGAAGCAACTGTTATTAATTCGGGAGAGAATGCGGTCCCCTCAACTGTTTGCTCCACAATACGACAACAAGTTATAATAGCTTTGGCAAATTGTAGAGAGAATATAGAGATACCTACCACCAATTGCTCGTCTGGAGTTGCAGGAGAAATCCCAGCAAGTGGGGCAACAGGAATTCCATAGATTAACTGGTCATTTGGATTAAACTCCTTGACCCCAGAAGTCTTGAGCTCCATGACCGAGCTTGAACCCTCATCAACCTTATTTTTTCCCTTGAGCTTAAGCCTCTCCTCCTCCATAGACTCTCTGATTAGACATCTACCCTCTGCTGGAACCTCGGGTTCCTTAACCCTAATAAAAGTCCGCATAAGCTAATCCTCACCGATGACTTCGACCATTAAATGTTGCTTCTCACTTTCGACGATTTGTTCCTATAACACCCCACTTCTGTTAATTCACTCACAAAGGGAATGCACTAAGTTTCATGAAGCGTTATAGGTAAACAGACACAGAATATTACAAGATAGATATAAATAAGATAGTAGCAGAAATTAAATTTTTTATTTCAAACACAAATCATGTATCGTGGTCCAAAATACCATAAGTCACAAAAACCATTACAATAATATAACTTCTGTCTTGTGCCATCAGAGTACATAAATACTTAAAAGAAAACCTAATTCCCCAAATAAAAGAGACAAAGCCATAGTAGAGATAAGAGCTTGAGCCATACTTCGGAAGCAGCTCTAGCAAGATGATATTTGAGTCGTGACTAAGCCTGAGTGTTTCCTCCCTGAGAACCTGGGGCAGAACGAAAGAAAGAAGAGGAAACAAAAGGGTAAGACATAAATTCTGGCAAGTCTAGTTACTTTTAACAAGTAAATAAATAAAAGTAGCATGACAAGCATATAAACTGGATAAGAGAGATCACTACATAAATGGCAGGTGCAATACGGTGGAGATGATAAGGTGTATATGCTTCTCTAATGATTACTCTACACTATTACTAGTATAACCAGATTGAGATGATCCCTTCCACTATAAGGTGGTAGACTTAGGCATACATCCAAATGTACCCTACTACTACCCTGATCGATCGACTCCCTACTCCCGTAGATATGCCGGCCCCACAGTAGGATGTATCACGTCCTAAAGTGGAAATCCCTCATTGATATGCACAGCCCCATATTTACAGGTATCACGGTCATCGTTTCCCCTTCTGCCTGGCTCATGCACGCATGTCGGCCGGTCGGTTTGCGCCGCCCACACCGTCCTTCACATTTGGGTCTCTTACAATTAGTCCAGTATGCGTGCCCCTTATCCGACTTAGTATGGAGTACATGTTTTGATACTTACTCCGGGTTACTGGATGAAACGGGCCCCACACAATATGATACAAGATCTCCCCTTTGTCTTGTATCCCCCCACTAGGTTTTCTTTGGCTATGTATACCACTAGGTGTCTTTAATTACATAACCGTATCATTTCTACAAGTTATGCTTACCCTAAAAGGTGTCTTTAATTACATAACTTTATTATTTCCACCGGTTATGTATACCAATAGGTGTCGTTAATTACATAACCTTATTAGGTCAGTTTGTGGGCCTATATGTAAATATTACCCACCCCATCCAGATTTTCTTAACCCATCCACTTCCATTCAATTTTACTTAACCCTAACTTTAGTTCACAATCATGCAATCCCTATGGATTAGATTTAATTAAGTAGTCCAATTCATTACCATGTCCATTTATTGTTTATAATGGGCTAGACCTCCCACATTAAACCTACAACTTGTGGATGCTGGATATGCCGGTCAGGTCCGGGCAGACTTCTTCCACAAGTTGGGCCTAACCTCGTGTCATAGCCCGATTCGTATTTGCACACTTAGACCTCTCACATTAGCTTCAACATTAGTGGTTGTTGGATATGTCGGTCGGGTCTGGACAGACTTCCACCACTAATGCAACCTAACCTTATGTCATAAGTGTCATTACAATTTCTAATTGTAGTCCTAGGCATTCATTATCAATTAATCAATTAATAAAACCTAGGCCATTATAGGTGTTAATTCCCATGTTACCGAATAATTTGAATTATATTCCAATGATGTTTATATTCAAATTATGCCAATATTAAACTTTTTCCCCCGTTCCTTAACTAGCGCACTCACAAAATTGGCGGCATGCCATTAGCCTAGTCATAAATGATAAAAGGGAAAAATAATAGAAATATGACCAAAGTGATTGTTTTAACATAACTTGGCATAAAAATAAACTAGCATGGTTATAAGATGGACGTATGAGCATAAATCTGACGAACTTGTAGCAATTACTAGTTCTAATATAACTTTGATGTCATAGTGAGCATAATAAGATCTAAATTAACCATTTAGATGTCCAAATATTCAGATATAACATAATAGGCACAAGACGATAAACTAGACCTAATTAACAAATTAAATGTCCACATAATTTAGATCCAATAGTTTAAGAGTATATCTACACAATTAAGGTTTAAGATTCACATTATTGCATGTCATAGAAGTTACAATAGATCCATCTAAATAGAAGTTTAGATTTAAATCATAACCAATTCAGAATGTCATATAATCACAATTTACAAAGGATCTGATATAATCTAGGCATATGAACAAATCCAAGTAATAGTCGTGTCATATTTACTTTTAAATATTCAAATCTTAAAGCAACTAGGGACTCAAAGTGTTAAGATTAGAAAATAAAAGGAGAATGGATCTTGAATCTCTAAATTTGATTTGCAAAGCTGATAGTTGTAGGAGATTAACGGATCCAATTCAGTTCAAAAACCAGTAGAGTTTGACCCCTATGGATTCTCAATGAGGAAAACAAGAGAAATGACTACGTATATATTACTGCTAGCCCTCTGAAACCGACTTCCACGTTAGCCCTAGGGGTTTTGACACCGTAGTGGGTGGGTCGACCCCGGTGTCGACACCCCTCTAGGGGGTCGACCCCAGTGTTGACACCCCTCTAGGGAGGTCGACCCCTTAGAGAGGGAAAACTGCCTCCATTTTTTTTCCACTTCGAATGGTTTTGGATAAAATTCTGTCTCATCCCTGACTCATGTGTATATATATAATTCTTCTACGCGTATACAAAATTAAAACCCTCATAACTTCTTCATACACTGTCCATTTTATGCAAACCAAATTTCTTTCTTGACCAGAATTTCGAGATGGACGCAATGGTGCAGTCCATTTCCCTTAATTCCGAATATTAAATTAATTATAATTTAATTATCCTCTTTAAGTGTCATTAAAAATATGGGGTGTTACAGGTCCCATACATCAACTAGAGTGGTGGTATAATTCTTGATCCAGGAGATGTCTTGGGTTCGAATAACCTAAGCAAAAATGTCCATTAGCAATTGATCAAATCCTTTTATTTCCTTCTCAACCGCGGCAAGCTTAGTGGTAGCATTGGAGGCGGATTCGGGAGCCTCATTAGCATGTCCCTCAGCGAGAGCTTCCCTCTCCTCAGCATGAGCCAGTTTGTCCTTCAGGCTTGCCATCTCATTCTCCCAAGCAGTTGTCTCTTCGGCAAAGTTGGCATGCGAAAGTTTTAGCTTAGTGTTAGCAGACCTGAGATCCTCTATCTCTTCTCTCATAGTCATACGGTCCTTGCTAATGGAATCAAGCTCAGTGTGAAAACGTCTTTCCACTTCCTCGAACTGCTTCTTTTAATTTTCAGCATCCCTTCGGGCTAAGGCAAGCTGAGCCTGGGTATCCTCTAATATTTTCTTAGCCTCATCCCTAGATTTGACGTCGTAATCCTCCATTTCCCCTGCATTCTTAACGTCTACTTCAAGAAGGCGAATGACCTCGAAAAGCTTCTTGGCATGTTTCTTCATTGCTTTGTACTATGTAGCAACAAGACTTACCCGCTCCATGATTTTCGTATCCCAATCATCGAGAATTAGTTCAAGATCTGGAATGAAGTGCATCTTTCTGAAGTAAATGTCAGGGAATTGCTCCCGCAGGCACTTCAGCTTTGCCTGATATTTTGTAGTAAGGACCACCGGCTGTGTAGTAATAATATAAATGTTGCATTGCCCAGAAGGGACAATATCTTTCTTTCCCTTTTCCAAACCTTTGCCTGGATCTTTATGCTTGTCCTTGGGCACATAATGATTCTTAGAGGACTTATCCTGAGGAGGGATATCCTTTGGGGGAATCGGAGCATTGCTAAGTTATTTTCCTCCCGCATGTGGTACTTGAAGACTATGGTGCTTCTCAAGATCTTGCCTTGAAGGAGAACGGGAGCATGAAGGATGAGGTTGATAGGAATCATAGTTTTTCTTGGATTCTCTCCCGCGACTATCACCGCGGTCATGCTCAGTAACGGGGTTGAATCTGGGTGTGTACGCATGAAGATCACGATGAGAATAGCGATAACGAGTCATTTTTCCTGCAAAAGAAATAAGCATGTGTAAGAGCCATGAATGAATACGGTGTATGAATGTCATAATGTGTAGTGTGTGTGTTGTGTGTGTCCCCCCCAAACAGACCAAGGCCTGGAGCCAAGCTTGTCTGTGCAGTATCTTTATCCTTGACGGGAGTGGGCTCTCCCTCTGAGAGGAAAGAATGCATCTATTCTGAAATCCTCGGAAGTGTAAATGTTGTCTTGCAAGGGAAGCTTGTCTAGATCTCCATATATTTTTTCCTCTGCCAGTGAATCATGAGAAGGAAGTTTAGTCGGCAGCGGTGTTTTTGGAGATGGTTGCCCTTCCGGAGTGGAAACACCCTTCAGTTCGTTAGCCCGAGCCTCGCCCCCAGTATATATGTTCATCTCTTCGTCATATTAAATAGCCGTCGACGAAGGACTTTTAGGAAGCTCAATCATTGTTGTAGTTTCTATGATCACCTGCCCCTCGGATGGGGGCATGTTACTGGATTCCCCAATCGCTTGAGTAGGGGGCACGTGCTTGTAAGGCCTGCCACCCTGACCAAGCCCAAATCTTATATCGAGAGGATGATGTTTATGAAGGTTCTCATTGGTTATACACTTCTTGATTTTGCATAAATCAGAGTTGCTTTTTATATGGCGGGACAAGCGATCTTCGTACACTTCACCTTCTTGCTTCTGGGGATTAGGAACTATACAGAAAAAGAAGATATTAGTGTTTTAATCATGAAGTTGAGACATACACTAAAGGATCAAAAACCAACTTGACTTCAGCCACTTCCTGGCGCACCCAGCCTGATGCTTTATATAGAACCATTCAGATTTAGCATCGTCTAACTTATTATGTCCATCAGTTAAGATTTTCTAGCAGGACCGGCTCAAAGGAAACGAAGTTTAGGGTCCCCATGGAATGATGTTTAAAATGGTAATAGAAGTTCAAATCCTTGTAAACAAGCTCGGTCTCCAAAATTTCTGCATAGGCTATATACAAGGTACATAGAGCTGCATAAGCATTGGGATGAAATTGCATGGGGGCTATACATAGTCGCCTCAGAAGATCGATGACGATCGAAGGAAAAGGAGGAATAGCGCCTATCGAGCACATGACCTTACTAATGGCCATAAACCCTTCCAGAGCAGAATGTGGCCTATCCCTTTTCTCCAGAGTCTTAACATCATCCCATGGAATCCCTTGCTTCAAACATATTTTCTTGAGCTTTATGTCATCAAGTATGGAAGTTATGGAATCACTTGGATTAGTTAATACCATGGCACCCTCGAGTCCGTCGGGAGCCCGATCATCTTCCTCTTCTCCAAGTGATGTGCTATCAGAGGATGTTGATTTTGCATTAGTATCCTTCTCATAATCAGATCCATAATTATCCCAATCTGGGTTTGAAGGAAGTATGTTTGGACTGTAATAGCTCGACGGCTCTGGTGCTGCACTTTTCTTTGATAATCTTTTTGAATGCCTGTCAGATATGTTTGTTGTGTTAATGAACAAACATAAAAAGTCAGAGCATAAATACCCATGAACTTCGTGTGTGCAAGTTTTAAGTGTGCCAGTGTGTGTATTGCTGAAAGGAAAAGCATGGAGCAAAGCAGATAAGCATAAAAATTAGTCGCTGTCTATCACTAAGTCATGTTCTTGTCAAGTCTAGTTCAGTCTGTCCAAAAGGCTCTAACCTAATTGTTCGTTGATTTGTCCGAGTCATGGTTGATTCTCAGCTAAAATTTATAAGGACATGTTTAATTAATCGATTCTACTTAATCAGGAATAATCTATAGGCTAAGAGTGGGTTTGGGGAGATTCCAACTATATAATTATATGATTCATCTCGTGAGGGAAAATCGGCTCGTGGTAGGGGCTTAACCGGTAGATATGCATTGGCTTATCCTAAGCATCATCTCGTGACAAGGGATTGACTCGTAGAGAGGAGTCTAGTTCGTGATTATAACAGGGCTCATGGCCAAGCATTCATATTTTCACCATGTTGGCTCGCCTTATACATCTCGTAAACTACTACAGCGGCCTCGCCTCGCTATCACCCTCCACGAAGCGATGCCTTATACTTTTCCACGAGCTAACTTGCTACCGTGATCCACAATCCGACCCAACACCTAGCTTCTCTCCATGACCCGATATGCAGGGACTCATCTCTCATCTAAGCCTCCCTTCAATCACTACCAAGAGTCGATCCCTAATAGTGAAATCGTCTTCAAGTTCCTCAACCTTTCTTCCTCAGTTCGTAACCGCTCAGCATATCACTCTTCTCAACCTCAAATCCCCGACCTTCACACTCCACCACATGAAACCAGTTGAATCCCACTCTGATACTTGAAGGAGAAAGCTATCACCCCAGTTGGCGGTGACTCGGACATGAGTAAAATTGAAACTATCAATATAGAATGATAGAAATTGGTGCGGAAATCGTGCCCATTCCACTCGCAGAATGGATTAAAGATAAGAACTGAGATTATAATACAATAATTCAAACCTGCCTATGGAGTCGAAAAGAGGTTCTGATCGAATTGGGAAAGGGGTGAAAGTTAGGGTTTCGAATTATGGAATAAAAAAGTTGTAGTGAAAAATAAATGAAGACAGGGGTTAAGGTAATCCTTATACGTGGTGATGGTGGACTATTCATGGGCCCAATGGACAGGCGGCTCATCTCGAACCTGTAGCCCAACGATGGACTCATGACTGAAGTCTAGTACCACATCAAAAGCAAAGCGGGTCAGATCGGTTCAATTGACCAGTGCATGTCATGACGCATACTTGATCAAATAAGATCAAAGTGTTTAAAAGAAAGTTACCAGGAATGGTGAATGCATTGAAGCAGAAGTCAATGAAGTAGTGGATTCAATAGTTTGAGTTTTCATACTCTATTTTAATGGTGGCTAAAGAATTTACCTGAAGAATTGCTCGTAGTTTGCTCTGAAATTCAAAGTTGTGAGGTGACTAATAAACAGCGAAATAATTGGAAACTCGAAGATGAATTTATACTCGTTAAAGGACACAATTTTTTGAAGCATCGTGACCTTACAAATAGATATGATTGTCGGTGTTCACCGTTTTGGGAACAGATACATGTACAATTTCGAACAATGTTCCATCATTGATAAAACGTACTTCGAGGGGGCAAAATGTTAGCCATCATTTGCATCAAGCCACAAGGAACCCGAATACTTATGGTTTGGCGGGCAAAGATCCATACACTCATAGGTACAAGGGGAAAATTGCAGCTCAATATGTGCAGGAAGGAGGCATGGCTCGTGATAAGGTACCACACCCACTCATGGGGTTGGTCTGCGAACCCAGCATAGGGGCATGACTCGTGATCTTCTGCCACGATCTGGTCCTCACATCAGGGTCACGAACCGACCCTATACTCAGGAAATGGTGGCCACGACTTAGTCACCCACGAACCGAGATCAAGGATCCAGTGACACGTGTCCATAATAGCCATGTTGACCACTTCTCCACCCACTCACGAACGGCTCCGAGATCCTCGAGATTGGAGCCACATGTCTTCATGAACCGCCCATAGACATCACCTATAAATAGCCTAATACTTGACATTTTTCAGGATCCTTTGGCAATTGAGAGCTCTGATTCCGCCACTATCAAACCTCTATCATTTTTAACTAGAAATATGTCGAAATTATTAAGTCAATCATTATTGTAATAGTGAGACGGAGAGAAAACCGTGATTGTACTTGCATCCTGACGTATAATCAGAATTATATAAAGTGGGCATAGGCTCTTTAATGCCGAAACATTATAAAACTAGTGTGTTTACTGCATTTTCTTTCATTTCTAGCTTTAATTCTCTACAATTCAAGATAATTTGGGTGTTAGACTGTTGATAACAAGATTTTGATTGATGCCAATGAATGAAGTTGCAATGGGAATCATATCATAGAGATAAGGTTTTATATATATACATTGACTCATGTTAGAATTATGTTAAAATCTATCCTTAAGTATAAACGAATTTTCAAAAAGAAGTAATATATATATATAAGCCTTTATGAAAGCCAAATATATACAGAAACTGGCCTACCAGTCGATTGGTAGAAAAAGGACCAGTTGATTAGTCAGTCTGTTTTTATATATAACTACTAGTTTTGAATTGTTTTATACATATGATATATTTCAACTAGTTAACTGATGATTTTTGTCTAGTCGACCGATTCGACCTAGAAACTATTTTGTGAAGAGTCATCATCTTTCATAAAGAGATTCCTCTTCATTAATCAAGGGAAATGGACATAACTTTTTATAGAAACTCTTCATGAAGGATTACTACTCTTCTATATATATATATATATATATATATATATATATATATATATATATATATATATATATATATATAAACAACTTCAAACATGTTTTACAATCATCGAATTTTACAAGTTTTACTAATCATCATTCCATTCTCTCCATTTACATTCTTTGCAAACAAAAGCTCTCCTAATTCAAATACTTGTTGGATCCTTGATTTGGTTTTAATATCACTTGATTCAACAAGAAATTTTCTTCCTTAAATCTTCGCATTCAAATTATATACTCAAGGATCAGATTATAGGAAGGGTGTACTTAAACCGTTGATTATCCTTGTTGATTCAAGAACACAAAGCAGAAGTCAATCACTTGTAATTGTTGAAGTTCTATGTAGTTGTTTAGGTGAGAGGCATCCTTGATAGGGCTCGGGTGTACTGACTTATTCCATTGGGTTAATAGAGGGTGTTGTTAGTGAATTCCAAAGAGGAGCTTCAGGACCGGACGTAGGGCGGGAAGTCCGAACCAGTATAAAATTCCGGGTGTCACTTTACCTTATTTACCGCATTTATTACTTGTGATATCTTTCTATAACTTAGATTTTACCTGTGTAACTATTGCATATTAACAAGTTAGTATATCATCTACATTCCTGCTATATCCATATAGTTCCTACTTAAGTCGTACATATCGACTTTTCAATTAGTATCAGAGCTAGACAATCATTTAACCGTAAAACCGTTAATTAATACATAGACATTATGGATAGTAACACTAGCACTAGCAATAAATCCAGATATTATGAAGGCCAATCCACTGCTAGACCACCTTTCTTTAATGGTATGAATTATAGTTACTGGGCTACACGAATGAGAATATACATGCAAGAAAATAGTTATGATGCATGGAATATTACTCAAAAAGAGTACACATCATCTACTACTGCATTCACCGAATGGTCAAATACTGAGAAAAATGAAGCTACTGCAAACGTTAAGGCCATGAACATGTTACATTGTGCTCTAGATCGAAATGATTCAATAGGATTTGTATGTGCAACACTGCATATGAAATTTGGAGAACACTTAAAATTACTCATGAAGGTACTAACAAAGTTAAACAAAGTTAAACAAAGCAAAATATCTACGCTTAGAAATCAGTTTAAAAATTTTAAGATGAATGAAAATGAATCCATAACTTTTCAAAACATTTGTCATTTATTACAAGGATTAGGAGAAAAGCATTCCGACTTCGATATAATATCAAAAAATTTGAATTCTTTAACGGACAAATGGAAGAGAAAAGTATTAGCAATCGAAGAAGCTAATGATCTTTCTACCATGAAACCAGAAGAATTGATCGGTAATCTAATGTCTTATGAAGTAAATTTGCAGGCAAAGAAAGCACAGGTACAAGATAAGAAAATTTAGCTTTCTATGTTGAAAAAGAAGATTCCGATTCAGACGAAGAAGATATAGCATTTGTTGCTAAGAATTTTAGAAAATTTCTAAATTACAGAAATGATGAGTATGAAAAAGAATTCATCGAAAGAACCTGACCCTGCTCTAGTAGAATGCTTCAACTGTCACAAGATTGGACACTATCAAAAGAATTGTCCAGAGTTAAAAATAAATCGCAAAAATGAGAAATCAAAGAGACGAGTATTTTCAGTCACTTGGGACAACTTGGATTCATCTTTTGAAAGTGATAGCGATAGTGATAGTGAGTAAGCAAACGTGTGCTTCATGGCTAAGGGTAATGATGTAAGTGATTTTACTTTTGATGGATTAGTAGAAATTAATACTGAAATTTTAGAGTCTAGAAAACGTTTAAATGGAAATTTAAACAAGCTAATGAAGATAAAAATAAAGCATAATTTGAAAGAGATCTTTTAAAAGATGAAAAATAAATTTTAGAAGAAGAAATTAGAAAATTACAAGAATCTCTTTCTATAGCAAATTCTCAAATTTCTATGTTGAGTCAAGAAATCGGGACTCAAAAGAATAAAAACGATTTATTAACTTTTGAAAATCATAATTTAAATACTAATGTTAAAATTATAGATTTAGAAAATTCTAGTTTAAAGGTTAAATTAGAAAGCATTTCTAAAAATGTAAATAATTTTAACAAGGGTAGACAGAATTGTTCTAAAATATTAGAAAATTCTCAATCGGCTTTTAGTAAAAAAGGACTTAGGTATAATAAAGAAAGTAATTCAAAAAGGAAATCCAATTTGAAAATTTCCAATATTAAACCGAAAATTTCTAGTAGTAAAATTAATATTTCTACTAAGAAAAAATATTCGGAAAATATTAGTATATGGATTCCAAAGATAAATAATATTCTTATTAGGAATAATTATATTAGAAACTTCTTAGATTTTGTTCATTATAATAGTAATTATTTTTTCAAAAAGGAACTAAAGCCCTCTTGGGTATGGCTTCCTAAGATTTAACCCTTAGGACCCTAACAGATGAAGTGGATACTAATGAAAATTTTAAATTATTTTTTGTAGGTCCCACTCAACAAACAAAGAGGAAAATGGATACTAGAGAGTGGTTTCTCAAAACACATGACAAGAGACAAGGAAATGCTAACAAATATCATTTACTCAAAAGGAGGAATTGTCACATTTGGAGATAACTCCAAAGGATACATCATTGGCAAAGGCAATGTGAGCAATTACGGTATATCTAATTCACCTCTTATTTCGGATGTTTTATTAGTTAAGAACTTAAAACACAATTTATTAAGTATAAGTCAATTGTACGATAATGGTTTTAAAATATCATTTTTTGAAAATAAATGTAGTATATTTGATTCAAATCAAAATCTCATACTTGAAGGAAATCAAGACAAAAATATTTATATTTTAAATATGACAGTTAATAATAATCCAAGTATGTGTTTATTAGCCAAAGACAATGATCCTTGGTTATGGCACAAACAATTTTTCCACATTCAATTTAAGACTATCAACAAGATGTCTAAAAATGGTCTTGTAAGAGGATTACCCAAAATAAAATTCAAAAATGAAAATTTATGTGATGCTTGTCAACTTGGAAAGTTAACTAAATCTTCTATTAAATCTAAAATGGTTATAGCAACCTTACAACCACTTGAATTACTACACATGGATTTATTCAGACCAACTCAAGTACAGTCCATAAATCATAGTAAACATGTGTTTGTAATTATTGTTGATTTTTCAAGATACACTTGGACTATGTTTTTAAAGTATAAAAGCGATACTTTTGATATCTTTAAGAATTTCGTCAAACAAATTCAAAATTTAACTGATTTAAAAATAGAGAACATACGAAGTGATCATGGAGAAGAATTTGAAAATGAAAATTTTTATTTGTTTTGTCAAAAGAAAGGAGTTTTTCATAATTTCTCTTTTCCTAGAACTCCACAGCAAAATGGAGTTGTAGAACGTAAAAATATAACTTTACAAGAATGTGCAAGAACGTTATTAAATGGAAGTACACTACCAAAGCATTTTTTGACTGAAGTAGTCGCAATAGCTTGTGATGTTTTGAATCGTGTTTCCATTCGACCTCTTACTAAAAATACTCCATACGAGCTTTTTACTGGTAGAAAACCAAAATATCCTATTTTAAAGTTTTTGGATCAAAATGTTTCATTTTAAGTACAAAAAATCAGCTTCGAAATTTTGATTCAAAATCTGATGAAGGAATATTCTTAGGATATTCTAAACGTAACAAAGCTTATCATGTTTTCAATAAAAGAACCAATAAAATAGAAGAATCTAAACACGATTTCATGAGGGTCACTGACTTCGGTGACAGCCAGGTTGAAGCGGTCTAAACACGATTTCAAAGATTCACCCGGAGCCTGCTTAATCCTTGACAATTCTATGATGCTTTTAGATTTTCGAGTGTGAAGTCGAAACTGATTCATAAAATGTTCACTCAATTCTTTAAAAGTTGATATATCGACCGTTGAGGTAGTCGGGTAAACCACATTAATGCCACGTCTTCTAGATAGATCGGGGAGGCCTTGATTTTACAACATATGGAGCTGCTGCGGCATTCATGAACCATGCATACCTCATCAGATGTTGTCCTGGGTAAGTTCTCCATGAATACTGATCCATCTGTGGCAAGTTAAATCGCTGAGGGAACTGGAAGTCCAATATACCATCTGTGAAGGGGGTGTCACTTCGCTTAATGCCCCAGTCCTCATTGGTGTAGTGTCGGCTTTCAGACATGATTTGGCACACCATCGCCCATACATCAGCATTTGTTAATGTTTTCTTAGGTTCTCTAGCCCTAATATTTGGATTACCCCTATGCTTCTGATTAGGGGATATCCTCCTGTTTCTAGCGGTAACTGCTCTACTCTGTTCCCTCCAATCTCGTTCATTCACGGGAGGAAGGGGATAGAGAAGTTGTTATTGCATAGGATTAGTAATATTAGGATCCTTGAGTAGAATGTGGGATCCACGCATGGGCAGTAACATAGGTTCTTTCAGGCTCGAGTCATCAGGTCCTAATACACAAGCAGCATCTTCACGGGATCCCAAGGATCCAAAGGTCAACTGATCAAGATTTTGAGGTCGCTTAAGCGATCTTCTTTCACGAGGACGTTCTTCATCCGAAGAAGATGAATAGTCTGCAGCATGGCGGCGTGTTGGAGAAGGTGTCTTTTGCCTTTGGAGCTCACTGAATTCCCCACTCATGGTGATCATGTTCTCTTGCATGCGAAGACTGTCACGTTTATGGGCTTCCAACGTATTTCTAGTACTCTCAAGTATATCAAGAAAACGCGAAAAATCACTATGCGTGATGGGTGCAGATGGAGCAGGTTGATCACCAGTCGTCGCGTCCGGCATCAGAGCATTGGTGGGTGCTCGAATAGATGTGTCAGTTTCAGCCGCAATCGGTTCGGATCAGAGTAGGGCATTGGAGTCGGATCGGTTCAGAGGGGAGCTCTGTGCAGCTCCAGAGCTTCCGGATCATTTTGGATTTTCTTGATGTGTTTGGTTTGGAACCTCCAGTCAGATCGGATCGTTCCAGAACTCTTTCCCCACAACCTCGTCAAGACAATGGCTTATTGATCTTCTCTAGCATCATTCTCCTGAGCACCTTGCACTTCTTTTCCTTTTCCTTTAGATATGATGTCCAATTTTTCAGTAATTGATCAGCAAATACTTGAAAATGTTGGAAATAAATGATTAACTTCTTTGAACTTGAAGGTCCAAATAGTAGAATGATAATCCCAAAAAGCGGAGAATTCAAAGATTTCTCAGTGAAAGTTCCAAAATGTTAGATCCAAAGATGGCTCTAAACTAGTAAAAATTTCTAATGGAATGAAATTAAAAACACATAAGAAACGCTCGATTTACAGTGGTTCGGCGTTAAATGGCCTACGTCCACTTTCTACTCTTTGAATTGATGACTTGAATGCAAATACAATGATGGTTCTCACTCAATTTCACTCATACAATGCATGAATTCACTCAATCTCTTCAAAAATGTATTTTAAAAGATGATTGTAATCTAAATATCTTGATGAAATTTGGTTTATGAATGAGTATGAGTTCTGAAAATGCCAAAAGATCCTTTGGAATGAGTTTTGGAGTGTATTTATAGGTGGAAACCCTTGTTGGGGTGGCTCCGGCTCAGGTATACGTGGCCTCCATCCCATAAAAGTCGGGTTCGGATGGGATATGATGGTGACAACACATCAGGTTAGTGGTAAACGTGGGGAGAACATGGGCATAAACGCTCCGCCTTTTCAGAGATCATGCGCTGTAACTCCCGCTGCTCCTCGTTCTTCGATTCGGATCGGTATCTGCATACAGGATTCGGATCGGCGTCCTCCGATCCGATCCGATCATGCTTCCAATCATGTATCATCTTGACTCAGCTATAACACAGCCAAAGGGTTTGGGTTGGACCCCTCCGGCTCGATTCGAATTTCTGACATAAATTCTTTCTTCAAACCTCCTCGTTGAGTAGTCTCTTAGCTTTGGGTAGCCGACTACAATGCGGGCTAACATACTTATATACAGGTAAACGAAAGCAAAAGCTAGTTAATTTTCTTTTAGTTTTTGATTTCATAAATAAGAGTTTAATAGTTCGACAAATAGGTACGTGTTTATGGTATGATTTGCTTGAGTGATTTTATGTCCCAGATATGGCTAGCCACTTGGCTTTTCTTTTCTTTTTGGATTAAGTGATGCTCTGCGAGGCATTAGGGATTTTTCGAATCGAGCCATGCAAGTGAGGTACTGCCAAAATTTTATGGAAATTTAGGGTGTTAGAAAAATTTAACAAATTTTATTAAGAAATATTTTTGAAGTAAAAGTAATCGATTTAAAAGTAACCTTCTAAACTAGTGATTTTGGGGAGGAAATCCATTTAAGGGGGGAGAAATGTAACAATCTAGATTTTTATGTAGGTATATTTAATTAATTTAAATATTTTAAATGATTAATTTTATGACTTTATGTCTTAAAATTTATTTAATAAGGAATTGAACGTTAAATTAAATTGAAAGTATTGAATTGAAAATCATGTTAAGTTAATTTGAAGCTATATAATTTTTTTGAATATATAATATAATAATTTATTACCAATGGATTTGATTGTTTCAAAAATGATTTATATTTTTTTGATTTGATTTAATAATAAGAATACTCATTTCTCAAACGACCGAGGATTTCAACGAAATCAATTTTATAAAATCCGTCATGGTTAATTATTGTAAGATTTCAAGTTTTTGGTCAATCGAAGTTGTTGTGTCATCATGTGCGATATAAACGCGTATCGATTTATGATTTGAAATTTAAATAATTGTTTTCCAAACAGTCTCAAAATTTGATAAAACTAGTTTCATCTGGTCCATAATTTTAAACTATTGTAGGGTTTTCAAGTTTCATTTCAATCGAATAATCTACGTGAGGGTATGATCTATAAAAGTTGCTCGACAAAAGCGCGTAAATATTTTAATAATAAGCTTCTCCTATAAATAATCTTATTCCTAACCTAACACTAAACTCTAGAAATTGCAGCCGCCATTCCTCTTTATTATTTTCAATGGTTGGAACCACGTGGCACTAATCTCCTCCGATCTCCATGACGAAGCAACGGTTGGCGATGGGACCTGAAGGGAATTTGCTCGTCGAAGGGAGAGCTGCACTTGACCAGAGCCGTTCATGCTTCGATGGCCTATATTCGTGGTGACGAACTAAAATAAAGCACGCGATTTTGGCTTGTTTGTGGGTGTTGTGGTGGTCGATGGGGTTTGGAACCAGAAAGAAATGAAAGGATGTGGAAGGGCGATCGGAGAGGAGGTGAGTGATGTGGGTATGATCGTCGATGGTGGTGGAGGTGGAAAGCGTCAATTTGGTGGGAGCATGGTTCGAGTTGTAAAACTTAGAAGAAGTAGGTGCATGTTTTGTTTGACAACAAGTGAAGGGATTAATTATGCTAACCATGGTGATTAAGACATTAATGACAAGAGTTAATCAATTTAAATTATATTAATTGGAGTAAACTTCTAATATTAATATCTCTTTCATATGTTATTGGATTCGAGCGAAACAACGTATGTTGGATTCGTGTTGACGATATCTACGTGCACGAGATGGATTGGAGAGTTTTGGAGGAAAACGGAATTTTGTCTAATTTAAAACATTAGTTTATAGCTGAAATGACGTGAATTTGTCGATCGAAATTGGATGTGAGTTAACTCTCACTCTCTCCAGAATACTTGCGGATATTATTATTTCATAAAATAATATTCATTATTGTTAGTATAAATTGTATGTTTGGATGTTCCAACAGGATTACTCAAATATTTTGGATGTTACTTGTCTTCATATTATTTATATGAACTATTAAACCCAGGTGACATTATATCTTTTTAAATGTTGATTGTTGAATCTGGACATTGGTTGTTGAATTAAAACTCAACATTTATATGTTATTAATCAATAAACAATACTATTAAGTGATTGGTAACCGATTTCCTAAAGTCTATTTTTTAAGTCATTGATTCATCATCTGGCGAATTGACTAAGTCGATGTTACAAATTTATGTTTATAACTGAAGCAAGATTTTAAATTTTATTTTATATATGAGTTATATAAATTAGAAATTTTATAAATAAATAAATATTTATAATCAGATTTTATAAAGGAAATTATTAAATTATTTATATAGTGAATTCTTGTGTTTTAAATAAGTTTTATAAACAAATAAGTTAGAAATTAACATAAGAGTTAATATTTTGGAATAATTGTCTAAGAAACAATTAAGCGGGATATCTTAAATTAGTTGGTTATTAATTAATATAAAAGGGAAGGATTAATTTGAAATAGATAAAAAGGTAGCGGCGTTTCTAAGTTGACTAAATCAACTGTTTTTAATTGAAATTGGTTATTAAATTAATTTGTTCTCAATTAATTTAATAAAGTTATTTTATTAAATAGTTGTTTAAACTTAATAAGATTTTTTAAAAGTTGATTAATCTTTAAACTTGTTAACGATATTTTTCGTCAACACCGGAGATAGGCCAATTGGGATGCATCTAAGGGAAAAACGGACTGTTTAGCCTTTGCGAGTTTTGGTTTGATTACTGCTCCTATGTGTCAGGGTCTTGAGGAGAAGGATCCTAAACTATGCTCTTGATAATGGGCCCACTAGATGTTAAAAAAGGGATTCCAAACCAAGCTTGTGGAAAGATTTAAGCTCATAAAAGGGAAACCTAGGTTTGCAAAGTGGGTTTAAACCAACGGAAAAGGGTTCTTTATCCAATCTGCGGAAATGTTTAGACAAGAATCCATGCATATATGGGAAGCAAACAGTAAATCATAACAATAATAACTAAGAAATAGTATGATAAACTCACAGGAAGATACTCTAAATATGGATGCGCTGTTTATTAATCTTTTATTTAGAATACATGAACAGAATAGGAGAAATCCTCTAATTCATCCCCGCCTGAGGATTTAGAAAAGAGGAAATACAAGAATTAGAATCCGCCTCTGAAATGTGACCCCTGGGAGATTATTTATAGAGAACTCGCGGCCCTTTTCCGCAATTGGGCTATTGGGCCTGAAGATTCCTTTATCGGTCGCTTTTCTCCTTAGTCTCGGATGTTCGGCTTCTGGTCGCTTTTGTGGTACTAGTTATGGCCTCTGAAGCGAGGGTCCCAATCTATCAAGGCTACTTCGAGATCGAGATGATCTTGTTGATGCGGTGACTTTCGTATAGCATTTGAACATTCAGTAGTGGCTCGCGGGTGTAGGCTCTCGGATGTAAATTACCAGATGTAGACGTCTAGCTCTCTTGTGTATACTTAGAGGAGCTTATCCTCCTGATGTATGTAGATAGCTACTGGTTCGAAACCGTTGTCGGTGTTCGTACTAAGTAGATTAGTATGGATAGCCTGTATCCCTGTTAGGGTTCCGATTGGCCTCCTGGTGGAGCTTTTCAAATTTTATGGTTCTCTGGAAGGTGGCTCCCGATGATGGGTAATTTTCTATTAAATGTATTTGCTATTAAATGTGACCTTTTGGCTTTAATGTGGCATATGATTCAGAAGTTGGTTTCGGATGATCTCTCATGTACTTCTGGCTTGATGCTTCTGATGCCTTCGCCTCCTGATGTATCGGTATTAAGCAAATTGATATCGATAGCACTTACGGACTTCGATGAGTAGAGCTTCTGTCTCGTTCTTTCTTAATTTCTGACTTAGATAACCTTTCACTACGGAACTCGCTGCCGTATAGGCCCTATTGGATGAACCCTGTCGAATGAACTTTGTTGGCATTTTGTAGACTTTGAGCCATTTCCTTTCGGGAAGGTGCCGGTTTATGCTGCTCTCAAATCATTATTTCCAGCTTTTGGTTATTTGTACTATTTGGCTTTTTTTTCAGAAGGTTCCTCCATACTTGCATCCCTCCGATACCACTATATCATCAATTGGTTTTGGAGTTAATTTGGGTAGTAACATTTGCCCCTCTCTAGTAAAGGGGTTTTTTGACTTTTCAAGTCTTTTTTTTGTCTTTTCCGAAGTGTCACTTCAGAGTCCTTCAATCTCCCTCAATTACGAGTGTTAATTGATGTCTCTTTGTGTGGTCTGGATTGATCTCGAAGCCTGAATACAAATTCTTCTTCCTCGTTTCCACCTTTCACCTGCAAATCAGATTCTCAAGCAAGATCACTGATTTTCTTAAAAACTACTCAAATTTTCTTTTCGAAAACCAACGCTAAATTCTCTGTAAGTATCTTTATTCCTACTATAATCTGTAACCTGGATTGTGTACTAAGATCAATAGGGGAGGAAATCAATCTGAATGTATCAAATGAAAATTGGGTTTAAGAGATAATGATCCCTCTTTCATCATGATTGATGTCCGACATTAGTGACCTTCTGTCTCATAGGTTACGTCCTTTAGGAAATACGGTGCTCAAAGTAACATACATAAGAAGAAAGTAACTTTCTCACTAACTAAGTTTCTATGCCATTGATATGAAACGATCTCAACATAATTAGGGCTAAATCTCTCTCTATTGTTCGTCTTAGTTTGTCTAGGTTTCGGGGTGTGATGTTTAATTTTTACCAAAAAAATAATGATGTCTGGATATCTGCCCCTCCCCCCCCAAAAAAACTTACTTGTACGTTAACTAAAGTACAATAGATATAATCCTCCTAATATCCCATATTGGGATTTGATTTGCCTTTTTGTCCAACTGACATTTTCGTTAATCAAGATGCAACGGTACTCATGTATGAATGATATATGTGTATTTGTGTAAGGAGTATGTATACTAATGGTACTGTGATGGGGGTGATATAACCTGACAGAATCATGTCTAGCAAAAGTCCTACTAAGGTGAAGTCCAAGGATTCCAAGGTCTCTCATCCTAAGAAAGCATTTTCTCCGAAGCCGTCCTTGATTACTTCTCAACGTTCCGTGATGGGCATATTGGATAGTTTTGGCATATAGGATATTGATGCTATAGCAGCTTCTTCTCCAAAAAATTTCAAGAACCCTCCAGAATAGTATTTCGTGTTCTCAGCAATTCATATTTGCCATGGAGGCTTTCTTCCTTTCCCATCTTTTCTACATAGACTCTTAGTTGACTTGAAAGTTGCTCCCATTCCACTCTCACCCAACACATACACAAATTTATTATGCTTGGAGGCCCTAACGCTTGCATCAGTCCAGGATTCTTTAAGTCCTAAACTTATTTTCCATATGGTCCGTTTTTCTAAGAGTTCAGAATTGCCAATATGGAGAGCTAATCCCGTAAAGAGGCTGGTTACCGATAGCATTAACAAAACTAGGCCATGGGAAAACCAATGTTTTCTTGTAAAATGTTCTCCTGGCATATCAGGGAAATTTGTTGATGACGGTAGGCTTTTTGCTTTAGAAAGTAAATATTTCATATTTGTGGTTTTCGTTTATATGTATCTTCCTCTTATCATAGAACCCCCTCCAAAGATATGATTTTGACGTCGGCGGAAGCTTAAGTTGTTGAGGCTATCTTTAATTCGCCAGTGGAGCATATGTGCTGGTCTTTTCTTTTAACTGTCGACAGGCTCCATCAATATGGCTTGATCCCTCCGGGTCTGAAGATAATGGGGCGACCTCCCATCAAATTTTCAGGTCCTAAAGGGCTGATGCTGAACTCTAGCTCGTTCAATGCAGGCTCTCCTATCTTTCCAAGTAGCTTGAATGAGATTACACATTTGACTCGACAACATCCATCATTCATTCTCTTGTTTTCTTCTTGTTTTTTCTCTAATTCATCCTTCTTTGGTTTAAGATCTTCAACTTCTCAGGACGCAATTGCCCTTGCAGCTTATAGCCGGTTTATCTAAGCAATAAAGAGGATCGCCCAAACCGACATTGAATCACCATCAAAGAAATCCAGACATGATAAGTTGGTTAGCTTCTCAAAGAATATTTTCGTTTCCCCGAAAATAAGGCAGACCTTTGATCCTTCTACCATTGATGATGACCAGGTGGTTAATCTGGATGCTTCACCCGCTGTTTCACTGAAAGGTAAATCCGTAAGCAGCCCTGCTCTTCACGATACTTTCAGCAAGTTAGGCAGGGAAGGGCATAGTCTTCCGGTGTCTTCCTCTTCTCATTGTGCTACCTCTCCTTCACCTCCTTCGCCGGCCTCTGATTTTGACAGGCTTATGGGTCTTTCTCTCTCATTTCCTAATGTTGCTAATATCACACCGACTTCTTCAACCTTAGATTCAGAATATTTTCATCGGCAGCAAATCAGGGACCAACTTTTGGTATTGATTTGTCTTTTCTGATTCCTTTGTATTCATATTGTTTTTTGCATAGCTTAATTCATTTCCCTTCCTCAAATACTAAAGACTTGGTATCTATCCAGAGGGATGGCTTCCACTTCAGCAACGAAATTAAATGCCCTTAAGGAGGAGAATAGGGCGTTGACATATAAGGTCAATACTTTGTTGTAGGAGAAGGAGGAAGGTAACATCAAGCGTAATGAGTTAGAGACTCTTGGGGAAAGGAAGGCTAAAGAGGTGTTGGGTGAATCAAGTTGAAGACCTTAAGGAGGAAAAGTCAGAAATGGAGGTGGACCATGCCGCTGAGGTAGATCGGATGAACACTCAACTCTCTATCGCAAAAAGAATAATTTATGAGGCAAGTGAAAGAATTTCCAACTTTTTGAATGTTCATCTTGATACCATCGCTATGGGGTATTCTGAAGATGCCCTCATCATTGCTTTCTCTGACAATTGCAAGAGGCTTTCAGAATCTGACTTCTCTTCAATTGATCCCTCGGTCCGAGATAGGGTTTTAGAGAAAATTGAGCAGGTGAGACGAGAGCATAAGGTTCCTTCGATGAATAAGATAAATCCCGTGTTGCTTTTGTTTAACAATGAATTTTCTGAGGATTATGAGGAAGAAGTGGCGGAGGAAAACACATCAGAAGGAGAGATAGAAGAAAACATGGATAAGCAAGGTGGACCCGGAAAGGGTGACAGAGCATCCTCTCCCACAACGAAGGAGTTGCCTTCCAAGGAAGGTGGCTCCTTAGACTTCAAGAAGAAAGGGAATCCTAATCGGTCCGATGTCGATGTTACCCACATACGACTTTCGCTTTCAAAATACTTACCTTCTCTTTGAATTCCGTTAATGACTAGTCTTATCATATTACAACAGTTCTCTGCTTCTCCGAAGATGTAAGTAATATTAATGCTTTAGATTCTGTGCTTGAGAATATGGAGGGATTCTCAAGGAATTTTTGTCTTGTGAAAACAATTTGATAAGGGGTTTTGAATATTATTGTATGAAGTATACATTTTCTTTTAATTTGTTCGTGAATTGTGTTGGTTTTGTGATATTTAGCGGTTTATGGTGTTATAGTAATATGTCGGTGTGGACACGGTGTCTATGTGTGTATGAATTGATAATGATCATGTGGTTATCTTTACTTGGAATGCTTGATGTTATCAATGTATATTTGTTGTCTTTGTTTTATATGTTACGCTATCTCATCTTATCTATGACTAGGAGGACTAATTCCAGGGCCCTTGTAACAACCCGTATTTTTGAATAACATGTTATAACATAAATGGAGGCAGAATTAAACTGTAAAATCTGAATCAAGGGAAACGGGCTGTGCAATTGCGTTCGTCTCGGAAAAATACGCGAAATAGAGTTCGAGTTTTCGAAAATCGGAGTACGTATGACCAAGATATGGCCTCGCGAAGTTTCACGAAAAAATCACAAATTAAAGTATACTTAATTAAGCGAAATGGGTTGCGCAGAGAAATATATATATATATATATATATATATATATTGATATATATATATATAATTGAAAATTAAATAAATAAATATGCAAAAATGTTCAAAACAGCGAATTGGGAGAGGGGAATAACCGAACCGGCCGATTTTTGAGGTCGACCCGAGCTCGCTGGGTCGACTAGGGGTTAATCCAGGGTGTTTGGCTGTCAACCCGTGGGCCGATTCGCTCAAATGCAGATTTTGCATTTGAATGGTTCTCATGGTTCAGCTTTAATCTAAAGGCCCTAGATGGTTCCTACACTTGACTTCTTCCCCAAGACATGCTTTGATGGCTTGGATTGAATCTAGTGTTAATCCTATGGCTAATATTACCCTAATCTTCTATAAAAAGGACCTAACACCTAGCCGAAATCATCATTATTCATTCCTACAACTAAACTATGCCAAAATTGTTCCTCTCATGGCCTCCACTCTCATGCTAAAATTTCTAAGTTAAATTATATGAGAGATTTTGAATGCATACAAATATTTTCAAGCTTGTATGAATGTTCTTAGTTTGCATTCAAGTCAAGTTGCAACATTTCTATTTCAAAGCAAGGGTTTTTATTGATTTGGCTAAGGGGTTTTTCATTTGGAGCTTGCATATTTGGGTTTTTGGTGCTTGCATAAGGGCTTCGTCTCAATCTTTATAATAAATATTTATTTGTGTCTTCATAGCATTGTAAGCCCTTTTCTACTTTCTTTCTTTGAACTCTAAAGTTAAATGAATGATGCAAGTTTGGGGTTGATCATTATATGCAAGTTTGGTTGATCATTATATACAAGTTTGGTTGATCATTATATGCAAGTTTGGTTGATCATTATATGCAAGTTTGGTTGGTCATTATATGCAAGTTTGGTTGATCATTATATGCAAGTTTGGTTGATCATTATATGCAAGTTTGGATGATCATTATGCAAGTTGGTTTAATCATTATGTATGACACATGTTGCTATGTTATGCAAGTTTGGGTTGATCATGTTATCATGTTATGCAAGTTAAACTTAAAGTTTTGAGCGTAAAGCTCCAAGCTTTATATTAAAGGTTGCATTTTGGCAACATGAAAGTTATCATATCCCTTATGATAACTTGCATGTGAGGCCAAATGAGAACTTCTAGCAAGTTCTACATGTTATTTATCACCATGTATCACTCATATGCTAAGTTTGGTTTTATGCATGCTTTTGAAGCCCAATAATGCAATATGCAAGTATATGAACATATGTACATTTCATATGCCAGCATGTTAAACTTGTGGCTTCAACACCTTTATGTCATGGTTATACCAAGTTCCCTATTTTATCCTTTATGCGTTGTTGCGATTATGTAAACGATGGGATTACGTTGGGGTTGGATAACATAATGACATGAACATGATTTTTGTAACATGACGTGATATGTTAACTTGTAATTATGTTTTGTAAACATAATGGACATGACACTTAGCAAAAATGAGTGTGGCCAACTCGAGGTTGGGTTGAATTTGTAGCATAAATCTACCCGGACCCGCCCGGCTTAACTAGTGGCTACAAACAATAGGACCCAATGTGAGAAGTTGGTCATGTTGTGCTCGAACCCGAGGTTAGACCTAGTTGTGGTATAAAGCTACCCGGACCCGCCCGGCTTAACTAGTAACCACAACAAAGTCTAATGTGAGAGGTTAAAGCGCATTAAGTTAATTAATGCCTCCTGATTAGGGTTAAGTCATGGTCCACTTAATACTTAACCAATTTGGGCTTGATGGATTAATCGAGGTTAAGTCAGGAGCCTTGGGTACTCTTAACCAATTTAATCCACGTGTGGATCGGGTTAACCACATTTAACCCATTAAGAAACCCTAGTTGCGTGGTCCTTTTCAGCAGTAACCTTCTAGGTAGTATCATAAGACCCTAGGACTAGGCTAGGGTGGGGCACGATTACTGGGCTGATTGTAAGAGACCAAAAAGAGACGGCTGAATGATGCCCCGGTTGTTCAGGCGGACCATGGTCGTGCACATCAAGTCCGGAGTTGAACACGGGCACAGGTAGGTTTGGACTGTGCATCCTGCAATGGTGTCAGAGGGTTACACCATAGGGCCTGATACACCCTAGGGTGGACCCTGCACAGTCAACTACATTACATGATTAGGCCGTATGACACTGACACTTGACGAGTTAGGCTTATAGGGAGCCGATCGACTAGACCGTGTAGTTGGACCTTAATTTAGGCCATCTCATGATGTTGGGCCAAGCTTGGGCCAAGGGATCAATTCTTGTTTTTACTTGACATGTTAGAATGCTAGTACACCCGTGGTGCAAAACTTAACCTTAATTATGCGATGACACCTTTATCTATCTTGTTAGTTAATCATCATGCCAGTATGTTGTTATCCTTATGTTCATCTCAGCTTCTCATGCCAGTTAACTTTACTAGTTCATAGACAGATAGTAGTAGGGCTTACCAGTCTTTTTGACTGACCTGTTTTCTTTCGCCTCTTTTCTTCCGTTCCCCCCCCCCCTCAGGTTCTCAGGGTGGGAACATTGGAGCTTAGCTTGGATCTTTACAGCTTGCTTACTGGATTTGCTCATGTACGGTTTTGGACATTGAGCTAGCTATGGTTTATCACTTCATTTTGGGGATAGTACTTTATGTATTTCAGTTTTTCAGTTTATGCTTTTATCTAGACTTTGTTGTTGGAAAATATTGACCAAGTACTTTGTTGTAACATGACTATGGTTTTGAAATGCTAAGTTTTATCCGCTGCTTTACTATTCTGTTTTACTTATATGTTCTGTCTTGTGATATCTGCATCCATGTTTACCTTGTTTAACGCCCATCCAAAGCTAATGTCCTTGCAAGAGTGGCATTGGTGGAGGTGGGGTGTCACATTTGGTATCAGAGCATAAGGTTTACAAGATTTGAGCAAAAGTGTTTTTAAAACTTACCTTTTGAAAAACTATTTTCAAAACCAATTAAGTATTTTCCAAGAAAAAGTCTAGTTATTTTAAAAAAAAGGCTATTCCCCAAAAGCCATAGCACTATCATTCGTTTCTTCGTTCTGAATCTATCTTTTTCTTCGTTTTAGCATGGCCGGTCGCTTTAACATCCCGGAAGGCGTACAAGTACCCGTCTGGTTCCGGAGATTTATGGAGGCAAGGGCGAATGACGCCGGCACCGCGAACATTCCTCCTCCTTCCCCCGTCGCTAACATCTCTCCTCCTCCCGTAGCTGAGGTTCCTTCTCCCCCTCAGCATCCGCAAGAGGATTTCGCAAAGCTTTGCAAAGACTTTAAGGCGACGGGTTGCAAGAATTTTGTCGGAACGGAGACTTCTGTGGAGGCAAGAAACTGGTTAAAGGAAACTGAAGACCTCTTTGCTATCTTTGATGTGGAAGATCGTAGGAAAGTTCTGTTGGCGGTATGGCTATTGAAAGGGGAAGCTGCTTATTGGTGGGTAGTCACCACCACTACTAGACCCATTGAGACTTGGGATGACTTTAGGAGAAGGTTTGGACTAAAGTTTCTATCATCGACAGAAGAGAACCTTCAACTAGAGAGGTTCCTATCACTAAAGCAAGGGGACATGACCGTTAGAGAATACGTGGATAAGTTTAATCAACTTGCTCAATTCGGTCTAGAATGGGTTAACACCGCTCGGAAGAAGGCCCTACGCTTTGCTCTAGGATTAAATGAGCCATTGCGCGGTTTGGCCATATCTCATATACCCCTGGGGGCGACCTTCGAGAGTTTGGTGAATATGACCCTACTTCAAGAAGAAGATAAGAGTGTCAAGAAGGAGGTCAAGGTAAATGAGTCCCAAGGCAAGAAGGAAGATACCGAGAAAAGAGATAAGAACAACAACAATAGCAAGGACAACAAGTCAACAGAAAGAAGGAAGTGCAACTTCTGTGGGATTACTGGGCACATAGCCAAAGACTGTAGGAAGAAGAAGAGGAAGTTGGGCGAATGCTTTCACTGTGGAGAGCCTAGACATCTTAGCAAGGATTGCCCCAAGAAGAAAGGACAAGGGCAAGGGCAGAATCAGCGTGCAGGACCTTCTGGAGGGCAAGTGCATGCTCTCAATGCTGCTCCAGTTCAGGACGAGGTAGTATTTCTGTAGAAAGTCTTGTTTATATTTCTGATTATCTTGTTCGCACCTTATTTGATTCTGGCGCATCGCATAGTTTTATCTCTTCTGACATTGTTGAAAGTTTGCACCTAAGTACTAGCTTAGTTGAGGATCCCGTTTGTGTTTCAAATCCAATTGGGGGTTCCGCCCATCTGTCTATGATTTGTGTGGATTTGAAAATTTCTATCTTGGCCGTAGAATTCACGTGTAGTGCTTATGTTCTCGGGGTCACGGGATATGGGTTGGTCTTGGGCATGGATTGGTTGTCCAGTTATGGAGCCATCCTCGATTGTGAGCATAGGGTGGAGAGGCTCATGACTCGCCTCGGTAACACCCTAGAAATTTCTTGTAACCCTAGAGGTCCCATCATGTTATGTTATCTTGAATCTCTCGACTCATCCATCGATGATCTGCAATCTGTAAGGGTGGTCCGAGACTATCCCGATGTCTTTGAAGAAGTTAAGGGGTTACCCCCTAAACGAGAGATAGATTTCCGCATTTATCTAGTTGATAATGCCAAGCCAGTATCATTGCCCATTAGGCACATGGCCCCTCGTGAAAGAAGGGAGCTCAGTAAGCAAATCAAGGAGTTGCTTGAGAAGAATTTTATTAGGCGAAGCATTTCTGAATGGGGTGCTCCGGTGGTATTCGCTACTAAGGCGGATGGTTCGCTTCGTCTATGTGTTGATTATCGAGAGTTGAACAAGCTGATAAAGAAGAATAGGCACCCGTTATCGAGAATTGATGATCTCTTTGACCAGCTTGTAGGTGCTTCTGTTTTCTCTCAGCTCGATCTAACCACCTAATTCCATCAGCCTAGAGTGGCTGAGGATAGCATTGATAAAACTGCGTTTAGGACTCCAGATGGATTCTTTGAATGGCTTGTCATGCTGTTCGGTTTGACTAATGCACCCGCCTACTTCGTAGATTTGATGAGTAGGGTGTTCAGGGAGTTCCTTAACAAGTTTGTTGTTGTCTTCGTGGATGATATTCTGATCTTCTCAAAGGATGAGGAAGAGCATGCTAGGCATCTCAAGGAAGTGATGAATACGCTTAGAGCGCATCAGTTGAAAGCCAAGTTCTCCAAATGTCATTTCTGGAGAAGGGAAGTTCGGTTTCTTGGACATATAGTTTCTAAGCAAGGCATAGCGGTGGATCCAGCGAAAGTGGTTGTGGAAGACTCCTAGGAGTGCAACCGAAGTAAGAAGCTTTCTCGGTTTGGCGGGCTACTATAGGAAGTTCATCAGGGACTTCGCTAAGATTTCAGCCCCTCTTACTAAGTTGAAAAGAAGAACTTAGTTTGTGCATGGGACTTGGAGTGTGAGCTTGCTTTTCAAAGGCTCAAGAGAGCCCTTACCTCAGCTCCAGTTTGGCAACGTGGATTGGCACTGTTTTCAAGAGATAGTTTTCTGCGTGGGATACCGTATAGTATGTAAATGAGATCCAAGATTCACTAACGAATCTTGGAAAGCTTGCATGAACCATGAGCACGCAGTTATGTTTAAGCCAAGTATTTTAGGCAAAGAATAAGTGGAAGTGGAACGAGAAGCGACGGTGAAATGAGTTCTAATTCATATTTTGGGAACAAGAATTAAGAACTACGTAATTACGAAGATAAAAGACGGTCAGGGCACGATTGGATTAAGCACAAGAAAATACGGCTTAGAAGATTGAAGTCTAGATACGCGCATTTAATCTCTTTCTAAGAGTATATCCTTGATCCCTATTGTTCCGTAGAGCTTACTCGCATGCTACCTTTTAAGTATATCCTCTCAGTCCTATCCTCAATCTTAGTTCTGTTACAAACCCCCTAAGGAGTATGGCTAGCCTATCTGTGGTATATGGTTGGGGTAAAGAAGTTCGCCACCAAACTATTTGGGCTTTATGGGATATGGGTAATAATTGATAGATTTACAAAGAGAGCCCATTTTATTCCGGTGAAAAGTAAGAGGACCGTATCACGGCTAGCATCTGTTTATCTTTAAAAGATAGTGCGGCTGCATGGAGTTCCTTCTAGCATAGTTAGCGATCCTGACCCAATTTTCACTAGCCAGTTCTGGAACAGTTTGCAAGAAGTAAAGGGTACGCGATTGAATCTGAGTACAGCCTATCACCCCCAGACGGATGGCCAAACTGAAAGGGTGAATAGAGTGCTAGAAGATCTTTTGAGGTTTTGTGTTCTCGACTTCGGTGGTACTTGGGAAGACCACCTTCCTCTTGTAGAGTTCGCTTATAATAATAACTATCAAGCCAGCATAGGGATGGCACCATTCGAAGCTTCGTATGGGAGGCTGTGCAAGCCACCAACATGTTGGTGGGAAGATGACGGATAAGCTTATAATTGAGCCCGACATGATAAGGGACACATCCGAGAGGGTTGAATTGATTCGAAGACGGATAAGAATGGCCCAAGACAAACAGAAATCCTATGCAGACAAGCGAAGGACAGACTTGGAATTTAAAATTGGAGATATGGTCTTTGTGAAGATTTCTCCTTTGCGAAATATGGTTCGCTGACACCAAGGATCGTAGGACCCTTCCCTACTATAGAAAGAGTCGGGAAGATGACTTATAAGGTGGAATTGCCGAGAAGCTGGCCGGAGTGCATAATGTCTTTCATGTCTCGCATCTCCGGAAGTGTTTGCACAGACCCGCCAAAGTGGTTGAACCAAGTATTCTTGAAGACATGGAGGTAGAGGATGAAGCAACCCTGAGACGAGCTCCGATTCATATCATGGAAATGAAGACAAAGAAGCTAAGAAGCAAAGAAGTTAAGCTTGTTAAGGCGCAATGGAGTGAAACAGAGGGAGATGCAACTTGGGAAACCAAGGAGAAGAGGCGCGTGCTTTATCCATTTCTCTTGGAAGATACATTTTCAATCTCTTTTCCTAGATTGGTATATCTTCCCTTTGCTATCCATGCTTATCTAGTTTATCTTGTTTCGTAAATCTTGTCATGAGAACCTTAGGTAGGAACCCTTGGTTGAAACATGTATTTGAAGCATGTTATGTTTGATGTTTGCAAGTGGTTGCAAGTGTTTGCAAGTGGATACTCGTGGATGCATAATACACGTTAGGCACTAAGATCGGCTCACACACTTTCATACCGCATATGCATTAGTGTTTATGCTTATTCATGGATGAAAACTTGTTATGCTATCACGTGGATGTTGCATATGGATGAATGTTATGTGCACTCATGTAGAGATTATAAATTATGTTAGGAATTTGCATACATATGGACTCATTTCACTAACATATTTTGCATTAAGGGGGTTTACTGAATCAGTAACCTCCTGATTTTCGCATTAGATAAGTACATATACACACACCTTTGCATATGATCATACAACATTTAGAACCTTTTAAGGACAATGATTGCTCGTGGATGATGTTTTGAGTAGATGGATGATGGATGGTAGGATACGTTTTTCCTAACTTGGGGATTTCGGGGACGAAATCCTTTAAGAAGGGGAGAATGTAACAACCCGTATTTTTGAATAACATGTTATAACATAAATGGAGGCAGAATTAAACTATAAAATCTCAATCAAGGGAAACGGGCTGTGCCATTGCGTTCGTCTCGGAAAAATACGCGAAATAGAGTTCGAGTTTTCGAAAATCGGAGTCCGTATGGCCAAGATATGGCCTTGCGAAGTTTCATGAAAAATTCACAAATTAAAGTATACTTAATTAAGTGAAATGGGTTGCGCAGAGAAATATATATATATATTGATATATATATATATATATATATATATAATTGAAAATTAAATAAATAAATATGCAAAAATGTTCAAAACAGCGAATTGGGAGAGGGGAATAACCGAACTGGCCGATTTTTGAGGTCGACCCAAGCTTGCTGGGTCGACTAGGGGTTAATCCAGGGTGTTTGGCTGTCAACCCGTGGGCCGATTCGTTCAAATGCAGATTTTGCATTTGAATGGTTCTCATGGTTCAGCTTTAATCTAAAGGCCCTAGATGGTTCCTACACTTGACTTCTTCCCCAAGACATGCTTTGATGGCTTGGATTGAATCTAGCGTTAATCCTATGGCTAATATTACCCTAATCTTCTATAAAAAGGACCTAACACCTAGCCTAAATCATCATTATTCATTCCTACAACTAAACTATGCCAAAATTGTTCCTCTCATGGCCTCCACTCTCATGCTAAAATTTCTAAGTTAAATTATATGAGAGATTTTGAATGCATACAAATATTTTCAAGCTTGTATGAATGTTCTTAGTTTGCATTCAAGTCAAGTTGCAACATTTTTATTTCAAAGCAAGGGTTTTTATTGATTTGGCTCAAGGGTTTTTCATTTGGAGCTTGCATATTTGGGTTTTTGGTGCTTGCATAAGGGCTTCGTCTCAATCTTTATAATAAATATTTATTTGTGTCTTCATAGCATTGTAAGCCCTTTTCTACTTTCTTTCTTTGAACTCTAAAGTTAAATGAATGATGCAAGTTTGGGGTTGATCATTATATGCAAGTTTGGTTGATCATTATATGCAAGTTTGGTTGATCATTATATGCAAGTTTGGTTGATCATTATATGCAAGTTTGGATGATCATTATGCAAGTTGGTTTAATCATTATGTATGACACATGTTGCTATGTTATGCAAGTTTGGGTTGATCATGTTATCATGTTATGCAAGTTAAACTTGAGGTTTTGAGCATAAAGCTCCAAGCTTTATATTAAAGGTTGCATTTTGGCAACATGAAAGTTATCATATCCCTTATGATAACTTGCATGTGAGGCCAAATGCGAACTTCTAGCAACTTCTACATGTTATTTATCACCATGTATCACTCATATGCTAAATTTGGTTTTATGCATGCTTTTGAAGCCTAATAATGCAATATGCAAGTACATGAACATATGTACATTTCATATGCCAGCATGTTAAACTTGTGGCTTCAACACCTTTATGTCATGGTTATGCCAAGTTCCCTATTTTATCCTTTATGTGTTGTTGCGATTATGTAAACGATGGGATTACGTTGGGGTTGGGTAACATAATGACATGAACATGATTTTTGTAACATGGCGTGATATGTTAACTTGTAATTATGTTTTGTAAACATAATGGACATGACACTTAGAAAATATGAGCGTGGCCAACTCGAGGTTGGGTTGAGTTTGTAGCATAAATCTACCCGGACCCGCCCGGCTTAACTAGTGGCTACAAACAATAGGACCCAATGTGAGAAGTTGGTCATGTTGTGCTCGAACCCGAGGTTAGACCTAGTTGTGGTATAAAGCTACCCGGACCCGCCCGGCTTAACTAGTAACCACAACAAAGTCTAATGTGAGAGGTTAAAGGGCATTAAGTTAATTAATGCCTCCTGATTAGGGTTAAGTCATGGTCCACTTAATACTTAACCAATTTGGGCTTGATGGATTAATCGAGGTTAAGTCAGGAGCCTTGGGTACTCTTAACCAATTTAATCCATGTGTGGATCGGGTTAACCACATTTAACTCGTTAAGAAACCCTAGTTGCGTGGTCCTTTTCAGCAGTAACCTTCTAGGTAGTATCATAAGACCCTAGGACTAGGCTAGGGTGGGGCACGATTACTGGGCTAATTGTAAGAGACCAAAAAGAGACGGTTGAATGATGCCCCGGTTGTTCAGGCGGACCATGGTCGTGCACATCAAGTCCGGAGTTGAACACGGGCACCGGTAGGTTTGGACTGTGCATCCTGCAATGGTGTCAGAGGGTTACACCATAGGGCCTGATACACCCTAGGGTGGACCCTGCACAGTCAACTACATTACATGATTAGGCCGTATGACACTGACACTTGACGAGTTAGGCTTATAGGGAGCCGATCGACTAGACCGTGTAGTTGGACCTTAATTTAGGTCATCTCATGATGTTGGGCCAAGCTTGGGCCAAGGGATCAATTCTTGTTTTTACTTGACATGTTAGAATGCTAGTACACCCGTGGTGCAAAACTTAACCTTAATTATGCGATGACACCTTTATCTATCTTGTTAGTTAATCATCATGCCAGTATGTTGTTATCCTTATGTTCATCTCAGCTTCTCATGCCAGTTAACTTTACTAGTTCATAGACAGATAGTAGTAGGGCTTACCAGTCTTTTTGACTGACCTGTTTTCTTTCGCCTCTTTTCAGGTTCTCAGGGTGGGAACATTGGAGCTTAGCTTGGATCTTTACAGCTTGCTTACTGGATTTGCTCATGTACGATTTTGGACATTGAGCTAGCTATGGTTTATCACTTCATTTTGGGGATAGTACTTTATGTATTTCAGTTTTTCAGTTTATGCTTTTATCTAGACTTTGTTGTTGGAAAATAATGACCAAGTACTTTGTTGTAACATGACTATGGTTTTGAAATGCTAAGTTTTATCCATTGCTTTACTACTCTGTTTTACTTATATGTTCTGTCTTGTGATATCTGCATGCATGTTTACCTTGTTTAACGCCCCTCTAAAGCTAATGTCCTTGCAAGAGTGGCATTGGAGGTGTGGTGTCACAGCCCTCTTCACAGTTTAGAGAGGAAACTTCGAACACTGTTGGTCACAAAGATATTTTTGGAAATGCCCCCCTATCGGGCAACAAATATATGTACTATCTCCAAAAGATAGTAGTCACAAATCTCAAGGAACGGGTGTCTCATTTGGAAAAACAACTAAAGGAGAAAGATGAAATTATCTATAATTTGCAACGTAGGCCAGCAACAAAATTCTCTGAGAGTTCAGGCGCAGCGGTAGGTAAACTATACCACGAAATTGACAAGTTGGAGGATGAACTAAAGAGAGCTAAGGAGAATTGTGCTTCCTTAGAATTCGAGTCACAAAACCCAGACTCGGAGTGATAGACTTTTCCCATATGTTTGTAATATAAATCCTTCAAAGCGGTGATTGTGTTCGTGTAAGGGTTTATGTTGTGACTTCTAGTAGGCAAGCTTGTGTATTGTGTTATTTATTTGATGCATTGCTTTTGTCGGGACGTTGCGATTATAGTTCAGCGCGTTGTAGCGACGAGAGAACTACTTGCGCCAAGTGCTAGCGACAATCTTCCTTATGCGACAGGTATCTTGGGAGAATCTCCTCCGTAAGATTTTCCTAAGAAAAGGAGTGTTTCTATTTAAGGGACTTCATTGGAAATGTATTGGGTCTTCGCCCTAGTTCCTTACCGAACTTGTGTTTTAATGTGACGTTATTTCTTATGTTGTGCCAGGAGTGGGTTTATAAAAGAAGTAAAATGATGCATATATAAATTAAAGACACTTCCTTGAGAAAACGAGAGGGTCACAAGCTTATCCTCCGTAATAGCGGAAGTGTAATCCCGAATCATATTCAAATTACCAAGATGGTCAGATGGTTTCTTCCTGTTTAGATATAAGAATATGAGTTCATCCTGTTATTCATGGTGGGATTGGAACCCCATGTCCGGTTGTAGTTTCTCCTGTATCACCCAGATTCGAGTATTAGGATATGAGACCGAGAGCTCGCTCCTGATCCTTGTTGTGAACTGAATCAACTCACATTCGGGTATTAAGGTAAGATCGAAACCCCCTTCAGGTATGTGCATATCCTATATAACCCAAATTCGGGTTATTTAAGGTAAGTGATTGGAAATACGCGTCTGGTCTTTCCTAGGAACTGAGTCAACCTATATTCGGGTATCGGTGTAGAAGACCTAAACTAAACCTTGTTTAGGCCATTAGAGATTAAAGACCAGAAATTCCCTCTTGCAGCATGTGTAAAGAACTGAATCAACCCAGATTCGGGTATTTAAAGATTTAAGACCAGAAACCCTCTTTCGGCGTTTGTGAAGAACCGAATCAACCCCCATTCGGTTATTTGCAGATTGAAGACCGGAAACCCCTTCCGGCATCAATATCTTAGTATCCTCCTTAGATTTTATTTGTGAAGTAGAGGTTGTACATATTTCCTGAGCCACTCTCTAAACTTTTGATATCAAAGCAGAGGATGTACGTGCTTTGTTGGCCACTCTCTCGGCATGTGCATCCGGTGCGCTTGGCTAGCTTATCCACAAGCAGGTCCCAAGGACTTTCCCAACCTCCCTCTAGGAGGTGCCTTATCCTGACCATTGTAGGTGATGATAAGGTCATAGAAACTTAGACGGGGCCATTGTAGACACATAACTAAGTTTTACACTTTTGATGCTCTATGCTGACCATTGTAGGTACTGATAGAGGCTTACGCATCACCCCCCTCCAAGGGGTGACCTATCCTGACCATTATAGGAGATGATAGGGGTTGGTGTTCCCTTCTGCGGGTAACGCGGAACATAATCAGAGGTAGGACGTGCTCTTCTGTGAGCAGAGGTAGGACATGCTTAGTTCTAGCAGAGGCAGGGCGTACTCTTCTGCAAGCAGAGGCAGGGCTTGCTAATGGTAGATGCACCACCATGACCATTGCTAGTGTGAAATGGAGGCTTACGCTTTTCATCCTTTAACCTAGCCCCCTCTGATTTGGGCATGGAGAAAGACTAACACACCATCCCCCTCCGAGGATGCCTTCCCCTGACCACTTTGGTGGTCATAAGGGATTTGATCCATATATGATTTGAACCCTTTTGGGTTTCTTTGGGATTCGAACGGAGGGTTTTCCATAGCCTCCGTCGTGTTTGATAATCCTTTTCCTAAGGGTCTTTACTGAACTCAAACTAATTAATCTTGTTAAACTCCCGTAATTGGCCCTGGCTGACAAATTTGATGACCCTTTCCTCATGTATTCTGCAATGATTAGTGTCATGTCTGTTCTTCAAGTGGTAATGACAATAGGATTCCTCTGCCTTCCTTTCGTATTTGGGCTTTTTTCTTTGTGGATGACCAATAGTTGAGTTTGTGTTTAGTTAGGAAATAGATATTCTCCATCGAGGTGGAAAGTAATATTCCTTGAGTAGTCTTGTCATGAATTTCTTTTCTTGTCCCTGGGACCTAACCCTCTTGTGGTCCAACCCTGTTTTTTACCTACATCTCTGCTCCTACTTCCTAAAATACGCTGAGATTGAGGTGCTGTCCCTTTGGACCATTTGTTAGTGAAATGGTCAAAATTATTCATTATTTCTTGATCAAACGTCATTCCTCTGATCTTCTTGTAGAGAGTTCTCTTTAGGTGAGAGAAGACACTAGCATCCTCTGATGTGAACTACTTGGAGGAGGCATCAAGGTTTGTCCTGTGTGGGAAAGGCTATTATCCCAAGTGTCGTAAGCGTGTTGTTCTATTTTTCTTTTTTGCTTTATTACACGCAAGGCCTCCGCTTTTAATCTTTTCTCTTCTATCACTCCAGGGTCGGTGATTTCTGGCTTATTCATTCGAGATCCTGAATGCTTTTGTCAGGACATCTTACTCATAACTTCGCTTCTTCAAAGCCTTAGTCCAATTTAGGATGGAACAACACAGGTAGATATGTGGTAGGGTTAACCAAAGGATCCGTAGTGTCCCAAAATTCCGCTACAATTTGAGCTGACCAAATAACACAAGTCCAACCCAAATTACACTGGAAACCAGAAAACTAACAGAAAGAAAACAAAGGGTGAGAATAGATAAGATAGAAACTTAGAATAAAAGAAGAAGAAGAACATACATCATCAAAGTAAATACGAATCTCACAGCGGAACGAAAAATATATAATAGATACATAACTTTGAAATAAAACTAGTATATGTATACAGTAATGTTATCAGAGTACAACACTTACAACACAACGGAAATAAACAACAGCTATATATTCCTGAAGCCTCCTGCCCCAAGCTCTCCAAGTGTATCTGTAAAATCCTGACTACTTGACTGCCCGTACAAAATTAGGCACCCAAGAGTTTAGGGAAAACAAAACAAACTCTCGGTCAGTCATGGGACTGGTATGAGTAAACACTTTAAAATAGTTTGGGAAAATAATGATATCTCATAAGACCACGCCGTATAACGGAACAGGTTTTTCCCTTATGAATATCCAAAACATTTGTTTCAACTTTCAAAATCCGTTTGGAAGAAACGATAATCTTTATATCAAAACTCTCTTGATATTATAATAATGTCTATCAACCACAACTAAATAATCATTTAGCAGAAACGCTTTCATCTCACATTCTACATATATAGTATACGATCAAAACTGCGAGCACTTATTGGATAATGGATTACCAACTATGACAAGGTATGGAACCACCTTCTGATAGCGTATCTCTAGAGAGGAATACACTAGGTTCAACAAGAACATCTTGGAACCCGGCCACACATGACCGACCACTCATTTCACTTGAGTGTATCGAATGTATATCACCAACGATTAGGATCATCAACTGTTTCCTGAATGGGACAACATCGAATAGATTAAAGAATGAAATGAATATCTCTAGATAGGTGATAATATACCCTACTTGGCATCCAACCACTTAGCCATGCTGCCTGCCCGATTTTTGTCATTTCCCGGTTGTGAGGCTAGAGGCCACGCTTATCTCTGACAGATCACATATTTATTCACTTTGAATGTCACATCGTCATACCCGCCAAATCACAAATCGATTTCCCCGAAAATACAATGGGTATATAGCTAAGAGAAACGAATTCCTCCGCCACCAAATGTATATATGTTTGAAGAGATCAACTTAAGCGATCTATTAAATATACTCTGTCAGACATTCTTCCATACAGGTCGTCCTAGGAATGGACAAACCAAAGGCACTATTCTGTAAATCCATCTTAGGCAATTTCTACCTAGGATTTGACAGAATGACCCTTGCATAAACTCCGTCTTCAATTATCTTCATCATATTTGATCGCAACGCTAACGTCCATACAGAGTGGTTTTCAGGTCATGAATCTGATCCCGGTCTCTCCGTATTGACGACGGAAAAATGGTCAAAAACTTCGATAGTCGGTGAGTTAACTATCAAAGAAAAACACATGTGCAAACAATGATATTATTTCCAGATGAAAATTCTATCGATCAATCATCGTTCGTCTTTCTATCTCTTTAGTTCGTTTAACATTCATTTTCCATTTCATATATCCATATATTCAATATTTCTTATTTTCTAAATTTAGAAAATTTATGTTATTAACAGTGGAAAAATTTCCATTTCTTGTTTTCTATATTAGAAAACATTTCTGATTCTTGTTTGGAAAACATTTCCAAAATTTCTTTGTTTGCGTTTAAATAAAACATCGCTATGCCAACTCAAAACATTACACTCATTAACTAAATTCACTTAACCAACCTTTACTAACGAAACTTAACCATTCCTTAGTTAAAAACGAAGTCAATCAAGTTGGGGTATAACTACCTCTCAGGCCTTAACTAAAAATCATTTCTAACTTCGAAAATAGACAAAGTTCACCTTCTAAATCTTCAACAAACTTCCTTACGAAACTCTCGAATTCTATTTAAGAATCCACTTCTTTATTGAAAAACATTGGTTATAACGATAACGTTATAATCCCTACTTCTTAAATATCTAACTTCAAAATATAAGTTTTATTTCTTAATTAAACTAAATAACTAAATAGACAATTTATAAATAAATCATTAAATCTTGATTAAAAACAGAAAGTGTACTTTCCCGAATTCGATATAATCGAATTTCAACGCATAACTCTCTTTTGAATAATCTCTATTCGATAACTCCTTTTCTAATAAACTATATTCGATAACTCCGATCTAATAAACTAATATTCGACTAACTCTTATTCGAATAACTAATATTCGATTAACTCTCTTCGAATAACTAATATTTGATTAAATCTCTTCGAATAACTAATATTCAATAACTCCTTTCGAATAAACTAATACTCGATAACTCCTTTCGAATAAACTAATATTCGATAACTCTTTTCCTCGAATAACTATATTCGATAACTCTATTCAATTACCTCTATTCGATTAACTCTAATCGATTAACTCTTACCAATTAACTCTATCAATTAACTCTATTTAATTAACTCTATTTGATTAACTCTAACCAATTAACTCTATTCGAATAAACTATATTCGATTAACTCCTTTCGAATAAACTATATTCGATTAACTCTATTCGGTTAACTCTTGTTCGATTAACTCTATTCAATTAACTCTAACTCGATTAACTCTAATCGATTAACTCTAATTCGATTAACTCAGATTGATTTACTTTAATCGATTAACTCTAATCCCTTTTATAATCCTGCTTACTCTCTAAATATTTCCTTTTATGATATCTTATTTATTTTCTAAATAAATATTCCTTTTATCTTTCTATTTATTTTTCCAATATATATCTCTTTTCTCTTCTATTTGTTTAACAAATATTTCCTTCTTAATTCTGTTTATTTAACAAATAAATATTCCTCTTTCAATTCTATTTATTTAACAAATAAATATTTCCTTTTTAAATCTATTTGTAAATGTTTTACAAATACCTCCTTTTCAATTCTATTTGTAAATGTTTTACAAATACCTCCTTTTCAAATCTATTTCACAAATATTTCCTTTTCTATTTGTTTCACAAATATTTTCCTTTTCTATTTGTTTAACAAATAGTTTCCTTTTCTAAAATCCTTTTCCTTTTATATATAAAATCCATTGATTTTATATAAATACTTTATTTTCAAAATGCACTTTGAAAATCCCCTTTTCTATATCCCAATATTTCTTATGGTATATAAAAAACCAATTCACAATGATCGATATCATTCAAACACACATAATCAACACAGTTTATATATCACATCATATATTACAATATATGAAAAGAACAGTATTATAGATATTGAGGAATCCAGTTGGATCCCTCCAACCTGTTTCTCTGCATCACAGATGTTATACATATAATTAACATCAACTTCATTTCGATATGAAATATTTTGATAGACAAAATCAATATTTAATCGATTTATATATATATATATATATCGTTATCTATAATTTCAACCAATCAATTAACAGTTCAACCAAACAGTCAACGTTAACACACAACCTCAACCAATAATTATCAGTTCTGAAAATATGTTATAAAAATATAACTGTTCAGAGTTGGTGAGTTTTACTCACTTTGGCAGTTCATCATTAAATAACGATAAACTGCTGTTTAATTCAGATCAAACAATTTATTTTTCCATAAATTCTAATGAGCTCCAATCCACTCCCAGTTAGTTCAACTTTGTAGTCGTCGTCCATACGATCCCATCGGATCCTGTTTTGTCAATTTGGATATCGTATGAGCAAGATATTGTTTATGCAAGTTCATACATTATTTAAATAACTTAAACCTAATATAAATTAGAATTGGGCCTCACAATTACATCCGGCCCGCAAGCCTTTCTCATTGACCCGCTACATACAGCCTTCTTCCTCATCCACGCTATAGCAAAACTCGAACCACCATAGCCGACGTTCTCTCCATCCTTCTCTCGCTCATTCTTACATAAAAACCAAAAAAGAAAATACCCACTCCCTCCTCGTCACGTCCTCTTCTCACCCATACCCAAATGCACAACTCGCACCCCTATTTCTCCTGCGTCGTTCAGTTCCTCACGAGAAAATACCCATACGCGATTTGCTTCCTCCCCCTATGTCCGTCATCACTCAATTATATTTCCTGAAACCAACTTCAAACTTCTCATCTTCCCGATCTCATCCCTTCCTTCTCCATCAAGTGAAACTCGACGCATCCTCCTCACGTGAAATCCTCAGACCCAGTTCACGCATCATATAGAACTCGCGACATTTTTGACTCCGATTCCAACCAAAATCTCACAAATCAAACCTTTCACTCCCATAATCACCACTACGCCCCCAAATTCAAAGAAAAATGCTTTAAATAACCATAATATATTAACCGTAACTTGCTGTTAAAAATCCAAGGGTTCAATACTGATGTCGAACCCAAAGCTGTGTATATAGAAACGAAGAGAACCTGTAACACCCCACGTCCATTAAGGTCACTCACAAAGGGAATGCATTAACTTCCATGGAGGTTTTAAGTGAATATAGAACAGAAAAATTACAACAAGACAGATAATAAGTAGTACTTGGAAATCTAAAACTTTATTTCATTGCAGCGGAAATTAAACATGTTTGTTACATCATAAAACCATAAATCAGAGTCAAGTACAATATCCATCTTGATAAAACAAAATACATAATCCCATTACATAAATAGCCATTAAAGAAGATAACAAGCTGGACTTTACTTCAACGGTCCAAGCTTTCCAAAAGAGAGATAAAGCAATCCAATCAAACTCTGCTAGAGCTGGGCCCACCCTGAGGACCTGGAGGGGGAAAAGGATAGAAATGGAGGGGGTCAGACATAAAGTCTGGCGAGTATGATAATTCTAACAATATTATTATCAAAATAACTAGACTAAGGCATAAAGTGGAAAATAAGGAAATGTCTATGAACTATTGGGTATGGAAGAGCAGATAAAGATAACGTTAAAGGCACACCTAATACAAACGAATAATTACTACACTACACCACACCAGTCACCCTAATGGTTGATCCCACTCACCAAACTTAGAAATTATATAAATAGCCTTGCGTACCCCTAGCTGACTACATAGGTGCCATCCGCCCCTATCTCCGCTAGGTGTACCCCACTACCCACTTGCGATCGGCTCCCTACTCGTAGATACCCGTGCTGGCCCCACAGTAGGGTGTATCACTCCCCTAAAGTGGCAACCCGATACAACTTGAGAATGCACGGCTTATACATACACGATGCAACAACGTCTTACCTACCAGCCCGGGTCTACACACGCATATGAAACCCGTTGGACTTGCGTTGCCACCGCTAACCCGTTTTGGCCTCTTATAGTCAAGCCTAGTATGCGTGCCCCATCCTCGACTTGGGTCGAGCCCACAAAGATACGTTTGGGTTACTGTTTGAAATGGGCCCCCACAAGCTATCCACCTAAGCTTGTCCCCACTAGTATATCCCACTTAACCCTCTTCTTAGTCATGTTCATTTACATGTGTGTTTGGTTAAGTCTTACTAATCGTATTTCAAATGCCACTAAAGGCAACCACTTTATTCCTCATGCCACCCAAGGCACCTACTTAACCCCCATGTCCCACCTTACATGTTTATCTGGTTAAGTATTTCTTAATTCATTCAGGCCATAACCTCATAAAGACCTCTCACATTAGACTGTCATTTATGGCAGCTGGATTTGCCGGGCGGGTCTGGGCAGTCTTACACCATAAAAGAGTCTAACCTCATGTCTTTACAACTGTTATGCTTTAATTTGGGCCTAGGACCTCTCACATTGGACTGACATTTGTGACTACTGGATTTGCCGGGCGGGTCCGGGCAGGTTTACGTCACAAACGAGTCCAACCTCGTGTCCTAAGCATTGATTAACACTTATAATCTTTTACCCCAGTTTTGAATATATCCCTATTCAAATCATTAATTAATTCCAATTTTAATGATGTCCATAATTGACTCAATTATGGCCATCCACTTATGGTATGCAAAATCATATCAATTGCACCCCAACTTCTTAATATTAAATCCTTAATATTACCCCTACCCCACGTTATACGTTCGCTTATTCAACGCAAAATATACGTTAGACTCGAATAGTCTAGCTCATAGCATAAAAAGAAATTATCACAACAACAACATATACATATGACTAAAATAGATCTAATCATAAAAAGGGTTAAACTTGCATGTGTGATAGATGTCCAACACCTAAACTTGCATAGGCAAAGACTACAACTTGCATAAAACTACACATGTCATGGATCTAAAGGTGTCAATTTGTTCGGTTAAATGTCACAACTTACATAATATGATCATAATCCAAATTCATATTAAAACTGACACATGTGGTTTATGCAACATAATGATGGTGTAAACTAGCATCTAACCCATAGATTTCACCCATGTCATAGCATAATTCTAGATCTAAATAGATGTCATGGCATATGTTCATAATCTTTACTAATCAATCTAAACTTGCATACATGACTTGTCATATAAATCAACATAGCCCAAACAATATCAATATTATGATTTGATTAACATGAACTAATTAGCATAGATTATAACATCATGACTTTATAACATGTATGATTTATCACAACTTAGCATAGAAAATTACAACCTATACAATATCATCATAGCATGATTTACAACATATAGGATATCATCATCACATAACATAGGATTTACAACATACATGATAGCATAAGGTTTACAACAACATATATGACAATTCACATTATTTTCTTATGATCCATATCACAGCTCAATCTAATTAGTTTGCTAATAATCTTATTAAGATCATCATACTCACAATTAGAGAAGAAAGAGAGTCTTGATTTGCTTTAGAGTTGAGTAGAATTTAGGGTTTTGATTAGCTTTCTTCCTTCTTAGTTGGCGGCGACTACACTGAGTTCCATGGCGGCGGTATGACGGTGGCTATTCTATTTTTCATGTGAATTAGAGTGAGAGACTACCTAGGTATTTATAGAGTTTAGGATTTATTTAGACCGTCAAATCAACTCAGAACTAACCTAAACCGTTTAATTTGCCAACTCAGCCCTAAAGACACATCAGCAGCTCAAGATTGGGCTCAGCCAAACCCTAGCCGACCTGACCAGGTCGACACCCAGGTCGACTGCGCAGTCGACCTGGTCCCTGGTGTGTCGACTACCCAGTCGACTCCCCAGTCGACCTGGGGGGGGGGTGTCGACTGCCCAGTCGACCTGGGGTGCTGGGCGGGAAATTTCCCACCTAGCCTGTTTGACTTCGAATTTTGAATTTTGAATTTTCTGAAATCTGTTTTGAATTTTCTGAAACTTCCGTTGGCCATAACTTCTTCATACGAAGTCCAATTCACGCAAACTCGGACTCTATTTCAACCATAATTCCGAGCCGAACACAATGGCACAACCTGTTTTCCACAATTATCATGTCTGAGATTAGTTATTCTTTAATTTGTGAATATTAATATTAACAGAATTACGGGGTGTTACATTCTCCCCTCCTTAAAGGATTTCGACCCCGAAATTTTCAAGTCAAAAAGAATGTATATCCTAACATCCAATCGTCCATCTACTCAACCATCAAACACAGGCATCCATTGTCCTTATAGACTTCTAATGCTTTCATGTTTATATGCACAGTGTGTGTATATGTCCATATCTAATGTAAAATCAGGCGGTCCACTGATTCAGTTGACCTCCTTAATGCAAATCTTGATAGTGTCGTGCGTCCATTATGTATGCAAAAGTTCCTTAATGCTACATATTATCTCTATATGCGTGCACAATCATCATCTGAATGCAGCATCCATATGAAAAAAAATCCTCATACGTCCATTTTACTAAATACATCCATATATATGCAATATGCAATATGAAGTGACTGAGCCAATCTAGTGCCTAATAGTGTGTGTATATGCGTCCACGAGCAACCACTAGCAAACACTTGCATCCACTTTGCATCCATCATACATAACATGTCTCAAACACATGTTTCAAACATAGGATTATCCTAACTAAAGGTCAAGGATACTAGCGAGAGGATACTCTAAAGGTAAGATAAGTACAAGCTAAACGATAAACGAGAAATTAAAGGACATACCCTCGAAAAGAAAAGGGTATCGTGAACGCATCTTCTCTTCTGTCTCCCAAGTAGCGTTGCTCTCATCATCTCCCCATTGCACTTTGACTAGTATGACCTCTAGATTTCTCAGCTTCTTAACCTCTAACCCAAGAATGCGCGTAGGAGTTCGTCGAATCGTCGCATCACGCTCTATCTCCACCTCTCTAAGCAAGCTCGGCTCTACCACCTCCGCGGTCTCGTGTAGGCACTTCCTCAAATGTGATACATGGAATACGTCGTGTACACCACTAAGTCTCTCAGGCAACTCCACTATATACGCCATCTGTCCAATCTTCTCCTTAATAGGAAACGGCCCTACGAACCTTGGTGCTAATTTCCCAACGGACCCAAATCGAACAACGTTCCATAATGGAGACACTTTGATAAAGACCATGTCCCCAACATCAAACTCAAGATCTGTCCTCCTCTTATCCGCATAAGATTTCTGCCTATCTTGCGCTGTCTTCACCCTCCTTCGAATCAAGTCGATCTTTTCCGAAGTCTCTCTAATCATATCGGGCCCAAGTAAGATCTTATTCGTAGATTCCCACCAACATGTAGGTGAACGACAAGGTCGTCCATAAAGAGCTTTGAAAGGTGCCATGCCAATGCTGGACTGAAAGCTATTATTATATGCGAACTCCACTAATGGAAGATGCTCTTCCCATGTACCCCCAAAGTCTAGCATACATAGCCTCAAAAGATCCTCTAGAATGCGATTCACCCTCTCGGTTTGGCCGTCTGTCTAAGGATGATATGCGGTGCTCAAATATAACTGAGTCCCTACCGCTTCTTGTAAGCTCCTCCAAAATTCGCTAGTGAAGATAGGATCACGGTCGCTTACTATGCTAGAAGGAACACCATGTAAACGAACTATCTCTTGAACGTATGCAGAAGCCAACCATGGAGCAGTCCTCTTACTCTTCATGGGAATAAAATGGGCGCTTTTAGTAAGTCTATCTACTATAACCCAAATCCTCGTATTACCCTTCCTTGATCTTGGTAATCCATCCACAAAGTCCATCGAGACACTTTCCCATTTCCATAGTGGAACCTCCAATGGGTGAAGCAACCCACCAAGTTTCTTTTGCTCCGCTTTTACTTGTTGGCACACCAAGCATCTAGCGACATAATCGGCCACATCCCTCTTCATACTGGCCCAAAAGAAAACTCGCTTCATGTCTTTGTACATCTTGTCCCCTCCGGGATGAATGGTCATCTTCGAATGATGTGCTTCGTCAAGAATAGCCTTCCTCAAGTCCTCGTCTCGTGGTACACAAAGTCTACTATCCCTACGTAACCAACCCTTATCATCTAGGGTATACCTACGGAGATGGCTTGATGACTCCCCTCTTTTGAGCTTTTCTACTAACTCAACCAACTGTGGGTCATCTTGTTGTGCCTCACCAATCCATCCCAAAAGCGTAGGTCTGACCTCCAAGGATGTTAGCAAACCGGGTACAAAGTCAACGGAAGGTCTAAAATCAAACATAGAGATGAATTCTAAGTTTCGCCGCTCAACAAACAACGGACTCAAGGACAGCCTTTTCCTACTTAAGGCGTCTGCCACCACGTTACCCTTGCCAGGGGTATATGCTATCTCGAAGTCGTAGGATGCTAAGAATTCCATCAACCTTTGCTGTCTTAAATTCAAGTCCTTCTGAGAGAATAAGTATTTTAAAGATTTGTGGTCAGTGAATAATTCGAATTTCTCGCCAAGAAGATAATGGCGCCAGGACTTAAGCGTGAAAACAATAGCGGCCAACTCTAGGTCATGTGTAGGGTAATTTTTCTCATGCACCCTCAACTGCCTTCCACCATAGGCTATTACCCTACCCTCTTGCATTAAGACTGCGCCTAGTCCTGTCCCACAAGCATCGGTATAAACAGTAAATGGCTTACTCCCGTCTGGCAGCACTAAGACTGGGGCTGAAGTCAAAGCTCTTTTCAAACATTGGAACGCATCATCACAATCTACGTCCCATGTGAAAACTAGGTTCTTCTTCGTCAAACGTGTTAAAGGAGCTGATATCTTTGCGAAGTCTTTGATAAACTTCCTATAGTAGCCAGCCAACCCCAAGAAACTTCTCACTTTGGTAGCATTTTTAGGGACCTTCCAATCTTGGATGGACACTACCTTCGCGGGATCCTCAGCTATCCCTTCTTTGGAAACCACGTGCCCTAAGTCGCACTTCCTCTCTCCAGAAGTGACACTTAGAAAATTTAGCTTTAAGGTTATGCGCTCGTAGAGTCTCCAACACTTCCCTAGGATGTAGGGCATGCTCTTCTTCATCCTTAGAAAAGATCAAGATGTCGTCTACAAAGACCACCACGAATTTATTAAGGTACTCCCTAAACACCCTACTCATCAAATCAACAAAGTATGCGGGGGCATTTGTCAAACCGAAGGGCATCACTAACCATTCATAGAAACCGTCCGGTGTCCTAAAGGCAGTCTTATCAATGCTATCCTCAGCCACTCTCAACTGATGGAAACCAGTGGCTAAGTCCAACTGCGAAAACACTGAGGCGCCAACTAACTGATAGAAGAGATCATCAATCCTCGGCAATGGGTGTCTGTTCTTCTTAGTAAGCTTATTAAGTTCTCTATAGTACACACAAAGTCTAAGGGACCCATCCGCCTTCGTGGCAAATACTACTGGAGCACCCCACTCCGATATACTTCGTCTTATGAACCCCTTCTCAAGCAACTCCTTCACTTGCTTATTGAGTTCCCTCCTTTCACGAGGAGCCATGTGGCGTATTGGCAAAGATACTGGTTTTGCATTATCCACAAGATATATTCGAAAATCTATCTCCCGCTTCGAAGGCAAGCCCTTCACCTCCTCAACCACATCCGAGTATTCTCGGACCACTCTAACAGATCGTAGATTTTCCACTGACTCGTCAAACGATTCTAGATAACTTAGCATAACGGAATTTATGGGATTACAAAAGATTTCGAGAGTGTTGCCAAGGCGAGTCATAAGCCTAACTACTCTCCTTTCACAATCAAGAACGGCCCCATTTCTGGATAACCAATCCATTCCTAAAATTAGCCCATAGCCCGTGAAGCCCAAAACATAAGCATCACATATAAACTCAACACTAAGTATAGAAATTTTCAAATCCAAACACATCATGGACAAATAAGCTGAGCCCCCAATTGGATTCGAAACAACTAAGGGATCCTCTACTAAACTGGTGTTTAAGTGCAGTGATTCAACTAATGATGTAGAGATAAACGAATACGATGCGCCCGAATCGAATAAAGTACGAACGGGATGATCAAACAGAAAAACTAAGCTTTCAACAGAAATGGTTCTACCTCGTTCTTGCAGCGGTGGGACCGCGAGAGCCTAAACTTGTCCCCTTGCCTACCCTGGTGCTATAAGAGCCTGCACCTGTCCTCCCGAGGTAGACCCTGCCCTCTGCCCCTTCTTTGGGCAGTCCTTTACTAGATGTCCCGCTTCACCACAGTGAAAATAGGTAGTCTTCTTTTTTTTCCTGCAATCCTTGCTGAGATGGCCTGGTTTCCCACAATTAAAGCATTTCTTCTTTCCCTTGCCATTATTGTCTTTACCACCCTTCTTGTTTTGATGTTGTGGTTTCTTCTGATCCCCTTTCTTCTCGGGTGCCTTATTAGCATTAGCGCCTTTCTCCTCGTGCATGAGTGCCATGTCTACTAGCTTCTCAAAGGTGGCCCCCATAGGGATGTAGGTCATAGCCAACCCCTGCAATGGTTCATTCAAGCCATTAACGAACCTCAGAGCCTTCTTCTCCGGCGTGTTCAATAAGTCCAAGCCAAACCTTGCTAACTAATTAAATTTGTTGACATATTCTTTCACTGATGAGCTTCCTTGCTTTAATGTCAAGAACCTTTCCATATATAGATTCTCTTCCGCCCGTGAGAGAAACTTCGCCTCAAACCTACGCCTGAAATCCGCCCAAGAGTCAACAGGACACTCTCCATTAGTGACCTCCCACCAAAACGAGGCCTCTCTCTTCATTAACCAAGCTGCTAATTTGACTTTCCTCCCTTCTTCTACTTCAAAGATTTCTAGCAATTCTTCCACCTCCTTAAGCCAATCTCTAGCTTCCACAAACATTTCTGACCCTTGAAAAGGTTTTCCACCCACAGCCTTAAATTCCTTACATGTCTTTGCAAAAGTATCAGCGTGAGGAGGAGGAGGAGCAGGTGCAACTGGTGGTGGAGGAACATTGGCTGGACCTGCAGCGGCCCTAGCCTCTAATAACCTCCTATACCATCCTGGTATCGTTACACCGTCCGGAAGGTTAAGATCTTCAGCCATGCTGAAACGAAAAAGGAAAGATTCAAAATAGAGAATTCGAAAGATAAGGATATGGCTATTGGGGATTATGTTTTTCATAAAAAACCTTCCTCTTTAAATTACTCATCAAGACATGTTTTTTGAAAATACTTCTTCCAAAAATACTTTAGAAAAATAGTTTTTCTAAAAAATTTATCTGTTCTGGTAACCTCAAGCTCTGATACCACGTGTAACACCCCACGTCCATTAATGTCACTCACAAAGGGAATGAATTAACTTCCATGGAGGTTTTAAGTGAATATAAAACAGAAAAATTACAACAAGACAGATAATAAGTAGTACTTGGAAATCTAAAACTTTATTTCATTGCAACGGAAATTAAACATGTTTGTTACATCATAAAACCATAAATCAGAGTCAAGTACAATATCCATCTTGATAAAACAAAATACATAATCCCATTACATAAATAGCCACTAAAGAAGATAACAAGCTGGACTTTACTTCAACGGTCCAAGCTTTCCAAAAGAGAGATAAAGCAATCCAATCAAACTCCGCTAGAGCTGGGCCCACCCTGAGGACCTGAAGGGGGGAAAAGGATAGAAATGGAGGGGGTTAGACATAAAGTCTGGCGAGTATGATAATTCTAACAATACTATTATCAAAATAACTAGACTAAGGCATAAACTGGAAAATAAGGAAATGTCTATGAACTATTGGGTATGGAAGAGCAGATAAAGATAATGTTAAAGGCACACCTAATACTTAAGAATAATTACTACATTGCACCACACCAGTCACCCTAAAGGTTGATCCCACTCACCGAACTTAGAAATTATATAAATAGCCTTGTGTACCCCTAACTGACTACATAGGTGTCGTCTGCCCCTATCTCCGCTAGGTGTACCCCACTACCCACTTTCGATCGGCTCCCTACTCGTAGATACCCATGTTAGCCCCACAGTGGGGTGTATCACTCCCCTAAAGTGGCAACCCGATACAACTTGAGAATGCACGGCTTATACCTACATGATGCAACAACGTCTTACCTACCAGCCCGGGTCCACACACGCATATGAAACCCATTGGACTTGCGTTGCCACCGCTAACCCATTTTGGCCTCTTATAGTCAAGCCCAGTATGCGTGTCCCGTCCTCGACTTGGGTCGAGCCCACAAAGATACGTTTGGGTTACTAGTTGAAATGGGCCCCCACAAGCTATCCACCTAAGCTTGTCCCCACTAGTATATCCCACTTAACCCTCTTCTTAGTCATGTTCATTTACATGTGTGTTTGGTTAAGTCTTACTAATCGTATTTCAAATGCCACTAAAGGCAACCACTTTATTCCTCGTGCCACCCAAGGCACCTACTTAACCCCCATGTCCTACCTTACATGTTTATCTGGTTAAGTATTTCTTAATTCATTCAGGCCATAACCTCATAAAGACCTCTCACATTAGACTGGCATTTATGGAAGCTGGATTTGCCGGGCGAGTCCGGGCAGTCTTACACCATAAAAGAGTCTAACCTCGTGTCTTTACAACTGTTATGCTTTAATTTGGGCGTAGGACCTCTCACATTGGACTGACATTTGTGACTACTGGATTTGTCGGGCGGGTCCGGGCAGGTTTACGTCACAAACGAGTCCAACCTCGTGTCCTAAGAATTGATTAACACTTATAATCTTTTACCCCAGTTTTGAATATATCCCTGTTCAAATCATTAATTAATTCCAATTTTAATGATGTCCATAATTGACTCAATTATGTCCATCCACTTATGGTATGCAAAATCATATCAATTGCACCATGCAAAATTATATCAATTGCACCCCAACTTCTTAATATTAAATCCTTAATATTACCCCTACCCCACGTTATACGTTCGCTTATTCAACGCAAAATATACGTAAGACTCGAATAGTCTAACTCGTAGCATAAAAAGAAATTATCACAACAACATATACATATGACTAAAATAGATCTAATCATAAAAAGGGTGAAACTTGAATGTGTGATAAATGTCCAACACCTAAACTTGCATAGGCAAAGACTACAACTTGCATAAAACTACACATGTCATGGATCTAAAGGTGTCAACTTGTTCGGTTAAATGACACAACTTACATAATATGATCATAATCCAAATTCATATTAAAACTGACACATGTGGTTTATGCAACATAATGATGGTGTAAACTAGCATCTAACCCATAGAACTCACCAATGTCATAGCATAATTCTAGATCTAAATAGATGTCATGGCATATGTTCATAATCTTTACTAATCAATCTAAACTTGCATACATGACTTGTCATATAAATCAACATAGCCCAAACAATATCAATATTATGATTTGATTAACATGAACTAATTAGCATAGATAATAACATCATGACTTTATACCATGTATGATTTATCACAACTTAGCATAGAAAATTACAACCTATACAATATCATCATAGCATGATTTACAACATATAGGATATCATCATCACATAACATAGGATTTACAACATACATGATAGCATAAGGTTTACAACAACATATATGACAATTCACATCATTTTCTTATGATCCATATCACATCTCAATCTAGTTAGTTTGCTAATAATCTTATTAAGATCATCATACTCACAATTAGAGAAGAAAGAGAGTCTTGATTTGCTTTAGAGTTGAGTAGAATTAGGGTTTTGATTAGCTTTCTTCCTTCTTAGTTGGCGGCGGCTACACTGAGTTCCATGGCGGCGGTATGACGGTGGCTATTCTATTTTTCATGTAAATTAGAGTGAGAGACTACCTAGGTATTTATAGAGTTTAGGATTTATTTAGACCGTCAGATCACCTCAGAACTAACCTGAACCGTTTAATTTGCCAACTCAGTCCTAAAGTCACATTAGCAGCTCAAGATTGGGCTCAGCCGAACCCTAGCCGACCTGACCAGGTCGACACCCAGGTCGACTGCGCAGTCGACCTGGTCCCTGGGGTGTCGACTGCCCAGTCGACTCCCCAGTCGACCTGGGGTGCTAGGCGGGAAATTTCCTGCCTAGCCTGTTTGACTTCGAATTTTGAATTTTCTGAAATCTGTTTTGAATTTTCTGAAACTTCTGATGGCCATAACTTCTTCATACAAAGTCCAATTACCGTAAACTCGGACTCTATTTCAACCAGAATTCCGAGACGAACACAATGGCGCAACCCATTTCCCATAATTCTCACGTCTGAGATTAGTTATTCTTTAATTTGTGAATATTAATATTAACAGAATTACAGGGTGTTACAGAACCTCTCAACGATCATAAATATACCCATTCGTGATTTAGAGATTTTGTTTTGATTTCTTATGAATATTCAATGAAGAAGATTTCACGTTGGGAAAGAAACAGATGGAGGCGGATTTTAGTTTGACCGAAACGAAGATACGACTTAGGTTTAGAAATGGTGAGTGTATTTTATAGGATGAACATAACATTTTTATTTGATTATAATATTCTTTTTTAAGCAATTGCTATGTGTATATATTGTTAAAAGAGGTTTTTAGGGAGAAGGAAAAACTTAGAGAAAAATTTAGTTTCAGGGACAGGAAGTTTGTATTTTAGCCACAAGGACACTTTTTATTATAAAGTGGAATTCAGGGGTCCACTATCATACACTACAAAGTGTCCTTGTGGCTAAAATTCAAACTTCTTGTCCATCTCACTAAACTTTTGTCTAAGTTTTTCCTTGTGCCAATTTTCCTGTTGTTAAAAATTCCCATAATTACACATGATATCAAAAAATCATGAAAATGGACATACACCTTCAGTTCGACATAACGGACCCAACGAAACAGGTTTCGTCGAATTCCGACTCCGTTTGCTCACACAACATATTTTTAACCGTCAAAATACTGACTGTTTTTCACATTAAAAATCTGTACGGACATACACTGACTCCAAAAATCCCGAAAATTGAAATCTAACAATAATTTAATATTTCGGATCCAACAAAATTAGTTTCATCGAAAACGGAGGTCGTTTGCAAAGCTGGCTATTTTTAAAGCTATAAATAACCCATTTAAATATATAATTATATTTAAAACAATTAAATTATATAAAAATAATTTAATATTATCGTATATATTCACATAGAATACAATACAACTCCAGAATATTCCTATATGAATTTCTAGCTCGATATTTGAAATCCCGATTAAATCGATATTCGAATTATAATGAAATTCCTTTTATATATCATTATAAATTATGAAGGAATTCCATAGCGACTATTTTAAAATTTGATTTGGACATATATCAAAATCTACATGACGAAATTCGATTTTTCTCTTCCATTAGAAAAATATACTTCACCAGCTCCGAACGTTTCTTGTTTCACAGAAATCCGATTTAAAACGGACCCTGTATATTTGGTTGAAGTTCAAATCGCCAAATAGCGAACTACCGCGCCATTTCGAGATCGATTATAATTATAATATAATTTATACGCTATAACTTTGTTAATTAAATATATTCGTTATCTAATTCAATTTTAAACTGAATTATATATTTTGAATTGTCCAAATTACACCATATTGCCATTTCAGCTAATTCTGATTATTTTAGAATTAAATATATTATTTAATTATTATGTTAATTAAATATTCAATATTATTCAATTAAAAAGCCATTTAATTCTCTGCATTACTATTTAAATAATTAAATTAATTAATTAATCTATTGCTGAAAATACGGGTCACTACATTCTTCCCCCCTTAAAATAATTTCGTCCTCGAAATTGCTAAGGTAGAAAAAAAACCCTATTAACTAGGTAAAAATTATTTGTTTATTTATTATCTCCAGTTTCAACTGAACCAATTTAATTTTAATTAAATAATTAATTTCTATTAACGAAAAAATTTCAAAAATTCTAAAAATATTCTAACACCCGAAATTCTCGAAAAAATTCGCCAGCACCTCCTTTGTACCGGTCAATCGGTACAAATACAACTCACCTCTCTAGGCCTTCTCCAACCCAAAAGAAAATCAAACAGCTAAGCGGCTTGCCAATTCGGCTCATCAAAATCTCATACCCATATAAATATAAACTTGTACCTTTTTGTCAGTCATATCATTTTATCTTTCACATCTATTACTAATTCTGCATATACAAATACCCTTTCAACTTGATCTCCATTCAATTCATTCGCAGACCCAAATCATCTGCTTATATTCAAGCCAGATTTCATTTCAAACCCAAAATTCCATTCTTGATTCCAACTCTAAACTTACCAACTAAAATTCATTGCAGATTATTCTCTAATCAATTCCAGTTTTACTTAACTTAGTTCAAGTTAAATTCTAGTTTAATTTGTTTTAATTCAAATAATCTGTTTCTGGGAATTTTTAAAAAGCTTAGCCTTTTCCAAAAATCAAAATATTCATTTTGAATATCAAAACAACTTGTTTTCTCAAAATAATTCAAAAACAAAAACTTTGGTAGTAATCCGTCACTTATAACTCAAAAATGAACATCGATGATGTCATGATCATCATCGGAATCTATTTTCCAGCTATCGAAGTGAGTTCAATACTATATCACTTTCAAAACCATTATTTAAATACTTCCATTTTGAAATCTATTTTCAAAATACCATTTTTAATGCTTGTAACAAATTTAAAATCTCCCAGGATTTTAAAATTCACATATATTTAACCCAAATTCATTTACAACACCTTTATAACCTTCCACGGTTTTTAATTCCAATTCTGATTTAAATTCAGATTTAATCCATTTAATTCCATATGCTACACTTATATGAATTCTAATTGGTTATTTACATAAACATTTAATTTATAATCTTACTCGATTATAATAACAACTAATATATCCAATATATTATAATAATTCCAATATAAATACCATATATCAAAATATAATTTGGGTAAAATTATTTCATTTACCCTCTTTTCAAAACATATCGTATTGATCAATCGTATTCGAGTTTTTAGAAACTCCTACCGATATAGTGGATCAAACTGATCAACCAAAATTCATAAATTACTCAATCAATGAATCTACACAATATAAAATCATTTTTATAGAATCTACAAATACGTTCACTCGTATATATACACTCAACTCAATTTAGGGTATTAGTAACCCCATCTCTACTGAGTCACGCCACAGAGCCAAGGTAATTACTTAACCTTAAGATCTGATATCAACTGCAGCGTCCTGAAATTCCGGTACAATTTGAGCTGACCAAATAACACAAGTCCAACCAAAATTACACTGGAAACCAAAAAACTAATAGGAAGAAAACAGAGGGTGAGAATAGATAAGATAGAAACTTAGAATAGAAGAAGAAAAAGAACATACATCATCAAAGTAAACATGAATCTCACAGCGGAATGAACAACATATAATAGATACATAACTTTGAAATAAAACTAGTATATAGTAACGTTATCAGAGTACAACACTTACAACACAGCGGAAATAAACAATAGCTATATATTCCTGAAGCCTCCTGCTCCAAGCTCTCCAAGTATATCTGTAAAATCCTGACTACTTGACTGCCCATGCAAAATTGGTCACCCAAGAGTTTAGGGAAAACAAAACAAAACAAACTCTGGGTGAGTCATGGGACTGGTATGAGTAAACACTTTAAAATAGTTTGGGAAAATAACGATATCTCATAAGACCACGCCATATAAGGGAATTGGTTTTTCCCTTATGAATATCCAAAGCATTTGATTCAACTTTCAAAATCCTTTTGGAAGAAACAATAATCTTTATATCAAAACTCTTTTGATATTATAATAATGTCTATCAACCCCAACTAAATAACCATCTAGCAGAAACGCTTTCATCTCACGTTCTGCATTTAATAGTATATGATCAAAACCGCGAGCACTTATTGGATAATGGATTACCAACTATGACAAGGTATGGAACCACCTTTCGATAGCGTATCTCTAGAGAGGAATACACTGGGTTCAACAAGAACATCTTGCAACCCGGCCACACATGACTAACCACTCATTTCGCTTGAGTATATCAAATGTATATCACCAGCGATTGGGATCAACAACTGTTTCCCGAATGGGACAACATCGAATAGATTAAAGAATGAAATGAATATCTCTAGATAGGTGATAATACACCCTACTTGAAAGCCAACCACTTAGCTATGCTGCCTGCCCGATTTGGTCATTTCCCGGTTGTGAGTCTAGAGGCCATGCTTATCTTTGACAGATCACACATTTATTCACTTTGAATGTCACATCGTCATACTCGACAAATCACAAATTGATTTCCCAAAAAATACAACGGTATACAACTAAGAGAAACGAATTCCTCTGCCACCAAACGTATATACGTTTGAAGAGATCAACTTACGTGATGTATTAAATATACTCTGTCAGACATTCTTCCATACAGGTCGTCCTGGGACTGGACAAACCGAAGGCACTATTCTGTAAATCCATCTTAGGAAATTTCTACCTAGGATTTGAAAGATCGACCCTTGCATAAACTTTGTCTTCAATTATCTTCATCATATTTGATCGCAATGCTAACGTCCATACAGAATGATTTTCAGGTCATGAATCTGATCCCGGTCTCTCCGTATTATCGACGGAAAAATGGTTAAAAACTTCGATAGTCGGTGAGTTAACTATCAAAGAAAAATACGTGTGCAAACAACGATATTATTTCCGGATGGAAATTCTATCGATCAATCATCATTCATCTTTCTATCTCTTTAGTTGGTTTATCATTAGTTTTCCATTTTATATATCCATATATTCAACATTTCTTATTTTCTATATTTAGAAAATATACGTTATTAACATTGGAAAACATTTCCATTTCTTGTTTTCTATATTAGAAAACATTTCTGATTCTTGTTTGGAAAACATTTCCAAAACTTCTTCATTTGGGTTTAAATAAATGTTTAAATAAAACATCGCTATGCCAACTCAAAACATTACACTCATTAACTAAATTCACTTAACCAACCTTCACTAGCGAACCTTAACAATTCCTTAGTTAAAAACGAAGTCAATCAAGTTGGAGTATAACAAGCTCTCAGACCTTAACTGAACAACATTTCTAACTTCGTAAATAGACAAAGTTCACCTTCTAAATCTTTAACAAACTTCCTTACAAAACACTCGGACTCTATTTAAGAATCCACTTCTTTATTGAAAAACATTATTTATAATGATAACGTTATAATCCCTACTTCTGAAATATCCAACTTCAAAATATAAGTTTTGTAACACCCCATGTCCATTAATGTCACTCACAATGGGAATGCAATAATTTTCATGGAGTGTTTTTAGTATATAGAACAGAATATAACAAGACAGATATAAATGATGGTACTTGAAAATTTTAAAACCACTTTTGTTGCAGCGGAGAAATAGTTTGATTACAACAACTTCATAAACCAAGTGCACTTAATATCCATCTTGATAAACTGTTTCAGAGTACATAAAATAAAAAGCATAAACCCCAAAACAAGAAGCCATAAAAGAGATGAGTTGAACTTTACTTTCAGCAATCCAAGCACTTCCAAAAAAGAGAGAAAGAGATCCGAGATCAAGCTCCACTAGTACTAGTCCCACCCTGAGAACCTGGGGGGAAGGGAATGAAGAAAAGAGACGAAAACAAGGGGGTCACACATACAGTCTGGCGAGTATAATAACTTTAACGATATAATTATTAAAGTAACTAGGATAAGGCATAAACTGGTAAGATAAGATATGACCTTGAAACAAGTGGGCATGACAAAGCAAATAAGAGGAATATTCTGGCGTTAATCTCGTTCCTACTCACTATAGGATAATTACTATACTGCACCACCACAATTCACCCTAAAATATGAACCCACCTACAGAACTTAATAATGATAATGGTAGTTTCGTTTACCCCTAGCTGCCTTCATAGGTGCCATCTGCCCCTATCTCCACTAGTTGTACCCACTACCCCCATTCGATCGGCTCCCTAACTCATAGATACCTGTGTTGGTCCCACAGTGGGGTGTATCACTCCACAAAGTGGCAATCCGATACCACCAAAGATGCACGGCTTATATCTACACGATGCAACAACATCTTACCTACCAGCCCGGGTCCACGCACGCACATGACCCCGTTGGATTTGTGTTGTCACCGCTAAACCGTTTTGACCTCTTACAATCAAATCCAGTAATCGTGTCCCATCCTTGACTTGGATCGAGCTCACAAATATAATTAATGGGTTACTGGTTTGAAAAGGGCCCCCATGCTTGACACAAGCCTTCCACCTATGCTTGGTCCCAACTTAACCCCATTCTTATTCATGTCTTCTTACATGTTTCAATCTTGGTTAAGTGCATCTAATCGTATTTCACATGCCACCCGAGGCACCCACTTAATTTTACATGCCACCCAAGGCACCCACTTAACCCCCCATGTCCCACCACAAGTTTATCTGGTTAAGTGTTATTTAATTCATTAGAACCGTAACCTTGTAAAGACCTCCTACATTAGGCTGACATTTGTGGTTGCTGGATTTGCCGGGCGGGTCCGGGCATTCTTATACCGCAAAAGAGCCTAACCTCGTGCCTTTACAATTGTTACGCATTTAATTCGTGCCTTTACAATTGTTACGCATTTAATTCGTGCCTTTGACCTCTCACATTAGACTGGCATTTGTGGCTGCTGGATTTGTCGGGCGAGTCTGGGCTGTCTTACACCACAGAAGAGTCTAACCTCGTGTCATAGGCGGTTAATTATTACACATCTTTATTTAACCCCAAATTGGATTAATATCCCTATTCAAATTTGTCAATTAATTCCAAATTTATTTATGTCCATAATTGTCTCTTAAAATTATGTCCATAAATACCAATTATGCCAATTAATGTCTCAAATTAATTATATGCTTTTTATGGCCATTTTATGCCAATTCACAATTTATGTACATTCTATATTTTCCTATCATCCCCACTCTATTCGTACATTTTCATTTGACATATGTTAGACTCGCAAATAGTATAACTTATAAAAAGAAAAACAACATCACATAACACATAAAATAGATCTAAGGATCATGACATAAGATTACATAGCCAATAACTTGCATATGAATTTCATTCAAACTAGCATATGATACAAAACTAGCATAGATAATGGGCATAAACTTGCATAACTTATGTACTGCTATAGATCCAAACATAAAGGTGTGAACTTGCATATGGATCTAAACATAAAGATGTAAACTTGCATATAGATCTAAACATAAAGATGTAAACTTGCAAATAGATCTAAACATAAAGATGTAAACTTGCATATGGATCCAGACATAAAGATGTAAACTTGCATATGGATCTAGACATAAAGATGTAAACTAGCATATGTCTCACATATATTTTAACAACCCAAACTTGCATAAGATTCATACATTAATATATGATCCAATCATCACAAACTTGCATAAGTTACATGATTCAACTTGCATAAGATTCACATAAGAACTAACATATGATCCAACTTGCATAAGAATAACATATGATTCAACACCACAAACATACATATAATTTACATCACATGATTCAAACTCATATTCTCATAATCCCAATTATATCTTATCATAATTAAATTAATTAATTAATTTGTGAAAGCTATCATACTCACAATTAAAAAGAATAGTCTTGTCTTTCTGGGATCTGTATTCTGAAACTGAATTGCTCGCCTTTGATATAGACTAATCGTTATTTAGATTTTATTTGATTTTGATTCAAGCTTCTATCTTGCTTTAGGGTTGAAAGTGTACGGTGGCTACTCTAGGTTCTCCATTGACAGCATGGCGGCTCTTGTTATGAATTAATGTGATTAGGGTTAGGGGTTTAGGAGTGTTTATATAGAAGTTTAATTTAATAAGAGCCATCGGATTAACATAGGGATAACCAGAACCAACAGGACCACTCAGATGCCACATCAACCCTTAGGGCGAATCGGGCCACGGGTTGACAGCCAAACACCCTGGATCGACCCCTAGCCGACCCAGCAAAGCTCGGGTCGACTCCAAAAATGGTGCGTTCGGCTTTTCCCCTTCCCGATTTGCTGTTTTGAACTTTTTTTGAATATATATATATATATCATATGCATACAAACTTCCAGGCTTAATAACTTCTTCATATATTATCCGTTTTATGCAAACCAAATGTCTATCTTGACCCAAATTTTGAGACGAACATAATAGCGCAACCGATTTCACTTAATTCTTCTTCTAAAAATTAAGTATACTTTAATTTATTAATTTTAATGTTATAAAATTACGGGCTGTTACATTCTCCCCTCCTTAAAGGATTTCGTCCCCGAAATCTCTAAGTTAAGAAGAATGTATCCTACCAACCAATCATCCATTTACTCAACCATCATCCACAAGCATCCATTGTCCTTAAAGAAACTTCTAATGCTATATGAACTTATCAAAAATGTGTGTATATGTTCCTTATCTAATGCAAAGATCAGGCGGTCCACTGATTCTGTTGACCTCCTTAATGCAAATCTTGATAGTGTCATGCGTCCATTATGTATGCGAAAGAATCCTATCGATACATATTATTTCTGCATGTGTGCACCACCATTCATCAAAATGCAACATCCATATGATAACACAACCATTATACATCCATTAATTTAGATATGCACACTCATTTATATGCAACATGAAGGTGATTGAGCCGATCTAGTGCATAATGTGTGTGTACGTGCATCCACGAGCAACCACTAGCAACCATTTGCATCCACCAAACATAACATGTATCAAACACATGTTTGCAACCATAGGGTTCTTCCTAACTAAAGATCGAAGATGTCATCGCAAAGATAATACTAAAAGATAGGACAAGTGTCAACAAAGCGGTAGAAAAAGGAGAAACTAAAACATACCCTCAAAAAGGAAAGGGTACAGCGTACGCATTTTGTCTTCCGTCTCCCAAGTCGCGTCTCTTTGATCATCTCCCCAGTGCACTTTGACCAACTTGACCTCTTTGTTGCGAAGCTTTTTGACCTCCGATCTGAGAATGCCTATAGAAGCTCGTCTTATCGTGGTATTGCGCTCTACTTCCACGTCTTCGAGCGTGCTCGGCTCTACCACTTCCGCCGTATTGTGTAAACACTTACGCAAATGCGAAACATGAAACACGTCATGAATTCCGCTGAGCTTCTCTGGTAACTTTACTCTATACGCTATCTGTCCAATCCTCTCCGTAATTGGAAAGGGTCCTACGAACCTCGGTGCTAACTTCCCTACTGATCTAAAAAGAACTACGTTTCTTAACGGTGACACCTTAACAAAAACCATGTCCCCAATATTAAATTCAAGATCAGTTCGTCTCCTATCAGCATATGACTTGTGTCGGTCGTGCACCGTCTTCATTCACCGTCGAATCAGGTCTATCTTCTCCGAAGTCTCCCTAATCATGTCGGGTCCAAGCAAAACCTTATCAGTGGATTCCCACCAACATGTAGGTGATCAGCACGGTCGTCCATAAAGAGCCTCAAAAGGTGCCATGCCAATGCTAGCCTGAAAACTATTATTATTGGCGAACTCCTCTAGTGGAAGGTGTTCTTCCCATATTCCTCCAAAGTCTAGGATGCATAGTCTCAGAAGGTCTTCTAGAAACCTATTTACTCTCTCGGTCTGGCCATCCGTTTGAGGGAGATAAGAAGTACTTAAGCATAATTGTGTTCCAACCACCTCTTGTAAGCTTTTCCAAAATTCGCTTGTGAAAACGGGATCTCTATCGCTCACAATCCTAGAGGGTATGCCGTGCAAATGAACTATCTCTCGAAGGTAAACAGATGCTAACCATGCGGCGGTCCTTCTACTTTTAATGGGAATAAAATGGGCACTTTTGGTAAGTCTGTCTACAATTACCCAAATCCCCGTATTACCCTTCCTTGATCTTGGTAACCCATCTACAAAATCCATGGAAACGCTTTCCCATTTCCAAAGCGGAATCTCTAAGGGATGGAGCAAACCTCCAGGCTTCTTTTGCTCCGCCTTGACTTGTTGGCACACTAAGCATCTAGCAATGAACTTGGCCACGTCCTATTTCATTCTGGTCCAAAAGAAAACTCGCTTTATATCCCTATACATCTTATCACCACCGGGATGTATTGTCATCTTAGAGCGATGTGAGTCTTCAAGAATTGCCTTCTTCAAACTCTTGTCTTGTGGTATGCAAAGTCTTCCATCTTTACGTAGCCAACCGCTCTTATATATAGCATATCAATCAAGATGACTCGAGGACTCCCCTCCTATAAGCTTGCCTAATATCTCAACCAACTGTGGGTCATTTCGTTGTGCCTCTCCAACTCGACGCAAAAGTGTAGGTTGCACCTCTAACGATGCCAATACACCGGGTACATAATCGACAGAGGGTCTGAAGTCAAAGGAAGATATATACTCCAAACTCTACCGCTCTATGAACAAAGGACTTAAAGTTAACTTCTTTCTACTTAAGGCGTCGGCTACAACGTTACCTTTACCAGGGGTATATGCGATCTCAAAATCGTAGGATGCCAAAAACTCCATCCATCACTGTTGCCTCAAGTTTAGGTCCTTCTGAGACAATAAGTACTTTAGTGACTTATGGTCTATATACAACTCAAACCTCTTGCCAAGAAAATAATGATACCATGAATTAAGCGCAAAAAATATGGCCGCCAACTCGTAGTCGTGGGTAGGGTAATTTTTCTCGTGGGCTTTCAACTGTCTTCCACCATAGCATATCACCCTTCCCTATTGCATTAAAATTGCGCTAAGCCCTGTCCCGCAAGCATCGGTATATACAGTGAATGTCTTACTCCTGTCTGGCAAAAATAAAACTGGAGCTTTCGTCAAGGCCCTCTTCAGACGTTGGAAAGCATCGTCATAGTCAACGTCCCAAGTAAAAGTCAAATTCTTCTTCGTTGATCGAGTGAGAGGGGCTGATATCTTCGCGAAGTCCTTAATGAACTTCCTATAATAGCCAGCCATCCCTAAAAAGCTTCTTACTTTTGTTGCGTTCTTAGGAGTTTTCCAATCTTGGATTGCCACCACCTTGGCGGGATCCATAGCTATCCCTTCCTTAGAGACCATGTGTCCTAAGAACCTCACTTCTTTTCTCCAAAAATGGTACTTAGAGAACTTAGCTTTTATCTGATGCGCTCGTAGGGTCTCTAAGACTTCCCTAAGATATAGGGCATGCTCTTCTTCATTTTTAGAGAAAACTAGAATATCGTCTACAAAGACTACCAAAAACTTGTTTAGAAACTCCCTAAACACCCTACTCATTAAGTCAACAAAGTATGCGGGTGCATTCATCAAACCAAAAAGCATGACGAGCCCCTCAAAGAAACCGTCAGGAGTTCTAAAGGCAGTCTTATCGATGCTATCTTTAGCCACCCTTAGCTGATGAAACCCTGTAGCTAAATCCAGTTGCGAGAAAACTGAAGCACCCACCAACTGATCGAATAAATCGTCTATCCTCGGCAATGGGTACCTGTTCTTCTTTGTTAGCTTATTCAGCTCTCTATAGTACACGCACAATCTAAGTGAACCATCAGCTTTTGTAGCAAAAACGACTAGAGCACCCCACTCCGAAATACTTCTTCTTATGAACCCTTTCTCAAGAAATTCTTTCACTTCCTTACTGAGTTCTCTTCTCTCTCTATCGGAGCCATGTGGCGCATTGGTAATGCAACTGGCTTTGCATTATCTACTAGATATATTCGAAAGTCTATCTCGTGCCTCGGGGGTAAACCTCGAACTTCATCGAAGACATCACTATATTCACGGACCAAACGAACAGATTTCAAATCATCATTGGATGCGTCTAGGGATTCTAGGTAGCTAAGCATTACCGGACCTCTTGGGTCACAAGAAATATCAAGGGTCTTTCCACAACAAGTCAACAATCTAACTACCCTTCTTTCACTATCTAGGATGGCACCCTATCTAGTTAGCCAATCCATACCTAGAATCAAGCCATAGCCCATGAAGCAAAGAACAAAGGCGTTGCATTCAAACCCAACGCCCAAGATAGACACTCTCAAATCCCGACAAATCATAGGAAGATGAGCCGAACCACCAATAGGATTTGAGACTACTATGGGATCCGTAACTAGACTAGTATTTAGGTGCAGTATTTCAACTAACGAAGCAGATACAAACGAGTGTGAAGCGCCAGAGTCAAACAAAGTACGAACAGGATGATCATACAGAAAAACTAAACTTTCAACGGAAATGTTTTTACCTCTCTCCTGTCCTTCTGCCATGAGAGCCTGAATCTGCCCTCTCGCCTGCCCTGGTGCTATAAGAGCCTGAAGCTGGCCTCCAGAAGTTCTTTACCCTTGCCCCTGTTTCCTTGGGCAGTCCTTAACTAGATGACCTGTCTCTCCACCGTGGAAACAACCAGTCTTCTTCTTTTCCCTACAGTCTTTGCTCAGATGGCCTGGTTTCCGACAATTAAAGCACTTCTTCTTTCCTTTGCCATTATTGTTCTTCCCGCCTTTCTTGTTTTGCTGTTGTGGCTTCTTCTAGTCTCCTTTCTTCTCCGGTGCCTTATTAGCATTCACACCTTTCTCTTCCTCATGCATAAGCGCCATGTCAACCAGTTTCTCAAAGGTAGCCCCCATCGGAATGTGGGTCATCGCCAACCGATGTAGCGGCTCATTCAAACCTTTAACGAACCTCAGGGCCTTTTTCTCAGGTGTGTTTACCAATTCCAAGCCAAATCTCGCCAACTGATTGAACTTGTTAACGTACTCCTTCAACGCAAAGAATCTTTCCATATATAAATTCTCTTCTACTCATGAGAGAAACTTTATTTCGAACCTACGCTGGAAATCCATCCATGTCTCCACCGGACGCTCTCCATTCGTGACCTCCCACCAAAACGAGGCTTCGTCTTTCATTAACCAAGCAGCCTATTGGACCTTCCTTCCATCTTCTACTTTGAAAATACCAAATAGATCTTCCACCTCCTTAAGCCAATTTCGAGCTTCAACAAACATCTCTGATCCGTGAAAAGGTTTCCCGCCCATTGTCCTAAAATCTTTGCATATCTTTGCAAAAGTATTAACACGCGGAGGAGGAGGAGGAGGGGGAGGAGGAGGAGCAATTGCTGGGCCTGCAACATTGGCCCTAGCTTCAAGATAACTTCTAAACCATCCTGGTATCTGTATCCTCTCCGGTATCTCAGGAATTCCAGACATGCTGAAAAGAAAATGAAGAGATTCAAAACGGAGAATTCGAAAGAAAGATATATGGCTCTTGGGGGTTATGTTTTTAAAACAAACTTTTCTCTTGAAAATACTTTCCTTAAAACATATTTTTGAAAGTATTTCTTTATAAAATGCTTTTTGAAAAATAGTTTTTCAAAATTCATATTTGGTCTGGCAACCTTCAGCTCTGATAACACGTGTAACACCCCATGTCCATTAATGTCATTCACAAAGTGAATGCATTAACTTCCATGGAACTTATTTAGTGTATAGAACAGAATATAACAAGACAGACATATATGATGGTACTTGAAAATTTTAAAACAACTTTTATTGCAGCGGAGAAATAGTTTGATTACAACAATTTCATAAACCAAGTACACTTAATATCCATCTTGATAAATTATTTCAGAGTACATAAAATAAAAAGCATAAACCCCAACACAAGTAGCCATAAAAGAGATGAGCTGAACTTTACTTTCAGCAATCCAAACACTTCTAAAAGAGAGAGAAAGAGATCCGAGATCAAGCTCCAATAGTACTAGTCCCACCCTGAGAACCGGGGTGGGGGGGAAGGAAGAAAAGAGGCGAAAACAAGGGGGTCAAACATAAAGTCTGGCGAGTATAATAACTTTAACAATATATTTATTAAAGTAACTAGGATAAGGCATAAACTGGTAAGATAAAATATGACCATGAAACAAGTGGGCATGACAAAGAAAATAAGAGGAATATTCTGGCGTAAATCTCGTTCCTAATCACTATAGGATAGTTACTATACTGCACCATCACTAGTCACCCTAAAAATTGATCCCGCCTACAGAACTTAATAATGATAATGGTAGTTTCGTGTACCCCTAGCTACCTTCATAGGTGTCGTCTGCCCCTATCTCCACTAGTTGTACCCATTACCCCATTCGATCGGCTCACTAATTCGCAGATACCCATGCTGGTCCCACAGTGGGGTGTATCACTCCCCTAAGTGGCAGCCTGATACCTCCAAAGATGCATGGTTTATATCTACACGATGCAACAACGTCTTACCTACCAGCCAGGGCCCACGCACGCACATGACCCCACTGGACTTGCGTTGCCACCACTAACCCGTTTGGACCTCTTACAATCAAATCTAGTAAGCGTGTACCGTCCTCGACTTGGGTTGAGCTCACAAAGATACTTAATGGGTAACTGGTTTGAAAAGGGCCCCATGCTTGACAGAAGCCTTCCACCTATACTTGATCCCCACTAAGGTTTCCCCACTTAACCCCATTCTTATTCATGTCTTCTTACATGTTTCAATCTTGGTTAAGTGCATCTAATCGTATTTCACATGCCACCCAAGGCACCCACTTAATTTCACATGCCACCCAAGGCACCCACTTAACTTCCCATGTCCCACTACATGTTTATCTGGTTAAGTGTTACTTAATTCATTAGAACCGTAACCTTGTAAAGACCTCCCACATTAGGCTGACATTTGCGGTTGCTGGATTTGCCGGGCGGGTCTGGGCAGTCTTATACCACAAATGAGCCTAACCTCGTGTCTTTACAATTGTTACGCATTTAATTCGTGCCTTTGACCTCTCACATTAGACTGGCATTTGTGGCTGTTGGATTTGTCGGGCGGGTCCGGGCAGTCTTACACCACAAAAGAGTCTAATCTCGTGTCTTAGGCGGTTAATTATTACACATCTTTATTTAACCCCAAATTGGATTAATATCCCTATTCAAATTTGTCAAAAAATTCCAAATTTATTTATGTCCATAATTGTCTCTTAAAATTATGTCCATAAATACCAATTATGCCAATTAATGCCTCAAATTAATTATATGCCTTTTAAGGCCATTTTATTCCAATTCACAATTTATGTATATTCAATATTATCCCATCATCCCCATGCTATTCGTACGTTTTCATATGACATGTGTTAGACTCGCAAATAGACTAACTTATAAAAAGAAAAACAACATCACATAACACATAAAATAGATCTAAGGATCATGACATAAGATTACATAGCTAATAACTTGCATATGAATTTCATTCAAACTAGCATATGATACAAAACTTGCATAGGTAATGGGCATAAACTTGCATTACTTATGTACTGCTATAGATCCAAACATAAAGGCGTGAACTTGCATATGGATCTAAACATAAAGATGTAAACTTGCATATAGATCTAAACATAAAGATGTAAACTTGCATTTGGATCTAAAAATAAAGATGTAAACTTGCATATGGATCTAGACATAAAGGTTAATGTCACATAAACTAGCATATGCATATACACGTCTCACATATATTTTAACAACCCAAACTTGCATAAGATTCATACATGAATATATGATCCAATCATCACAAACTTGCATAAAATATATGATTTAACTTGCATAAGATTCACATAAGAACTAACATATGATCCAACTTTCATAAGACTAACATATGATTCAACACCACAAACATACATATAATTTACATCACATGATTCAAAATCATATTCTCATAATCCCATTTATATCTTATCATAATTAAATTAATTATTTTGTGAAAGCTATCATACTCACAATTAGAAAGAATAGTCTTATCTTTCTGGGATCTGTATTCTGAAACTGAATTGCTTGCCATTGATGTAGACTAATCGTTATCTAGATTTGATCTGATTTTGATTCAAGCTTCTATCCTGCTTTAGGGTTGAAAGTGTTTGGAGGCTACTCTAGGTTCTCCATTGACGGCATGGCGGCTCTTGTTATGAATTAATGTGATTAGGGTTAGGGGTTTAGGAGTGTTTTTATAGAAGTTTAATTTAATAAGAGTCGTCGGATTAACCTAGGGATAACCAGGACCATCAGGACCACTCAAATGCCACATCAGCCATTCAGGCGAATCGGGCCACGGGTTGACAGCCAAACACACTGGATCGACCCTTAGTCGACCCTGCAGAGCTTGGGTCAACTCCAAAAATGGTGCGGTTCGGCTGTTCCCCCTTCCGATTCGCTGTTTTAACCTTTTTTTGAATATATATATATATATATATATATATATATATATATATATCTCATATGCATACAAACTTCAAGGCTTAATAACTTCTTCATAAGACATCCATTTTATGCAAACCAAATGTCTATCTTGACCCAAAATTTTTAGAAAAACATAATAGCGCAACCCATTTCACTTAATTCTTCTTCTAAAAATTAAGTATACTTTAATTTGTGAATTTTAATGTTATATAATTACGGGGTGTTACTAGTTTTATTTCTTAAATAAACTAAATACCTAAATAGACAATTTATAAATAAATCATTAAATTGTGATTAAAAACGGAAAGTGTACTTTCCCGAATTCGATATAATCGAATTTCAACGCATAACTCTCTTTTGAATAATCTCTATTTGATAACTCCTTTTCGAATAAACTATATTCGATAACTCCTTTCGAAAAAACTAATATTTGACTAACTCTTATTCGAATAACTAATATTCGATTAACTCTCTTCGAATAACTAATATTCGATTAACTCTCTTCGAATAGCTAATATTCAATAACTCCTTTTGAATAAACGAATATTTGATAACTCCTTTCGAAAAAACAAATATTCGATAACTCTTTTCCTCGAATAACTATGTTCGAAAACTCAATTCAATTACCTCTATTTGATTAACTCTAATCGGTTAACTCTTATCAATTAACTCTATTTGATTAACTCTATTTGATTAACTCTAATCAATTAACTCTATTTGAATAAACTATATTTGATTAACTCCTTTCGAATATACTATATTCGGTTAACTCTATTCGATTAACTCTTGTTCGATTAACTCTATTCAATTTACTCTAACTCGATTAACTCTAATTCGATTGACTCAAATTGATTTACTCTAATCGATTAACTCTAATCCCTTTTATAATCCTACTTACTCTCCAAATATTTCCTTTTATGACATCTTATTTATTTTCTAAATGAATATTCCTTTTATCTTTCTATTTATTTTTCCAGTATATATATCTCTTTTCTCTTGTATTTATTTAACAAATATTTCCTTTTAAATTCTATTTATATAACAAATAAATATTCCACTTTCAATTCTATTTATTTAACAAATAAATATTTCCTTTTTAAATCTATTTGTAAATGTTTTACAAATACCTCTTTTCAAATCTATTTGTAAATGTTTTACAAATACCTCCTTTTCAAATCTATTTGTAAATGTTTTACAAATACCTCCTTTTCAAATATATTTCACAAATATTTCCTTTTCTATTTGTTTCACGAATATTTTCCTTTTCTATTTGTTTCACAAATATTTTCCTTTTCTATTTGTTTCACAAATATTTTCCTTTTCTAAAATCCTTTTCCTTTTATGTATAAAATCCATTGATTTTATATAAATACTTTATTTTCAAAATACACTTTGAAAATCCCCGTTTCTATATCCAGTATTTCTTTCGGTATTTAAAATACCAATTCACAATGATTGATATCATTCAAACACATATAATCAACACAGATTATATATCACATTATATATTACAATATATGAAAAGAACAGTATTATGAATATTGAGGAATCCAGTTGGATCCCTCCAACCTGTTTCCCTGCATCACAGATGTTATACAATATAATTAACATCAACTTCACGTCGATATGAAATATTCTGATAGACAGAATCAATATTTGATCGATTTATATATATATATATATATATATATATATATATATTGTTATCTATAATTTCAACCAATCAATTAGCAGTTCAACCAAACAATCAACACATAGCACTCAACTAATAATTATCAATTCTGAAATATGTTATAAAAATATAACTGTTCAGAGTTGATGAGTTTTACTCATTTTGGCAGTTCATCGTTAAATAACGATAAACTGTTGTTTGATTTAGATCAAACAATTTATTTCGCCATAAATTCAAACGAGCTCCAATCCACTCCCAGTTAGTTCCATTTTGTAGTCATCGTCCATACAATCCCATCGGATCCTGTATTGTCCAATTTGGATATCGTATGAGCAAGATATTGTTTGTGCAAGTTCGTACATTATTTAAATAATTTAAACTTAATATAAATTAGAATTGGGCTTCACAATTACATCCAGCCCGCAAGCCTTTCTCCTTGACCCGCTCCATACAGCCTTCTTCCTCATCCACGCTTCAGCAAAACTCGAACCACCATAGTCGACGTTCTCTCCATCCTTCTCTTGCCCATTCTTACATAAAACCAAAACAGAAAATACCCACTTCCTCCTCATCACGTCCTCTTCTCACCCATACCCCAAATGCACAACTCACACCCCTATTTCTCCTGTGTCGTTCAGCTCCTTATGAGCAAATACCCATACGCGATTTGCTTCCTCCCCCCTATGTCCGTCATCACTTAATTATATTTCCCGAAACCAACTTCAAACTTCTTGTCTTACCAATCTCAGCCCTTTCCTCTCCATCAAGTGAAACTCGACGCATCCTCCTCACGCGAAATCCTCAGACCCAGTTCATGCATAATATAGAACTCACGACATTTTTTTAACTCCGATTCCTACCAAAATCTCACAAATCAAACCTCTCACTCCCATAATCACCACTATGCCCCCAAATTCATAGAACAATGCTTTATATAACCACAATAAATTAACCCTAACTCGCTGTTAAAAATCCAAGGGATCAATACTGATGTCGAACCCAAAGCTGTGTATATAGAAACAAAGAGAACCTCTCAATGATCACAAATATACCCATTTCATTATTTATAGATTTTGTTTTGATTTCTTATGAATTTTCAAAGAAGAAGATTTCACGTTTGGAAAGAAACAGACGGAGGCGAATTCTAGTTTGACCGAAACGAAGATACGACTTAGGTTTAGAAATGGTGAGGGTATTTTATAGGATGAATATAATATTTTTATTCGATTATAATATTCTTTTTTAAGCAATCGTTATGTTATTTATTGTTAAAAATTCCTATAATCACACATGATATCCAAAAATCACGAAAATGGACATACACCTTCAGTTTGACATTACGGACCCAATGAAACTGGTTTCGTCGAATTCCGACTCCGTTTGCTTACACAACATATTTTTAACCGTTAAGATACTGATTGTTTTTCACATTAAAAATCCGTACGGCCACACACTAACTCCAAAAATCACGAACATTGAAATCTAGCAATAGTTTAATATTGCGGATCCAACAAAATTAGTTTTGTCGAAAACGGAGGTCGTTTGCAAAACTGGCTATTTTTAAAGCTCTAAATAACCTAGTGAGTTTATAATTATATTTAAAACAATTAAATTAAATAAAAATAATTTAATATTATCATATATATTCACACAGAATGTAATACAGCTCCAGAATATTCCTATATGAATTTCTAACTCAATATTTCAAATCCCAATTAAATCGATACTAGATATATAATGAAATTCCTTTTATATTTCGTTATAAATCATAAAGGAATTCCATAGCGACTATTTTAAAATTTGATTTGGACATAAATCAAAATCTACATGATAAAATCCCGATTTTTCTCTTCCATTAGAAAAATATACTTCAGCAGCTCCGAACTTTTCTTGTTTCACAGAAATCCGATTTAAAACGGACCCTGTATATTCAGTTGAAGTTCAAATCGCCAAATAGCAAACTGTCACGTCATTTCGAGCTCGATTATAATTATAATATAGTTTATACGCTCTAACTTCATTAATTAAATATATTCGTTATCGTAATTCAATTTTAAATTGAATTATATATTTTGAGTTGTCCAATTCACACCATATTGCCATTTCAGCTAATTCTGATTATTTCAGAATTAAATATATTATTTAATTATTATATTAATTAAGTATTCATTATTATTCAATTAAACAGCCATTTAATTCTCCGCATTACTATTTAAATAATTAAATTAATTAATTATTCTACTGCTGAAAATACGGGTTATTACAGGGTCGGAGGTTCAGACCCTCCTTCTAGCGCTAAAATGTTGAAGATATTTTTCGTCAACACCGGTGACAGGCAATGGGGATGGATCTAAGGGGGCAACGGATTGTTTAGCCTTTGTGAGTTTTGGTCAGATTACTGCTTCTAGGTGTTAGGGTCCTGATAAGAAGGATCGCTAAATGCCTCTCTTGACAAAAGGCTGGCTGGTTGTTAAAAAAGGGTTTTCAAACCGAGCTTGTAGAAAGATCTAAGCTAATAAAAGGGGAACCTAGGTTTTCATAATCGATTTAAACCTATGGAAAGGAGTGCTTTATCCAATCTACGGAAAGGTTTAAACAAGAATCCACGCATATATGGGAAGCAAACAATAAATCATAACAATAATAACTAAGAAATAGTATGATAAAATCATAGGAAGATACTCTAAATATGGATGCTCTCTTTATTAATCTTTTGTTTAGAATACATGAACATAATAGGAGAAATCCTCTAATTCATCCTCGCCTTACGATTTTGAAAGAGAAAATACAAGAATTATAATCCGACAATGAAATGTGACCCCTAGGGGTTTATTTATAGAGAACTCGAGGCCCTTTTCCACTATTGGGCTATTAGGCCTGAAGGTGCTTTTGTCGGCCGCTTTTCTCCCTGGTCTCAGATATTTGGCTTCTGGTCCCTTTTGTGCTATTGGTTATGGCTTCTGAAGCGATGGTCCCAATAAATCGGGGCTACTTTGAGATTGAGATGAGCTTGTTGATGTGGTGACTTTCAGATAGCATTTTGAACTTCCGGTAGTGGCTCGTGGGTGTAGGCTCTCGGACGTAAGTTTCCAGATGTAGGCTTCTGGTTCTCTCGTGTATACTTAGAGGAGTTTGTCCTCCTAATGTATGTAGATAGCTGCTATCGGTGTTCGTAGTACGTAGATTAGTATGGATAGCCTGTATCCCTGTCAGGTTTCCAATTGGCCTCCTGGTGGAGCTTTTCGGATTTTCTTGTTCTTTGGAAGGTGGCTCCGATGATGGGTTATTTTCTATCAATGTGATCTTTCGCCTTTTATATAGTAGATGCTTCAGAAGTTGGTTCTGGATGATCACTTATGTACTTCTGGCTTGATGCTTCTGATGCCTTCACCTCCTGATGTATCAGTATTAAGCAAGTTGATGTCGATAGCCCTTCCAGACTTTGATGAGCGGAGCTTCTGTCTCGCTCTTTCGTAATTTCTAACTTAAATGACCTTTCACTACGGAACTCCCTGCCAGATAGGCCCTGTTGGATGAACCTTGCCAGATGAACTTTGTTGGCATTCTGTAGACTTTGAGCCTTTTCCTTCCGGGAAGGTGTTAGTGTATGCTACTCTCAAATCATTATTTTCGGCTTTCAGTTATTACTACTATTTGGCTTTTTGTTTACGGAAGGTTCCTCCATACTTGTATTCCTCCGATACCCCTTCACCATCAATTGGTTTTCGGAGTTAATTTTGGTAGTAACAAAACAAACCGTTCTTAAAGATAATTATCGAGTTGATGACCATTAATGAAGTTAGTTATTATTTTTATAATTTTAAAAATATATTAAATATTTTATTTTTAGTTAATAATGAAGTAAACTACTTTTAGTTTAGTTATTAATGAAGTTGATTATTGTTTTTTTATTAATAATAATTAATGTGATTACTATTTAATTGGAATATATTTTAGAAAGCAATCAAGTTCGTAATGAGATTTTAGTTGAGTTTTCTAAAGGGTTTAAAGAGGGATTTTAGAAATAAAACCCAAGTTTTACAAACTAGGTTAAAAGAGGTTTAAACCAAATAAGATGGTTTGAAATAAGTGCTTATTTAATAATTGAATTAAGTAAAGGCAATTAAAATTGAAAGAAGATTTTCAAGAATGCACAGGAAAAAGATTAACGAATTTGTTTAAAGAATTTGGTAGATGGATTTTAGTAATAAAATCCAAATTAAGTTTTATAATAAGATGCTTAATGGTTCTTAGGTAAAGGATTTGGTAAATGGACTTTTAGTAATAAATCAAAGTTATAAATGAATTGTATTAAAGAGGTTTAAAACTAAAGGTTAGTGTTTATGCAAGGGTTTACTTAATAAACGAATTAAGTAAAGGTGGTTGTTATTGGAAGTAGATTTTCCAAATACAAGGGATGGTTTATAAAACCATATTTAAATGGAATAGCAAATGGAATTTGTGTGATAGTATAGTAGATATCAGCTTTTGAGTTACAATGTTTATCCATTTTAAAATAAGAAAACTGTCGATACAAGGCCTAAGAGGTAAATAAAAATACTCCAATTTGAACGACTTTATTGTTATCAGAGGGTTGGTACTAATTTGAAATGGAAATGGATGTTGGGAATTAAAATTAATATACCCATAGTGGATGTAATAAACTTTAACTGGCAAAGCTTATAGAATAAATGAAACTGTTGGGTTTTATATTAAGCAATATATCACTTGACATTGTTTGAACCAGATAAGAATTATAATTATACTTATATTACTTAGTTAAGTATATAGAGCAATTTTCTAAGTAGAGGAAATAATATGATTTTGTCAATACACATATTCGAAGAGATAAGTGTATGACTATGGTTTTCAAAGTAACAAAACAAGAGATTTGTGAATACACTTATCCCGTTGAGATGAATAAATGGAATCGATTTGTAAGAATCGACGAAAAGATTTTAATGACTACTTTAATTAAAAAGGGCCTGAGTTGCCAATGTACTTAATTGTACCGTTTGATTCGATAGTTAAAGAATCGACTATTAATAAATATCTCATTTGATTATTAATATGTTCATTCGAGGAGACCGGGATGAGAACTGGACCCAAAACCTCTTTGAACCGACTTTACGTTCGAAAATTGAATTTGCAGATATACTTATATGTATTACGATGATTTTAAGGCGTAGACCTTCGGAGCGAAAAAGGGTGCCCACTGATGTCTTTGTTTAACTACTAGAATTGTATTTGTAGCAGTAATTCCTACATTATGGTTTCTGCATGATGCAAGGACTTCTTTTTACTAATCCTAGGGGTTATCTCGATAGAATGTAGTAAAAGAGTACCTTCGGTTTTCCTTGATCCTGCACAACTTGTATAGACAAATGTTTGATAGTGTATTTCCAAAAATCACGTACATTGGTTTTTATAAATATACCGAGAATGGTGGCAGAGAAGGCAACTTCTCTTTGCTTAACACCCAGAATATATTTGTTCAAGTCAATTAGTGACTGAAGGATCTGATAGTATGGCATTCAGATTTGAATGTGATATTTCCGGAAAGGTAATTGTAACCTCAAGCCTCATCAAATAGGAAATGACTGAAATCAGGTAGACAACAGAGCTATGTGGGTTATACCCATTAGGGTATACCATCACCGGATCTAGAGAAATCGATTGCCCCTTTTATGTATGCTTCGAAATGAGTACGGTTGGAAGGCCTGCAACCATGGTGATGATATATTCAGTACACTCAAGTTGAATGAGTGACCAGTTCTGTGTAGCCGAGTTGCAAGATGTTGTTGTTGAACCGCAATGTTTTTATCCTTAGAGGAAATCTGATCATGAGTAAGTTCCTTACCTATTTATGTATGGAAATCCAAACTCCAATACGAGTCGTGCGATTTTAGATGTAAACCAACTATGTCGAAAAGCAAGACATAAACTTTTCATATATATTCCTATTTTATTTATGAATGTTAATCAATATTATAATATCATTAGATTTATAATAAAGTTGATTTGGTTATCGTAAGGCGAAAACAAGTGCCATATTTATATGTGATCATGTTTTACTAGAGCTCTATTCTTTCAAATGATTTCCAAAGATTAAGCAAGTTGTTTGCGATATTAATTTTCTCACTGAAAGTACTCTACATTGATCGAATCCGGATGATTTTTGTTCAAAATAGGCTCGATCAGACTGAATACATTGTCCAGGTTGCATTGAGTTTTACTTGGAGCTTCAGGAGAGGATCCGGAGTCGAGTTGTATTCTCATATTTTCTGATGTTAATTTAATTATGTTGTATTTATCAGCATTGCATATGCTGATCTAGTTGTGTACTTTGAATTTGTAATCATGTATATACAGTTTTCTCTTTGTGTAAAGAGTATTGATATATTATGCTTTATTCATTCTGCTGTAAGATTCTATTCTGCCCTGATTCTATAGTGTTGGTGTTCTTCTTCTTCTTCTTATATTCTAACATTTCTTTCTTTTTGCTTGTCACCCTCCAATTTCTTTCTTTTAACTATTTGAGTTTTTGATACTTGAATTTTTGACAAGTGAATACAAGCAATGTATTAGTGCGGAAATTTGAGCATCTAATTTTTCGGAACGATACACTAACGATTTGAATTTCTAAAAAAAATTCTAAGGATTTCTAGTCCTTTATTACAAAAAAGCTTGAAATTAATTATTTATGAAAATTCGCTTTTAGCATTATAGGAACTGTAGATTCTCAACTTCTAATTTAAATGCTAAAAATTAAGGTACTGTTTGCAAACGAGAAAGGGAAGTTTACATTTGTGTTTGCGTCGGACGTGCCCAATGCTCTAGCTTAGGTCCCACAACTTTGGCCAGTTCGATTGGAACGTTGGAAATGAGCCGTGTACTTCAGATATATCAGACGCCATCTGACGCAAACGACTACTTAACCAACGACTGTTTTTTTTCCAAAATCTACATAATCCAACCCCATCCTCCCCCAAACATCATCACCAATTTCCTTCCAACCATCCACCTTCTCACCAAATTTTCAAAAATCCATTAAACAAATGGCTGAAATAAGTGTTGCTAAAGCTACATTTCGTCGATCTCTGAAGGTTTGGTCTGCGTTTGCAATGCCGGAATTTCTACGAATAGCTGTTAATTCATATCAAATAGCTACAAAAAAAATAAAAAAGGAAATAAAAAGATAACGGAAGAATTGAATAAAGCTTTACCTGCTAGTCCGAACGAGATATCGGTTACTGTCAAATAAGTTACTGCCAAATACGACATGTTGAAAAAAATGAAATGTTTGGCAGGGATTGACATAGAAAGAGGCACTAGATGGAACCCTATTAAGGGAACTGTTAGTGGAAGCGAGCTTTGGTGGATTGATCTAGCAACGGTAAATCTCGCTTTATAACTTTTTAAAATTTTTCTATTTCCAATTCTAATTTATGTTGAATTTTTATTTTAGTAACGCATTGTTGAAATATAGAAGGCAATCAATCTATCATTTGCATGAACTTGAACAAATTTTTAGTAACAGCATTGTAACTGGGACTGCCGCTTACACCCCGGATTCGTAAATCCACAAACAACAACCACGGTCTCCTCCTCCAGAAATGTACGTCATACTGTTTCCGATGATTATCAATTTGAAGTCCCTCTCGAAGATATGAGCACACAATGGTTGTTTCAGCAGCCTATTTCTCAATCACATGGAGAAAGTTCTTCTACCAATCGTCGTGCTATTAGAAGAGAAAAAACTGAAAATGATGAGAAGATGGATGAAATTGTTAATATCATACATGTTAGGCAAAAGAACAAGAAATCTCGTTCTGAGATGGATAGTCCAAGCTCAGTTCCATCCACTAATGATAGTAACTCCCCGTATTCTACAGCAAGCTCACGGTCAAATGTTCAAGTTAAATCAGTGTGACGCCCCACCCCAAGACCTACATTAGTAAAGATAATTATTAAGCAGTTCCGTCTACTAATGCAGAGAACAAGGCTGGTTAAGGGCGACTATCATAGTAATGCACTAGTTATGAACTAAGCATGTAATAAATTACACTTTATTTTTTTTGCCTCTCGAGTGGTCAACATACTTAGCCCATAATTAATATGATACTATGATGGTTTTCCCGGACCATTCAGAATAAAATGCAACAATGAAAATATAAAGCATAAGCAGTCGCAGAACTGTCATAGAGCAGTAACACATATATTTGTCCCACATCATACATAATACATCATTCATCAGTTATGTAAGTGGCATATAACTGCAATACATACATATAAATCCCCATCAAAAAGCAACATAATGGATAAACGTTGATTTCTGACACACAAAAGAAAGTAGCTCCAAGCCCAAGAGATGGTCCAAACAAAGCAAGCAAAAAAATACAGTAAGACGAAAGCAAGAAACCAACCTAGCCTGCAACTCGGTCTGATCTGAGTAAAAATACACGGGTCAAGTAGGCTAGAACTTGTCATTAGTAAAGGTAAATAAATCTAAGTGATAAGGAAAACATTCCGCTGCTTCCAACGGAACGCATAGTTAATCAATTCATCTTTTACAAACGGACATCACAAGTTTCATCATAAATTTGTAAGGGCTCAATAGGTGCATAAGATATGGTTCAATGTATTGAATTCGTCTAACTAGGAATAGTAAAAGAATATGAATTAAGGCACAAATCATCAATAATCCTTCAAAATCATCATAAATTCATCAAAATCATCATAACTCTATTATAAGACATCTTTGTTAAACCTAAAAGCATCATGATAAAATCATTATAAATCGTTTGTAAGCCTTTTTTACTCTTAAGGCTACAAAACATCATTATTAAAAAAACCAAAGAAAATACCAAACTTCAAAAAACATTGCACGTGCTTTACATCTTGACGAGTACTAGTTTTTGGTACCATACATCATAATGACTTGGGATCATATAATCTCATAACATCGTGATCATCGTGATTAACTAACAGGAACATTTTGATGACACCCAGTCACAAACCCGAGTAAAAACATCGTAGTGATTGGAGTCGGTAATTACATCGTGATGACTCCAATCGTAATCGACCTAGTACTAGTAACATCTTGAATGTAACTCAACTTTCGAATAGGAACCCAATAGGCGTTAATGTATGTCCTATACCATACGTTTGCACCGGTTGATTTACTAATCGTCAATCGAAGCTACATAAGAAAAATCATCATAAAGAAACATCAAATAAACATCATCTCATCTCATCAGTGAGTGTAGTTACCAAATTTGCCTTATCTCTTACGTAGATAGGTTATGTGTGGCACCGAGACTTATCTCATTACATCGACAAGTATAAAAATATAAGAAAGAAGAAGAAGTCATCATAAATATCATCATCAATCCATCATGACACTCGCCTCATCTCCTTGGCGAGTAAAATAACATCGTGATGGTTATTTCTAACCATAGTTGCAAAAATAAATAAAAACTTAACATCAATATTCTTAAAAATAACCAAAATGAGGTTGTTGCATATAATTCAAGCTTTCCGAAATGACCAAGATCGTAAAATACTGATCAACAGTTCAATAGCTATGATTACTTTACTAAAATCTTCAAATTCAGCATACACATTCGACAGGACAGAGCTAAAGAACTCTGATTTCATCATGGAAAGCTTCAAAAATTAATAAAATGAATAAAAGAAAGTTGTAGCTTACTTTCTAAGCTTTCCAAATTGACAAAGAACATCAAATTCCGATAAACGGTTCAAAAGTTATAATCATTTTACTAAAATTTTAAATTCGGCCTGAAGTATACGCTCGACAAGACAGAGATAAAGAACCATGATTTCGTCATGGAAATCTTCAAAATTTGATAAAATTAAATGAAGAAAAGCTGTAGCTTAATTTCTAAGCTTTCCGAATTGGCAAAGAACATCAGATTCTAATAAACGGTTCAAAAGTTATGCTCAAAATACTTTCAGCCATTAGAGTTATTTATTTTCTGTGCAGAAACCTCTCGGATTTGCAACTTTCATAGCACATAAAAAGGTCCAAATGGACTCAAAACTCCATAAAATTTTGCAGTAATGAATTCTCTAAAAACTGAAAAAGTTTGGCATCAATCCGACACCATATGAGCAAGATATGGGCAATTCAAGTTGCACCATTTCAGCAGAAATCAATATATATGTAAATTCAGAGATAAGTTAGTTTACTTACTTATTTTTTTGCACAAATCCAACAAAATTGATCATGCTAGCTTACTATAAGATGTTTACTTACTTCTATAGCGATTTACAGCGAGCTTGGAGAGGAATTGTTGCAATTTAAGGCTTCAATGTTGAGAAAAACCCTTCTCTTTGCTTGTAGATGGGTTAGCTGAAACATGCAATGAAATTTCTTAATGTAAAACAACAATCTTCAACAAACAACAATGAAACTTGGATTAGATCTGAGTTTGACATGGATTACCCGCTGCTAGAGTGTTTAATCAAGTGAAACCTTGTGTTTTGAGGTGGATTTATGGCAATTGAAGCTTACAGTAAATGGGTTTGCTAACTTTTCCCTAATTTGTTTTCTGGAGAAGAAGGCAACGAGGAGAATGTGCGTAGTTCTTTCCTTCTCCAAAAATTTCCCTTAGCCTATGTATGTAATTAGGCCTTAATTAGCCTAACAAAGCCCAATACACCATGCTTAGTCACAAATTAGGTAACTAAGTTATGTTGTTAAGTAACTTGCCCATATTATCATGATTAATACCAAACTTTTACCCAAATTTTCACATAATAGCCATAGTTTATCATCAAACAACAAATTTAAGATTTTAACATCAATTTTTTTTCTCCCAATATTCCAAAACTTATTAATTTTAAGACTACCATTTCACAACAAAACTAGCAATTTGCAACATATTTACACAATTTATGCAAATATAAACATTTTGTTCATACTTTTGTAAGTATAACTATATAACAAAATTAAACTTTTTAATTGACTTCTTTTCTAAACAATAAATTATTAAAAATGCATAAAACACATATTTTCACACATTACACAAGTATAAGCATTTTACTTATATTTTTTCAACATTTACAAATCTATGTAGTTTAATTGTTTTAATATCTTAGACTTTTACAAAATAAGTTGTTAAAGTGTGGAAAACACAAATTTCCACATTTATCATTGATTACAACAAATTTTTATATGTTTGTATATATTTATAACCTTATATTTATTGCAATTTCATTATTACCCCAAATATTCGACAATTGAGCTTTTAATCCCAAAAGCCATTTATTTTGACACAAAATAAATTTCTTATGGGTTTATCACATTTTTAACCATTTTTTATTTATGTATTACAACATACATTACCATTTGCTAATGTTTTAGTTGTCAAGTTAAACAAATTCCACCCAAAACCAATATTTCATTGAAATCTCAAATTCCACATCTAATTGAACCAAGCCTTGCTTTAATTAGAAGTGATTAAATACCACAATCCTACCTCAAAGCACCAAATTAATTATCAACACAGATAATTAAGTCAAGTGATCAACTAATGATATATTCAACTTAAATATCATTCAATATTTATATTTTAATGGTTATTAAATATAGCAGATAGTTACCAAAAACTCGGTTGTTACAATCAGCTTTGGCGGGAGCAATAGACCATGCTAAAACATTAGAAGATATTGACCTAACCCACACAATATCATTTCTCAAAATTAATGAAAATCTAGAGGCGTTCATGCTTCTTCTAGATGTTGAAGCACAACTAGACTGCATTTTGAAATCAAGGTTCGCAAACAATCACTCAGATACCAAGCATTTATGATGAATCATCCACCTGCGTATCCACCTACATATCCGCCTACGTATCCACCTTCATATCCACCAAACTATCCACTCTCGTACCCACCGCCACAATAGACCGTATTCTAGATTATGCATTGTTTTTTGTATTCTGCATTTTAAATTCTGCAATTTGTGTTCTGAATGTAAATTCTACAATTTATAATCTGCAATTTGAATTCTAAAATTTGTAGTTTGCAATTTGTACTTTGTATTCTACTATTGAGTTAACAAATAAACACAAACAAATAAATAATAAATGAATAACTCTATCCCTTCTAGTTTGTCCCTTCCATTAAAAAAAACGTGTTTCCCGTTCGCGGAAATGCCCCTTCCTCAGCCCCTTCCAAATGCCGCTTTTAGTACATTTGCAAACGCACCCTAAGTTTATAATGTATTTCCATCCAATTCTGGTGTGCTAAATTAATATCAATATTGGATCTAAACTTAATACAATCTTCTAAATTCGTATTATTCTTACATATGTTTCTTCAAGGAACAATTAAAAACATTGGAAATATAAATCAAACAAAATGAATTCTACAACAAAACTATATCTAACATACAGGAGGGAAAAAAAACAAGACGTACAAATGCAATCAAATATGAATAAGTAGATCAATGATACAATAAGATGTAAAATAAAAATAAAAATAACTAAATAAAATCTGAAAAATTTGATCAATTAGATCAAAGAAATAACTTACGGTTTTGAAGATGTATTATCAGATCTAAAATCTACATTAGCGAAAAGAAATAAATATGGATATACATGAAAGATTTGATCAATCTGTTATCGTGTTGATAACGTGTTATAAAATAAAAAAAACTAGAATTCATTGAAAAGAAAGAAAGTATTTTTATTCATTCAAGATATTAATTGTATATTTCTGTTACATTGATTACTTTATACATAGACCTTGAAGCCAGTCAGCAAGCCTAAAATGGATACATTTTTGGTTCTATAGAGCAGCGATGGATCACTAAACCCTTTATAGAGGTGCTACAAAGAAAACAGAGTGTATAATCATTCATGTGCTATTTCTAATTTCTATCTAGTAAGGGGGGCAAAATCCAAACCATCCGTATTTCTTCTTCTCCTCAAGAATTAAATCATTTTTTTACAAATCGAGCGACTGCGCTTGCTGAGCGCTGCAGAGGCTTACTTCGCCTTTCCATGGTTACACATCATATGATTCTTTTCATTGGTTCAAGCTGTATGGTAATTATGTTTGATGACGATGATGATTGCAATGGTGACAATGATGATGAGATTCAATGTTCAACTCAAATGACCAACCAACCGGACATCAAGAAAGATCCATGGAGCGAGGATGGGGATAAAGCATTGATACAAGCTCATTCAGAAAATAAATGGTCACCAATTGCTAAATGGGCTTCTTGGTCGATTGGAGAATTCAATTAAAAAAATGGGTGGTAGAGAGGCAAACAAAGGTGGTCCAAGAACAAGCAGCTAAAGGCAGCTAGCATTCTGCTTGAGAATTATATGGAGCAGTTAACGGATTCTCATCAAGCTCCTACTTTTGCATTAGTGTTGAAATTCAATTGTTGAATATTTTGGATCAGAATAGGGAGGAAGAAGTATCGTCTGAGGCATGTAGAGCACGCTTTCGTTAAGGAATTAATCGCGCCCACAATTTTGATGATTATAATTGCAGCGAGATTCCTCCAGGATACAACAAACAATGTGTTTACAGAAGCAGAAAAAGATGGAAGAAGAGAAATTCAGATATCTTTGGGTTTGGTGAAGGAGTAGTATATATAACAGGCGAATAGACATGACCGTTGCACGTAAGGAGATGCAACCATTCAAAAAATCACGACTGTTCGAATAGGAGAATCTGTTCCGTACGGTCACGCACGCGCCCCCGTGCCCTAAGTGCCCATCTTTGACCTATAATAATATTATATAGGCCCCAAACCCATTGAGCCCAAGCCCATCTCAAGCCCTGTTGTTTTGTTTCACAATATCCTATTCCAAACATTAATATACGGGAAGAGATACTTCATAATATTTTCCAATGTGGGACAAATACTTTGAGACGACCCCGAACCCCGTACTGACGGTGGCAAGGGTAATCCTCGGAATATAACACATAAACAGATAATAGCAGAACAGAAATAAATAAATACACTAGATAATGCACAATATAATATACTGGATAAACGTAATCATCAGAGTTACACAGTATACAGGATCTTACTTAGTACAAATACAGTTCAGCTATACATAAATGTCTACAGTGGAAAACAAACAAAATATGTACAATAGGAGCTGAACAGCATAAAAAGAGATAAATGATAGAATCCATCTTCAGCTCCAGCTATCCAGAGAAAGCCAGCTAAAACCTGAATACAAGGCTGCCCGTGCAGAAAAAGGGGCAACCGAGTTTGAAAGTGAAACAAACTACGAGTCAGTCATGGGACTGGTACGAGAAATCGACTCAACAGATTTGAAATATGGCTAATCACTGGACCACGCCACTTTCGTGGAACGGGTTTACTGCATTGGATCGCCAGTGCTTTAAAACAAATAATTCTTTTAAACATCGCAATGATTTTTATAAAAATGAATCCATTATAAGACTCAGTTCCCATCACACAATGCAACGCAAACCGGAGGATAGAGTTTTACCTTATAATGGCCAAAATATGCTTGATACGAATAAAACAAAAGCATTTGATATTATTACAAGTGTTTATAGGTTTCAAAAACAATTTCAATCATAACTATCAATCATAAACGGCATGGGTACCATATATCATGTCGCCATATATATATATACAATCAAAACCGCACAGTTACGTATTTGGAAATTGTATTTCCGTCATGAACCAAGGCAAAAGATAGTCCTTACCGAATTCGAGACTCTCTAGCCCGAGCCTCAGGCACAGCCGCAACCGTACCTTGGATCGTCAGGGCCGGTCCACACGGAGTGGATTATAATGCCTGAACAATGCGTCTCTCGGCCCTTTGGGGCGTAAATGAGCCAACAAATGACACCATCGGTCCCGGATCGACCGATATAACCGAGGCGCCTCGCAACAGTAACAACCACATAAGTCAAACTCATCAGGGCATGTAAAACCACTGATGCCACTTCTAGCTAGAAAGAAAACGCACGTCCCCCCTGAGGTCCTCTCCCGTTTCTGGTTAATACCGGGGTGTGAGGCTCGCGATTTCGCGTTATACACAAAGCTACGCCACACAGGCGGTGCTTTTATCATCACCACAAGACTTTGCTTTTCAACAGAAGCCCTGATCACTGCATCTTAGCATGGCACACAGGCAATTCACACCGTGCAACTTATGGCTATCAATCACACAGAATAAATTCCAATGTCAGACACACTGTCCATTTGCAAGTCCGTGCTGGGTCTGAACGAAACCGGAGGCACTATATACCTCGCAAACCCATCGATCTCCACGTACGTCTGGATGATCACCACTCATTATCCATACTTTGGGATGCCTCCCAATCAGGACATCAGTTACCATCCAGACGAGGTGAAGATCTCCGGTCTTCGACCACCGCCTTCATCTTCGATTTCTTAACGTCGATTCAGTTATTCAGAATGGGATAAACTCGGTCTTTCTGAGCAACTCGCGTATACAATAAATAAGTGATACACAAACACTACATACGCATCATTTCAATTCATTAGTCACTAACCGTCAATCAGTAAGAGAACTATTTCCCAAATATTAACCCCGAAGGCCGAAACCAACATCAGATCAAAATCCAGGAAACCATTCGACTTAGCTAACCTTCAGTTAATTTCTAAATTTCACATCCATATCGATTATAATATTTTATAACGATTTATCGCTAATTTTTATTTATTTTAAAATAGCCAATTTATTCAAACGACGCTTTGGGCCATGACGCGGCAGTGGCGCTGTTTTTCTTCAGATTTGATTTACACATATATGAAAATTTAACCGTTGGATCATCACAAAATTTACATCATTAGAAAGATCTTTTCAAAACGAATCCAATGGTTCCAGTTTCGGGAAAATCCGACGGTCGGATCTCCCGGTATAATTGTTTGAAGTTTCGATTTCAAAATACGAACTGCAGCGTCGTTATTCGATTTAATATAATTATATATATATATAATCGATTTTGGCGCTGTTTTTCTTCAGATTTGAATTAAACATTCCAGACAATCCAACCGTTGGATTTTTACAAAGTTGGTGCCGTTGGAAAGATATTTCCAAAGCGAACCCAACGGTTGCGGTTTCGGGAAAATCCGATGGTCGGATCTCTCGGTATAATCGTTTGAAATCAAGGTTTCAAAATACGAACTGCAGCTTCGTTATTCGATATATTTCAATTCTATTTATATATATATATATTGATTCTTCGATTTCAAAACTATATGATTTTCATACTTTTGATAAAAATGATATTTTTTTCTAACTGTCTTCTATTTTAACACTTCACTATTTTTAACAATTCATGTATATAATAAAAATGTGATAAAAATGTGATTTTTATTGTAAAACGATTTATTTCAAAACACGCCTATTTTATATAGTTAATATAGGTGATCAAAATAGGATTTTTATCAAAAGTATGAAAATCAAAATAGGATTTTTAACAATTCATGTATATAATAAAATGTGATTTTTATTGTAAAACGATTTATTTCAAAACAAGATTATTTTATATAGTTCATATTGATGATAAGAATAGGATTTTTATTATAAAACAATTTCTTTCAAAATATGAATACCATTCAACACATGAATTTCAATTCAACGAATGAATTTCGATTCAACACATGAAGGTTTTCTATAGTTTATATATATAGACAAAAAGGTGATTTTTATATTTAAAACACGAATACCATTCAACACATGAATTTCTATTCAACGAATGAATTTCGATTCAACACATGAAGGTTTTCTATAGGTTATATATATATAGATAAAAAGGTGATTTTATTGTTAAAACAATTTATTCAAAACACGAATACCATTCAACACATGAATTTCAATTCAACGAATGAATATCGATTCAACACATGAAGGTTTTCTATAGTTTATATATATAGATAAAAAGGTGATTTTTATATTCAAAACACGAATACCATTCAACACATGAATTTTCAATTCAACGAATGAATATAGATTCAACACATGAAGGTTTTCTATAGTTTATATATATAGGGTAAAAATGTGATATTTATTGTTAAAACAATTTATTCAAAACACGAATACCATTCAACACATGAATTTCAATTCAACGAATGAATATCGATTCAATACATGAAGGTTTTCTATAGTTTGTATATATAGATAAAAAGGTGATTTTTATATTTAAAACACGAATACCATTCAACACATGAATTTTCAATTCAACGACTGAATTTCGATTCAACACATGAAGGTTTTCTATAGTTTATATATATATAGGGTAAAAATGTGATTTTTATTGTTAAAACAATTTATTCAAAACACGAATACCATTCAACACATGAATTTCAATTCAACGAATGAATATCGATTCAACACATGAAGGTTTTCTATAGTTTGTATATATAGGGTAAAAATGTGATTTTTATGGTTAAAACAATTTATTTAAAACACGAATGCCATTCAACACATGAATATGATTCAACGAATGAATTTCTATTCAACACATGAAGGTTTTCTATTCAACAGACGAATATAGTTTCAACACAGGAAAATAATTCTAACATATGAATATTATTCAAAATTTCGGCAGCATAACGGCAGGGTAGTTAAAACCGGGACCGTCCCTAGTACGACTCCTCGCTCTACCTTAAAGCCTCGCAGCTTTTGACAATAGGGAATCATGCATCTGGTTCGCACGCAGGCAGCATGTATATTTTTTTTTTTTCATTTCCACAAACTAATCATATGTGGTTTCAACCAAATATTTCTCAACCACAAACGGGTATTTTTCAACCACAATCAATCAATTTCAATCAACCATTCGCTATCAATCAATTTTCACACCAATCACAACCAATAAATATCGTCCATGGTTTGTGGACGAGGGGCGTATATATATACATACATACATACATACATACATATATATATATATATAGCATTTCACTTCTATTTCAACACATATATAATTTTTACAACGCATATATAACTTATATATCGAACGTACAACTTATACAACGCTTATACAAGAGGTGTACAACGCTTATACAAGAGGTGTACAACGCTTATATAACTCATACATCGACTATATAATTTATACATCGTCGTTTTCCATATCGTTTATAAATTAGAAATCTCACATTGGGTTCCACTCCACCAAAAATAGCAGAAGGCTCAGAAAAATATGCGGTCTCTTCTAGAAGGTAGAAGACGTCCACACGAGTCCACTGTCTCTTGTTTCACTGGATTTCGATCACACACGAAAAATATATGATTTTTCAAAGTTTGCAACGGTTTAAAGGTGTTAAAACAGTTGAAAATAAACAAAGCCGTATACCACTCTCGTCGGTTCAAAACTAGGTCGAGGATTTCCGCGAAATCCGTGCAGTTATATGACAATCGGCCTTCACCACCTTGAAGGGCTAGGAGCGGCGCGCCTGGGGTGCTGACGGCGTCGAACTCGCACGCGCCAAGAGGGAGAATTTCGAGGGTGAACGGCGCGACTTCGTGACCTCCGTTCGAACGAAATACAGGGCGAGGGGAGGTGAATCAAGTATGGATTTGGAGAGGAGGAGGAGCTCTTCAAAAACTTTAACTGGAGCTATGGCTAATTCTTCTTGGATCGATCGGAAAATGAGGGGGAAGGGAGGAGCGTTTTTCCGTCGTCGGGTTTCTGAGAGGAGCGGGGAGAGAGAATAAAGTGAGGGCCAATCAGATTTCTTTTATTTTATTTATATTTTTTTTTCAAAAATACCATCTTTCACACACGAACACCAATCCAAACCCAACGACTGTCACCCTTAGCGTTTTACCCCCATTCCGAACACAATGGGATATGTTTCGTAGGCCCATTCGACTGTTTCAGTCAGTTTTCATTCAGATTAAAATATAAAACATACAATATTTGATTTGAATGTACATTTCAATTTGCCAGGGCCACAAACTAATTCGAAAAATTCCAGAAAAATAAATCCAGCTATGTTTTGACGATACGGTCCCAACAAAACTAGTTTCGTCGAATTCTGAGACCGTTTGAAAAATGGCCCATTTCTGGTCGATCCAATTTAATAGAAATCGACCAAACACGTTTTCTTTTGCCACGCTCACATACTAGCTTCAAAAATTATGAAATTTGAAACCTATCAATAGTCTAACATCCCGGATCCAACAAAAGTGGTTTCGTCGAATTCCGAGGTCGTTTGCAAAATGGCCATTTTCACGGGCTATATGAATTCCATAGCGACCTTTCTGAAAATTCATTTGGCCATAACTTTTGCTTCCTGCTATGAAACTTCGATTTTTCAGATTCGTTAGAAAGGTATTCACTAACAGATTTAAATATTTTTGATTCCACTCAAATCCGCTTTGGTTTGCACCAGGTACGGCCAGTCAAAGTTTGAATTCAAAATTTGAAACTACCGCGCCATTTCAGGCCTTGTTTATAATTAGATTTAATTATATTTATTTTCAAACGTCGATTCAAACTCACTTTTCATTATTATTATTTAAAATATTTATTTTAAATATTTAAAATCCACTATTTTAGCCAATTTAAAAATTTTAAATTGGTTTAGATTTTCCGGGTCGTTACAATCTCCCCTACTTAAAACTTTTCATCCCCGAAAAGGAACAAAGTCGAAAGTGGTTTGATTAATCAACTCTACGTTCAATCTGGCTTCCATTCTCCAATTTTTCAATTTCTGAGAATTTTCAAATTCTTCAAAAATTTGGCTAACACCCGGAATTTTCGAAAAATTTCGCCATAACCTCCTTTGTACGGGGAGAGGTTTGGAAATTTATTGGGCCGTATTAGGTACCCAATAAATCCTATAAAGCATACACATATTTATAGTGATATATTCTGGTGGTTACAGGGGAGCGTGTATAGATAATAACTCCAGAGAATAAATTCTCGTCACCCTGTCAAAGCCTGAGGGAGTGTGTATTTTAATTGCTCCAGAGGATAAATCCTTGTCACCTCGTCCCGTGTGGGAAATAAATAATCCATGTGCCGATCTAATAACTAAAGAGACGTGATTATTGTCAACTCCAGACCCGTGTGGGGTTTTTATTAATCTGGCAATTTGTCGTTACATTTTTATATGGTCATAACAGTCATCAGTTCAACTTGTAAAATAAAGTCATCGCCATACAAGCCTCTCGCTCGTATGGTAAATCTTCCACCTCGTCACACAAGCTCCAAATGCTTATGTGGTATATGATGAAGTATGCCTATCTTCCAGACGTATGCCATGTAATGTAGTTCAAAATTAATTGTTACTATCTTATGACGATGTTTATTATTACACACAGAACAACCAGCACTCCGCATCCAATGGCATTCATAGGAGTTGATATAATAATATTTCGCATCCAACTCATTAAGGTTTACCTATTTGTCGGGCACGCAAATAATTTCTTTACTCAACAGCTATCCATTTACCTGTTTAAACATATATAATGCACAAGTATATATTTCTATCTATTTTCTAATCAGTTCAATGTGTGATTTAAATGAATAAATTCTAGCATTCATTCTATTATTGATTAAAGTAACTATCGTTTTAATAATTTTAATTAATCAAATCTACCATCACACAATGCAAACAACAAGCAATTTGTTTTTAACTTTTCAAATATATATCTTTTATATATTCAAAAATCATATTTCTAAAACCAGGCTATATATATATAATCATAAATACGTTATTTAAAAACATATTACCCTCGACTCGTTCTGAGGCACTTCTAACCCCATCTCTAACGAGTTGTTCTGATTCTGCCATACTCATACTAGGATATTGTTGATCCTATCTGTACTGAGTTACTCGTCCTAGAACACTACTGGTTCTATCTCTGACGAGTTCGCTAATGTGTTATATTCCAGAGCTAAGCTTAACCAAAGCTCTGATACCAAATTGAGACGACCCCGAACCCCGTACTAACGGTGGCAAGGGTAATCCTCGGAATATAAAACATAAACAAATAATAGCAGAACAGAAATAAATAAATACACCAGATAATGCACAATAGAATATACTGGATAAACGTAATCATCAGAGTTACACAGTATACAGGATCTTACTTAGTACAAATACAGTTCAGCTATACATAAATGTCTACAGCGGAAAACAAACAAAATATGTACAATAGGAGCTGAAACAGCATAAAAAGAGATAAATGATAGAATCCATCTTCAGCTCCAGCTATCCAGAGAAAGCCAGCTAAAACCTGAATACAAGGCTGCCCGTGCAGAAAAAGGGGCACCCGAGTTTGAAAGTGAAACAAACTACGAGTCAGTCATGGGATTGGTATGAGAAATCGACTCAACACATTTGAAATATGGCTAATCACTGGACCACGCCACTTTCGTGGAACGGGTTTACTCCATTGGATCGCCAGTGCTTTAAAACAAATAATTCTTTTGAACATCGCAATGCTTTTTATAAAAATGAAGCCATTATAAGACCCAGTTCCCATCACACAATGCAACACAAACCGGAGGATAGTGTTTTACCTTATAATGGCCAAAATATGCTTGATACGAATAAAACAAAAGCATTTGATACTATTACTAGTGTTTATAGGTTTCAAAAACAATTTCAATCATAACTATCAATCATAGACGGCATGGGTACCATATATCATGTCGCCATATATATATACAATCAAAACCGCACAGATACGTATTTGAAAATTGGATTTCCGTCATGAACCAAGGCAAAAGATAGTCCTTACCGAATTCGAGACTCTCTAGCCCGAGCCTCAGGCACAGCCGCAACCGTACCTTGGATCGTCAGGGCCGGTCCACACGGAGTGGATTATAATGCCTGAACAATGCGTCTCTCTGCCCTTAGGGGCGTAAATGAGCCAACAAATGACTCCATCGGTCCCGGATCGACTGGTATAACCGAGGCGCCTCGCAACAGTAACAACCACATAAGTCAAACTCGTCAGGGCATGTAAAACCACTGACGCCACTTCTAGCTAGAAAGAAAACGCACATTCCCCCTGATGTCCTCTCCCGTTTCTGGTTCATACCGGGGTGTGAGGCTCGCGATTTCACGTTATACACAAAGCTAAGCCACACAGGCGGTGCTTTGATCATCCCCACAAGACTTTGCTTTTCAACAGAAGCCCTGATCACTGCATCTTAGCATGCCACATAGGAAATTCACACCGTGCAACTGATGGCTATCAATCACACAGAATAAATTCCAATGTCAGACACACTGTCCATTTGCAAGTCCGTTCTGGGTCTGAACGAAACCGGAGGCACTATATACCTCGCAAACCCATCGATCTCCACGTACGTCTGGACGATCACCACTCATTATCCATATTTTGGGATGCCTCCCAATCAGGACATCAGTTACCATCCAGACGAGGTGAAGATCTCTGGTCTTCGACCACCATCTTCATCTTCGATTTCTTATCGTCGATTCAGTTATTCAGAATGGGATAAACCCGGTCTTTCTGAGCAACTCGCTATGTAATAAACAAGTGCTACACAAACAATACATACACATCATTTCAATTCATTAGTCACTAACCGTCAATCAGTAAGAGAACGATTTCCCAAATATTAAACCCGAAGGCCGAAACCAACATCAGATCAAAATCCAGGAAACCATTCGACTTAGCTAACCTTCAGTTAATTTCTAAATTTCACATCCATATCGATTATAATATTTTATAACGATTTATCGCTATTTTTATTTATTTTAAAATAGCCAATTTATTCAAACGACGCTTCGGGCCATAACGCGGCCGTGGCGCTGTTTTTCTTCAGATTTGATTTACACATATCTGAAAATCTAACCGTTGGATCTTCACAAAATTTACATCATTAGAAAGATCTTTTCAAAACGAATCCAATGGTTCCAGTTTCGGGAAAATCCGACGGTCGGATCACCCGGTATAATCATTTGAAGTTTCGATTTCAAAATACGAACTATAGCGTCGTTATTCGATTTAATATAATTAGATATATATATATATAATCGATTCTGGCGTTGTTTTTCTTCAGATTTGAATTAAACATTCCAGACAATCCAACCGTTGGATTTTTACAAAGTTGGTGCCGTTGGAAAGATATTTCCAAAGCGAACCCAACGGTTGCGGTTTCGGGAAAATCCGATGGTCGGATCTCCCGGTATAATCGTTTGAAATCACGGTTTCAAAATACGAACTGCAGCTACGTTATTCGATAAATTTCAATTCTATTTATATATATATATATCGATTCTTCAATTTCAAAACTATATGATTTTCATACTTTTGATAAAAATGATATTTTTATCTAACTGTCTTCTATTTCAACACTTCACTATTTTTAACAATTCATGTATATAATAAAAATGTGATTTTTATTGTAAAACGATTTATTTCAAAACACGTCTATTTTATATAGTTAATATAGGTGATCAAAATAGGATTTTTATTATAAAACAATTTATTTCAAAACAAGATTATTTTATATAGTTCATATTGATGATAAGAATAGGATTTTTATTATAAAACAATTTCTTTCAAAATATGAATACCATTCAACACATTAATTTCAATTCAACGAATGAATTTCGATTCAACATATGAAGGTTTTCTATAGTTTATATATACAGATAAAAAGGTGATTTTTATATTTAAAACACGAATACCATTCAACACATGAATTTCTATTCAACGAATGAATTTCGATTCAACGCATGAAGGTTTTCTATAGTTTATATATATATATAGATAAAAAGGTGATTTTATTGTTAAAACAATTTATTCAAAACACGAATACCATTCAACACATGAATTTCAATTCAACGAATGAATATCGATTCAACACATGAAGGTTTTCTATAGTTTATATATATAGATAAAAAGGTGATTTTTGTATTTAAAACACGAATACCATTCAACACATGAATTTTCAATTCAACGAATGAATATCGATTCAACACATGAAGGTTTTCTATAGTTTATATATATAGGGTAAAAATGTGATTTTTATTGTTAAAACAATTTATTCAAAACACGAATACCATTCAACACATGAATTTCAATTCAACGAATGAATATCGATTCAACACATGAAGGTTTTCTATAGTTTGTATATATAGATAAAATGGTGATTTTTATATTTAAAACACGAATACCATTCAACACATGAATTTTCAACTCAACGACTGATTTTCGATTCAACACATGAAGGTTTTCTATAGTTTATATATATAGGGTAAAAATGTGATTTTTATTGTTAAAACAATTTATTCAAAACACGAATACCATTCAACACATGAATTTCAATTCAACGAATGAATATCGATTCAACACGTGAAGGTTTTCTATAGTTTGTATATGTAGGGTAAAAATGTGATTTTTATGGTTAAAAAAATTTATTTAAAACACGAATGCCATTCAACACATGAATATGATTCAACGAATGAATTTCTATTCAACACATGAAGGTTTTCTATTCAACAGACGAATATAGTTTCAACACAGGAAAATAATTCTAACACATGAATATTATTCAAAATTTCGGCAGCATAACGGCAGGGTAGTTAAAACCGGGACCGTCCCTAGTACGGCTCCTCGCTCTACCTTAAAGCCTCGTAGCTTTTGACAATGGGGAATCATGCATCTAGTTCGCACGCAGGCGGCATGTATATTTTTTTTTCATTTCCATAAACTAATCCTATGTGGTTTCAACCAAATATTTCTCAACCACAAACGGGTATTTTTCAACCAAAATCAATCAATTTCAACCACAAACAATTTCAATCAACCATTCACTATCAATCAATTTTCACACCAATCACAACCAATAAATATCGTCCACGGTTTGTGGACGAGGGGCGCATATATATATATACATACATATATATAGCATTTCTCTTCTATTTCAACACATATATAATTTTTACAACGCATATATAACTTATATATCGAACGTACAACTTATACAATGCTTATACAAGAGGTGTACAATGCTTATATAACTCATACATCGACTATATAATTTATACATCGTCGTTTTCCATATCGTTTATGAATTAGAAATCTCACATTGGGTTCCACTCCACCAAAAATAGCAGAAGGCTCAGAAAAATATGCGGTCTCTTCTAGAAGGTAGAAGACGTCCACACTAGTCCATTGTCTCTTGTTTCACTGGATTTCGATCACATACGAAAAAGATATGATTTTTCAAAGTTTGCAACGGTTTAAAGGTGTTAAAACAGTTGAAAATAAACAAAGCCGTATACCTCTCTCGTCGGTTCAAAACTAGGTCGAGGATTTCCACGAAATCCGTGCAGCTATATAACTATCGGCCTACACCACCTTGAAGGGCTAGGAGTGGCGCGCCTGGGGTGCTAACGGCGTCGAACTCGCACGCGCCAGGAGGGAGAATTTCGAGGGTGAACGGCGCGACTTCGTGACCTCCGTTCGAACGAAATACAGGGCGATGGGAGGTGAATCAAGTATGGATTTGGAGAGGAGGAGGAGCTCTTCAAAAACTTCAATTGGAGCTATGGCTAATTCTTCTTGGATCGATCGGAAAATGAGGGGGAAGGGAGGAGCGTTTTTCCGTCGTCGGGTTTCTGAGAGGAGCGAGGAGAGAGAATAAAGTGAGTGCCAATCAGATTTCTTTTATTTTATTTATAATTTTTTTCAAAAATACCATCTTTCACACACGAACACCAATCCAAACCCAATGATTGTCGCCCGTAGCGTTTTACCCCCATTCCGAACACAATGAGATATGTTTCGTAGGCCCACTCGACTGTTTCAGTCAGTTTTCATTCAGATTAAAATATAAAACATTCAATATTTGATTTGAACGTACATTTCAATTTGCCAGAGCCACAAACTGATTCGAAAAATTCCAGAAAAATAAATCCAGCTATGTTTTGACCATACGGTCCCAACAAAACTAGTTTCGTTGAATTCTGAGACCGTTTGAAAAATGGCCCATTTCTGGTCGATCCAATTTAATAGAAATCGACCAAACACGTTTTCTTTTGCCACGCTCACATACTAGCTTCAAAAATTATGAAATTTGAAACCTAGTAATAGTCTAACATCCCGGATCCAACAAAAGTGGTTTCGTCGAATTCCGAGGTCATTTGCAAAATGGCCATTTTCACGGGCTATATGAATTCCATAGCGACCTTTCTGAAAATTCATTTGGCCATAACTTTTGCTTCCTACTATGAAACTTCGATTTTTCGGATTCGTTAGAAAGGTATTCACTAACAGATTTAAATATTTTTGATTTCACTCAAATCCGCTTTGTTTTGCACCCAGTACGGCCAGTCAAAGTTTGAATTCAAATTTTGAAACTACCGCGCCATTTCAGGCCTTGTTTATAATTAGAATTAATTATATTTATTTTCAAACGTCGATTCAAACTCATTTTTCATTATTATTATTTAAAATATTTATTTTAAATATTTAAAATCCACTATTTTAGCCAATTTAAAATTTTTAAATTGGTTCAGATTTTCCGGGTCTTTACATACTTATTGCAATCTTCCCAATAATCCCCCACAAGATTGTAATAATTATTTATTTATGCATAAGAGAAATTACCTTTTTAGTTTAAACTTTTCTCCTTAGTCTATATATTTAAATTTCAATAGAATATTTGGTAGTTGATATTTTAAACCAAAATCCTATACGATGAAGCGAAATATATGAACGCATAAATATTATCATGCTTCTGTAAAATGTCATAACCGTGGATTGGTTATTAATTTCCTCCTGGTTTTCATGAATATGTATAAAGTTATATCCAAACTTTATTGAAACATTGTTTCTTATGTTCATATAGGTGTCCATTCTTTCCGTCCTTGTTACTCTGGATAAATGATCACCATAAAACGTAACAATACAAATAATGAGTCTCTCATGTTTGTCAATCACTTAACTGAAATTTGTTGTTACCCATTAAACTTTAGGCTATAGAGCGTATGGTTGGGTTCCTACTGGAGGTGATTAAAAAGATTTTAAACCCATTTCACAACTAGTTATTTTAACCATTTCTCTTGGTAATCCCTTGGTTAATGGGTCTGCCAAATTTTTCTTTGATCTTACATATGTAATTGTGATGATACCATTCACAATTAGTTCCCTAACATATGCATATCTCAAGCTTATATGTCTAGACTTTCCATTATAAATCTTATTATATGCCCTAGACATTGTAGCTTCACTATCACAGTAAACAGAAATAACTGATGATTGTTGTGGCCACAACTCTATCTCTGTTAACAAATTTCTTAGCCATTCTGCTTCCTTTGCTAATGCATCCAAAGCAACAAATTCTGCTTCCATTGTGGAATGTGTGATAATTGTTTGTTCCTTAGAGGCCCATGATATAGCTTCCCCTCCAAGAGTAAAAATCCATCCAGTAGTTCCTCTATTTTCGTTTTCTGGTCTCGAACCACTTGCATCTGAGTATCCTTCTAGAACTGCTAGGAAATTTCCATAGTAGAGTCCTAATTTGCTTGTTATTTTAAGATAACCTAAGACTCTACCGATTGCCTTCTAGTGTGAAACACTAGGATTATTTGTATACCTTGACAGTTTGCACATTGCATAAGAAATATCAGGACGAGTGCAATGCATGGCATACATGAGACTTCCAATCACAGTTGCATATTCTAGTTGAGTAACTGCTCTTTCAGAATTTGCAAATATTTTAATAGAAGAATCATAAGGGCTGCTTGCTTCTTTAAAATTTAAATGCTTGTATTTAAGAAGTATCTTTTCAATGTAGTGAGACTGACACAAAGCATATCCCTCACGATGTTTCCTTACTTTAATCCCTAAAATATCTAATAATCTGTATGCTTTGGAATTTTTAGCATATCGTACGAATATACTTTTCAATGCTCTTGGTCTAAGTTTTATCCTTTTCGGATCTATGACCCTATAAAAAACTAAACATCCCCAAACTCTTAGATATTTCAAGTTTGGTTTTCTTCCTTTCCATAACTCATAAGGAGAAGTCTTAGTTTTCTTTAATGGAATTCTATTATGCAAATGACATGTTGTTAAGAGTGCTTCTCCCCATAAATTGACATGTTGTTTAACATTTAAAATCAAAGCATTGGTTATTTCAACCAATGTTCTATTTTTTTCGTTCAGCTAGTCCATTTTGCTGTGGCGTATAAGGTGCGCTTGATTGATGAATAATTCCATTTTCTTCACAAAATGATGAAAATTCTAAGGAAAAATATTCCCCACCTCTATCACTTCGCAACACCTTAATCCTCTTTTCTTTTTGATTATCAACATTGGTTTTGAAACGCTTAAACATTTTAAAAGCTTGATCTTTTGATCCCATTAAATAGACGTATGTGTATCTAGAATAATCGTCTATAAAAGTAATAAAGTATTTATTGCCACCTCTATTCAATATACCATTTAATTCACAAATGTCTGAATGTATTAATTCAAGTAGTTTAGTATTCCTTTCAGATTTTGGAAATGACTTTTTGCACATCTTTGCTTCAATACAAACTTCACTTTATATTGGTGTACATTATCATATGAAATCATTCCTTCTTTAGACATAAATTGTAAATTTTTGTGATTTAGATGTGCTAATCTATTATGTCATAAATGAAATGAATCAACAACATAAGCAAACTCGTTCATTTTATTAACACTTAATTTAAACATACCATTACAAGCATATCCTTTCCCAACAAACATACCGCCCTTGGACAGAATAAGACTATTACCATCTAGAACTCCCTTGACACCCTTATTACATAGGTGACTTGCAGAAACCAGATTTTTTTCTGATTTCTGGAACATGTAAAACATTAATAAGAACAATCCTTTTGCCAGAAGTGAATTCCAACTCTATGGTTCCTTTTCCGACGACATTTGAAGCATTATGATTTCCCATAAGTACCTTACTATCGTCAGAAACTTTCTCATATGATTTCAATAATGACTGGTTGTTGCATACATGAATAGTAGCACCAGAGTCATACCACCAATCATTATCTTTGGTAGTATCCTCCATGTTCAGTTCTGTGATCATATCGATGTTCAGTTTAGAAACCATGGCAACGATTTCTGAATCTTCTTGTTCAACCATGTTTGCCTTGTTGGAAGCACCTTGATTGTTCCTTTTGCCCTGATTATTATTCTGTCCTTGCTCCTCTTTCTGCCTTTTGAAAAATCTGCAATCGCTTTTGTAATGTCCAGGTTTGCCGCAGAAGTAGCAATCACCCCTTCCTTTGCCGTTGTTATCTCTTTTGCATTTTCCAGAAGGTTTATTATCATTTCCAATATTGTTAATATTGAAAGGAGTAGCAGACTCAAAAACTTTCTTCTCACGATTTCTAGTTTCTTCCTCAATACGAAGATGTTTTTGAATTTGTTCCATCGTGAAATCCCTTGAAGAATGCATATGTTTCTTTCGGTAATCACTCCAATTCTTAGGAAGTTTGGCCATTACAGCGCGAACTTGCAAAGCCTCAGGAATGGTGATCTTAACATCCCTTAATTTGTTGAATATGACTTGCAATTCATGTACTTGGTCTAGAACAGAGACATTATCAAGCATTTTAAATTCAAAGAATTTGAAAATTAAAAACTTATCTGCTCCTTGTTTCTCATTACTGTACTTCGTCTCCAATGATTTCCAGATTTCTTGATGCGATTTGGCAGAAGTGAACAGGTCGTATAATCGATCAGATAATGTATTTAGTATATGTCCCCTGCAGACGACTTCATCTTCTTCTCTTTTCTTTTGCTGTGCAATAAGTTGTGCAGTGTCTTTATCAGTAGGAGGAGGAATTGGTTTCAGATCTGGGTCCAGGACATATGCTATCCTCAGGGTTATAAGAAGGAATAGGAACTTATCCTTCCAGCGAGTGTAATTAGTGTCATCAAAGCGATCGAGTTTGGTAAACTCTTGATTCATTATTTTGTACGTTGAGTCTGATCCAATTGCGGACGCCGTTGGATTAATTCCTTAAGATTGCTGAATATTTCGGATCAGAACAGGGAGGAGAAAGTATTCTCTAAGGCACGCAGAGCACGCTTTCCTTAAGGAATTAATCGCGGTCACTAATTTGATTATTATAATGGCAGCGAGATTCCTCCAGTATACAACATACAGTGTGTTTACAGAAACAGAAAAAGATGGAAGAAGAGGAATTCAGATATCTTTGGATTTGACGAAGGAGTAGCATATATAACAGGCGAATGACAATTGCGGATGAGGAGATGCCACCGTTCAAAAAATCACGACTGTTCGAACAGGCGAATCTGTTCCGTACGGTCACGCACGCGCCCTCCGTGTTCCAAGTGCCCATCTTTGATCTATAATAATATTATATAGGCCTTAAACCCATTGAGCATAAGCTGTTTTTGAATTTGTTCCATCGTGAAATCCTCTGAAGAATGCATAAGCTCCTTTCGGTAATCACTCCAATTCGTAGGAAGTTTGGCCATCACAGCGCCAACTTGCAAAGCCTTAGGGATGGTGATCTTAACATCCCTTAATTTGTTGAATATGACTTGCAATTCATGTACTTGGTCTAGAACAGAGACATTATCAAGCATTTTAAATTCAAAGAATTTGAAAATTAAAAACTTATCTGCTCCTTGTTTCTCATTACTGTACTTCATCTCCATTGATTTCCAGATTTCTTGAGGCGATTTGGCAGAATTGAACAGGTCGTATAATCGATCAGATAATGTATTTAGTATATGTCCGCTGCAGACGACTTCATCTTCTTCTCTTTTCTTTTGCTGTGCAATAAGTTGTGCAGTGTCTTTATCAGTAGGAGGAGGAATTGGTTTCAGATCTGGGTCCAGGACATATGCTATCTTCAGGGTTATAAGAAGGAATAGGATCTTATCCTGCCAGCGAGTGTAATTACTACCATCAAAGCGATTGAGTTTGGTAAACTCTTGATTCATCATTTTGTACGTTGAGTCCGATTCAGTTGCGGACGCCATTGGATTAATTCCTTAAGATTGCTGAATATTTCGGATCAGAACAGGGAGGAGAAAGTATCGTCTGAGGCACGCAGAGCACGCTTTCGTTAAGGAATTAATCACGACCACTAATTTGATGATTATAATGGCAGCGAGATTTCTCCAGTATACAACAAACAGTGTGTTTACAGAAGTAGAAAAAGATTGAAGAAGAGGAATTCAGATATCATTGGGTTTGACGAAGGAGTAGCATATATAACAGGCGAATGACAATTGCGCGTGAGGAGATGCGACCATTCAAAAAATCACGACTATTCGAACAGGCGAATCTGTTCCGTACGGTCACGCACGTGCCCCCCGTGTTCCAAGTGCCCAAATGCTCATCTTTGACCTATAATAATATTATATAGGCATCAAACCCATTGAGCCCAACCCCATCTCAAGCCCCCGTGTTCCAAGTGCCGAAGTGCACATCTTTGACCTATAATAATATTATATAGGCCCAAACACATTGAGCCCAAGCCCATCTCAAGCCATGTTGTTTTGTTTCACAATATCCTATTCCAAGCATTAATATATAGGGAGTGATACTTCATGATATTTGCCGATGTGAGATAAATACTTATTGCAATCTTCTCAATAATCCGATCTGACGTCCTCTACAAAGGAACAACAAATTCGGAGCAAGGTTGTTACATAGCTCGGGAAGGAAGACGAAGAGTATTTTACACCTAGTGGTTACCCTAAGGCAATTTGTGCAGTAAATATAAATTTACCTTATCACGGTAGTGCGTATGAGGTAAACTACAAAGTAATGACCGTAGAGAATAAAGACATTTTAAGTATATGTAACCGCAAAATTACAGTTGATCAAGTACGGCCTCTTATTGGTGTTAATATATAATGCTGCTTGCTTAGAAATTGTTCAAGAACTCTTGAAAGAGAAACGTATCAGTGGAAGCAAATATCCTCCAACATTGGACGCAGTTAAAGGTCATTTTGAATTACATGGAGGATACCTGGAGCACTCCGAATTTTTTCGAGCATGTTGAGGATGACTTCAAGAACCCCGTTCAGACTTTGGACTTGTATGATGTTTTGAAGAAGAGCATGGTAAAGGCTGGGGATTCAAAACTGATTTTGCAGGTTGGCGACCCTCGCGGCGCTTTCCAAGTGATGATTGAGGACATGCTTCTACTTGAGATTCAGTTCCAACCTTTGCATCATTGTTTCAAAATGCTGAATCTTTCAGTTTTTCAAAATACATGCAACCCGGTCCCGGACAAGTTTTTTCACTTCAAACCCGCAATGTCTAGTAAAGAAAAATTCAATGTTTTAATTTGTTTGCTGCTACAGATTTCAAACAAAAGTTGCACGTCAGCGGTATCTTGGTGTCTTTCACAAGTTCAAGTTGGAGTACTCGTATACGACTAGAATGATGAAAATAACAATGAAGATGATGACTATGTTAATCATGAAATTCAGTGTTCAACCCGATTATCTATCTAGGATAAGCAGTTAATAAAATTCACCTTTGGACATAAATGTTGAAGTTCAAGACGTTTATGGTAATCTCCCAATGAAACATTTTTTTAGCAGGCATGATGCTCATGAACCAAGGCGTGCTATATTTCTCTTTTCATATCGCATACTTCAGAGGAAACTGCAAAATTCAGTCGTATGCTGAAATAAGTAAATGTAAAGTGCTTTTGCTGATGAAGTCAGTAGTCTACTATTCCAGTCTCTTCAACGGAGCAGTTGCCAGTTTTACGATGGGAAAATTACTGGATTGTTGTAAGCTTAGAATTGACATGAAGGTCAAAACATTATGAATAAAAAGATATAATCTGAGTTGTAGAGATTTAGATGAAAAAAAAAATAAAAAAAAATAAAAAAAAAAAAAGTAAAGAGAGAGAGATTTTGAAGCTAGTGATTAAATTTATCATATGACGTGGAACTAAATAGAAAAATACAAATACATATGCTCTCTTATATATTTCAGCATTATTGCATTTTCAATCTAAATCAATGAAAGTTCAACAAGTGTGTCTTCCTGAAACCATATGAAGGGACGCTAACCTTAACGCAAATGTATGAAGCACGACAAAGACGAAAACTTGGGGCTTCATTCAGTTGAAATTTGAAACAACGAGGTTAGTTCACAGTCAAGATAATGTGTACTATTTTCATTTAACAATTTGGATCTGTTCCTGTTAGTGAACATCAACACTGTTACATTCATTAAGTTTCATGATCGCAGGTCCCCTAAGTTTTCTTTTTTTATTTTTAATCAAAACAAGTTGACCTTATCCTTGTCAGTGGCCATTACGAAAACAAGTTGACCTTATCCTTGTCAATGGCCATCACGACATGTGGCATGTGGCATGTGGAGTAGCTCACAATAAGACTACATTCAGCCATATATATATATATATATATATATATATATATATATATATATATATATATATATATATATATAAGGAGCGTTACGCAACTCCTCTTATATTGCACGTGAACTCTCTCCCTTAATCCTCACCACTTATTTCCCCACTTATTCTCTCTCTTCCCATTTTTGTATTGCACGTGAACTCTTTCCATGTGTGAGAGAGGAGCGTTATATATGGGGCATGCTTGTTTCGTAGCCTCTTTATCCTACAATGAGTTATACTAATTCAAATCCAACAAGATTTTGTAGTCAATTCACATATATATTATCATCTATCCAAAATTTGAGTTCGTTCCAATATTCGTAGCATTTTCAAAATCTTTGCTCAATTATTCACTATTTTGACATTCGAAGAATAATATATTTGATTTTTAAATTTAACAATTCGAATAAATGTCTGAACGATGAATAATTGAGCTAAGATTTTGAAAATGTTACGAAAACCGAAAATGCTCAAATTTCAAATAGATGATAATGTATGTGGATTGAACATATACAAAATCTTGTTAGACTTGAATTAGGGTGGCTCACAGTAGAGTGGAAGTGCTGCAATACAGTAATTCCCCAGAACCCTCATCTCTCTCTCTCTTTTTTAATATATGTATGTGAGTGTCTATTTAAAAACAAAAAATAGGCATAAATGAAGAGACACGAAATCCCCATCATTGGATTGACTTCGATTTCGACCCTTCACACAAAGACAAAATAATTTAAAGGCTCGAATTTTATGTTCTTCAATTTGTGTCCAGTTTTGTGTTTAAATAGATGTAATATATGTGTGCGTGTGTGTGTGTGTATATATATATATATATATATATATATATATATATATATATATATATATATATATGAGAGGGAAGTTCGTTAATGGCGACAGGCGATTGCCTGATTTCGCTACGCGTGAACTTTCCCAAATCTCCTTTTCATCCGCTATTTTTTTCTGAAACCTATTTGTAACCTTCAACGAATTGATCTTCGTTGATAAGCCACTTGGTTTTCAAATTTTCCGTCTCGAGATCCATTTATCTGCAATCTACCGCCACCTAATCGCAACTTTCAGAGATCGATTTTCCTCACTGAGATCCATGAGCCGATTCGCCTCCTATCTTCTCAATTTCTTTGGATCGATTTAGTTTGAAGTTATTCCTCCGTCAAACTTCAATGGAAATTTGATCTTCCATCGATCGATAAGGGGCTTAATCGAACGCAGAAGGTCGTTCTGTTGATTCGAGCATGAGCTTCCTACTCGCCGATCTGCGAGGGAGTTTGGATCGAAGAATTGATGTATGTTGTTTTAAGTCTCCAGATCTGTGATTCGGTATCCACGCCATCGACTGTTCAGAGTTTTGTAAGGAGTTTTTAGATTGAACGAACACAGATGAAATGGAGTTACTCCACTTCCACAGGCTGCTTAGATGGTATATCATGTTTATTCTCTGGTATGTAAGGCAGTATCTCTGAAAAATGTTTACATCACGTCCAGTGAGTTTTTGTTGTCCACAATACAGAACACACATATGAATTCATAAATGGATGGATTCTGGACTGTGTTTGCATAGATGATAGAGGATGTGCAGAAAACGAAGAGATTATTATGGAGTAAAGCCTACTGCATGTCATGGGCAGTGAAGAATTTGAGTTGTGGTTTGATGTCTGTGGTGTTTCTGGCCTGGTAATGGCGATGGTAGTCCTGCACTCGAGATGTTCTTCTAGCTGGTTGTTGTTGGAGATGATTGGGAGATTTGGTTTCTACTTACAATCAGATCTGGTTTGATAATTAATTCACCTGACTTATTTTGGTTTTCTATATGCAAATTTCAATGATTTTATCATTGATAAGCCACTTGTTTTCTGTCACCTTACATTAATAATCCGTTTTAGATCTGTTTTTCTACTCATTGAGACCTTACCACCAATTCTAAAACGCAATAGCCAGAACCAAAATTCCATCCCAATATCAGTCTAAGCTCTGAAGCTCAGATCACGGCAGATTGGATACTTTCTTGCTGCATTATCATTTGAAGTTTCAACATTAAAACAGAATTCACAGGCGTCTGTGAGTCGTTAACCAGATTTAATGTTTGAGATTAATCATAAGAGTATTTTGCAGTATTATCTTACATGCTGTTGGTATTTTGTTGGTTTTGGGGTCTGGAGTTGGGTTTGTCTTTGGTATAGTGAAGGAAGATTATGGAGCTATTTGCTCGGTGGTAGCGAGACACAAGAGGATTGGCCTCATCATGGGCCGGGTCTTCTCTTAGTTTAGTTTTGTTGTTTTTATGTTTTTCTATATCTTGTTTTGTTGTTTTCTAGTTGTAACGGTTAGTATGCTAACCTGTCTACTGTACTGCTTCTTATTATAATAAAGTGAACCAATTTTCAATATATATATATATATATATATATATATATATATATATATATATATATATATATAATATGGTAGTGCATAACCCCGATATTATGGTTGGCTGAGCGTTAATGCATTTGTAATCAAGACTGCAGAGTTTGATTCCTGTCAGCTATTTTTATATTCCCTGCTACTTGTTGTCTTGGGCCTCCACTTCCCCAGATGTTTCTCCAACCCACAATGTCCATACTTTACCACCCCACGAATTTAAAACAATGTGTTCAAGCCCAAGTTGCTCAAGTCCACCAGCACTTTCATTTGTACGCTTCAACAATTGAACAAAATCTAATATGCGGTAAATAGCTTTCATTATAACAATAAGATATCCTGGTATTTTTATTTGTTTACTTATATTATTCATTATTATTAACAACATCGAAACTATCCATTGGACATGAATTATGCAAATTCACCAAACACTTCATCGCCTAATATATTACAGACATTGCCCATATTATGTGTAGTACTAATAGGTAACAAATCCGTTGACTTGCCTTTGTATATCGAGGGCACACAACCTTTAATGCCATGCTACAATAAATTCCACATCTTTTTTTAATGTTAGAGACACCCCCCCCCCCCCCCCCCCCCACTCCACGATTTAAGTTAACACATATATAGCATTTTGATAATAACAAAAAGTCTGTCTATATATACACCAAACTTTCCATTCAAACTTTGAAATTCATCACACCATCTCAAGTTAGCCAACTTACACATAGCACTTTCCAAATGTCCAACCAAACCCTTCACCAATGCCCACTACTACCACCATCTTCATTATCAATCTCAACAAAATCTCACTACCTTGAAGTTTTACTCTTCCTCCTCTTATCCTCCTTCTTCCTCTTCCTCCACCACCGCCGCCCAAAAAGTCCCTTCTTCACAAACTTCCCAATTTTTGGCATGCTCCCAGGTTTTATACTATGTCTAAACCGGCTACACGATTTAATAACCGATATCCTGTCTATGTCGATCAACCACACATATCTATTCAAAGGCCCAACACTACTTGGCCCACGAATCTTACTAACATGTTACCCAAGCAATGTACACTACATACTAACCGTAAACTACAAAAACTACCCAAAAGGTGATGATTTTGCAGAGATATTTGATTTTATTGGTAAAGGAATCTTTGGTGCGGACGGAGAGTCTTGGACGGTGCAACGGAAGCTGGCACAAGCGCTGATGGTGAATCCTCGGTACAAAGGTTTTGTGTTGAGGACAACTAGTGAAATTACCAAAGGAAGGTTGGTGCCCCTTCTAGATAGATGGGTGGAGTCGAGCGAGGTGGTTGACCTTGAAAAGGTGTTTAAGAGAACTACTTTCGATATTACTTGCATTTCCTCTTTTGGAGCCGATTTGGGTGCTTTGTCTGCCGACTTTCCTATTGTTGAATTTGCAGACGCAGTTGATGCTGCATGGCAGGTACATTTTGTATATAATTACAAGTTTAAGCATGCAGAAACATTGCAATTTTTAAAGGTATATATGTTAAAAAATTTAATGTACATTGTAGGATAAAATTTTCTATTTGCTGTTATATGTTTGTATATTTGAAAGTAAATTAAATTTGCTACTTTTGTGAAAATAAACAATAAACAAGCTATGAATTGATTTATCTTAAAGAAAAACAAGTTACATATGTTTTGTATTTATTGCATGAATTAATGTAATTATGTTTATTAACCTAAATTAAAATCAAAAATTTTGAATTTGTTAAAAACAACTCGCTCGGGTAATTTTCAAATTTCCATATTTAAGTGAATGATAATTTTCAATAAAAGAAGGATTCAACCAAAAAAAGTACTTAAGTGAGCAAAGTATTTAAAATTTTGAATGGTTCACACTGCAAATATAGATAAATGTTAAAAAGAATGAAAAAGATATTCGAAGTTGTAGAAAAATTAAATCAAACTATCACCAATCAAGACAAAGCACCTGAAAAATATGAAAAAATAAAAGACTCAATGGAAATGGGCCACGATAGTTATGGAGACCAATAATAAAGCAATTTTTTTTACTATTATTCATTAGATTGGTAGCTTAATCAACTTACAGTGAATGGTGAAATTCTGCACAAAAAATATACACCGTAGAATATCACCTTTCACCATCTAGACAATTACTCACAAAACATTTCATCGGAATAAAAACAAATAGACCCGACTAGTATACTTTTGCAATCTTTAACTAAAATAATAATGATTTCAGGCTTCTGTGTTTCGACAACTGGTTCCTATGAGAGTCTGGAAGCTCTTCAGGTTACTCAACTTAGGCGAAGAAAAAAAGTTAGCAAACTCTGTACCGGTAATAGATAACTTCATACTGCAACAAATATCAAAGAGAAGGGATGAGCTTTCAAAGAGATCAACCACGTCTTTAAGAGAAGCAAACGACCTACTAACTTCCTACATAGCTCAGTCAGACAAATTTGGCGATAAATTCCTTAGAGATACTGCACTAACCCTACTAATTGCAGGAAAAGATGCATTTTGGGTAACCCTAACATGGCTCTTCTGCATGCTCTACAAAAACCCAAAAGTTGAAGAAAAAATCCTAGCAGAGCTTTCAAGTGGAAACGATCTGAACTTGATGGTTTACTTACATGCAACCCTATGTGAAGTCATGAGGCTCTACCCTCCATTCGCATTCCAGCGCAAAGAGGTGATGGAATCCGATGAACTGCCAAGTGGGCATAAAATAGAGCCTAAAACGACTGTGATCATACCAATGTTTGCGATGGGAAGAATGGAGTCTATATGGGGAAAAGACTGCTTGGAGTTTAAACCAGAAAGATGGATCGGGGAAACTGGATATGTCAGACATGTTCCATCTTACAAGTTTCCTGTGTTCAATGCAGGGCCCAGGAGTTGTATAGGAAAGGAGATAGGATTGAATCAGTTGAAGATAGTGGCAGCTGAACTGATACCAAAGTTTAAAGTGGAGGTGGTTAATGTGGAGGAGGTGATGCCTGAAATTTCAGCTTTTCTGGATACTAGGAATGGGATGAGAGTCAGAGTTAAGAAGAGGGTGCCTTGTTAATACTTCGGCTGTATCAGCCTATCAGGGTACATATAACGATTAAACAATTCTAAGAAGTGTTTGAACTTAAGTTATCATATATAAGTGTATGCGTCTATATTGGTTGTGATGTGTTTACAAGAGTCACAAGACTCGGGTTTTGTGATAGAATGAAAACTCTGAAGGGGTTAAAGTACGTGTGTATTGTTTGTAAAAGTATATAAAATGGTTTCATGCATATTATTAAAGCGGCTGTAGAGCTGTTGGGCAACATCACAACAACAATAACAGCAACCTCCACACAAAACTCTGGCTATCTAATTTCGAGGGTAGCCACTAAACTTCGCGGATTCGATCCTTCCATTAATGCATAAAAATGTGTTTCAGCAAAAAATGAAATTGCTATTTTTAGTCTATCCTGGTTAGGGCTGTCAACGGATACTTTCGGATACGGATACTGCTATATCCGTATCCGTATCCGAAATCATTTTCGGATATCGAATATTCGTATCCGCGGATACAGACGGATATCGGATAATTATCCTATCCGCTAACGATAGATAAATTAATCAAGAAATATAAATAAAAATTTCTAATTTAACATAAATATTTTTCAATTCCAATGATCACTAAAGTGTTAAAAATAAACATGTATGATGAAATTACATAGATTTGAGTCATTGATATGCATTTAGTGCAAATAATATAAACCTTCGACTTAGTAAATCAATGAATAAATTTGATTTTTTGTACTAAAATAAATATAATTTTGAGCATAATTTCAAAAAAAAATCGGATGGATAATTTTCGGATGCGGATATTTATGTATTCGCATCCGTTTTTCGAATATTGGATATTTATCCATTTTTTGAATACAGATGCGGACAAATATCGGATTTTTCGGGTATCCATTGTCAGCCCTTATCCTGTTGAAGAACAAGACTCACATATTACTAATGAACGAAAATCCCTTCATGTTATAACTTTCAATCACAGGGCAAGATAAGCAGATCAAGATTTTGAGACATACAATAATCAGAAATTTAAGTTGACCAGATAATAGATTACCTCTGAGTGTATTTTTCTGGAATTTCAGATGCCTGATTTCTCATTTCAGTAGTCATTGCACACTTTATTGCAGACAAGAAAGCATTAGCTGCAATCATAATTTTTTCAGCATCTTGGTTATCTGGAACCACATGTTGTTTACTTAATGGTTCTGGCGCAACCCCTAACCAGCGAAGTTTTTCGGCCCAATAAAACTGGTCTAGTATGAAGGGGCATGCAATCTGATAACCAAAATTATATAGCATTTAGAAATGGATGTAGACCACTGTCGATTATTAGATGGTGAAATATTTGGAGATTTTGATTCTTTGATTGACATTTTATTTTTCCAGATACTAAAGAACAATCCCTAAATATGCTGTGCCCTATCTATCATCATGCCTTTATGAGCAAATCCATTTAAAACACGGAGAATGTCAGTTTTCTTGAACTACTACTTACTCTGGTTTCTTTTGGAGTTGGAGCCTTTTTAAACCCATAATGTTTTCAAATGTAACTAAGGTACCAACTGTGGTGACTGATCACTCATACAATCCAATAATATCAATAAATTGGAACTTCTCAAAATCCATGATGTTTTTATTAAATAAATATAATCACAACAATTCAAAATCACATATCGCCAATCATACCACATTAGAAAATAACACAGTTTATATTCCAATAGATTGAGCTACTTGTCATTATTGTTCATGTTACACATCCACGAAATGATGCCATATAAAATCACCACAAACAACTAAAAGTAACATGCAAGCTAAAAAGAAATTCAAATATGTAAAATGGGATCTTGTGACTCTTATTGGTGTACAATTTTACAAGCACACTGGCAATCAAATAACCGCTGAATGGTTCCAATTTTGAGATATTTAAGACATTACCCACAAAGGAAATGCAAGGTAAGATAATGGATATACAATTATACATGCATTAAAAGACCATATGCATTCACAATATGAATGTGGACCAAGAACAGCTAGGGCATTCAGCAGATTCAGTATCCTTCATGTATTCTACAAATCCATTTCTGCTTTATAATAACATAAAACAGGAAGAGAAGAGACCCGAGGATTTCCAGCATATAATGCAGCAGCAGTAGAACCACTCAACACAATTATTGTACAAAGTAATTAAGATTATAACCATTTTTCAGGAATAAGACACTATATTTTTATTTACTGAGTAACGTGACATTATTACCTGCCCCCATGTTGGTGTTGGAAAATAAACCCAATTTATTGTGTCTCGTAATTTGTTGTGTCTATTAGTTTAAGTGTTATGTCACTTCGTTTAATGTTGTGCCTATTAATCAATCGGTGTTTATTGGTATTTGTAAGGGTGTCTAGTCTACTATATAAGGGTTGTCATATTTTGTTGTAAGTTAAGAAGTATTGCAAGAAAATTTAGTTATCTTCCTCCTCTTCAATCCAACAATTGGTATCAGAGCGTCAGGTTGAAACTATGGCTTTTATTTTGTTCTCACCGTTTGTTCTCACAAAAGAAAATTTCAAAGAATGGAGTGATAAAAAGAAAGAAGAGTTAATCTCCAAAGGGCTTTGGGAGATGGTTGAGAATGGCTACGAATGGCCAAAAGACGTCAAAAATATGACAGAGAAAGAGAGTGAGGCATTCACAAAGTTGAGATGGAAAGATTGTTGTGCACAAGCTGCAATGAGTGAGAACATTGATGAAGAAGCTTTCGACCATATAATTGGAGAAAAAACAGCAAAAGAATCGTGGATTTTATTGAAGGAGATTTATAGTAAGGAAGATGACAAGAAAAATAGTGAGGATGGGAGAGATGTTGAAGCCGAAAAATTGGAAGACAAGGCTGATTATATGGCTTTGAAAAAAGTCGAGCAGGAGGAAGCTGTTGGCAATCAAGAATCCAATGAGGAGTCGGTACAAATGATCATTGCAGATCATGTTGATGAAGCACTAATGGAGAATAAAAAATAAAAAGCGGAGAAAGTGAATTCAGATAAAGATGTGGCTTCAAATGGTACACAAGACGATAATGCTAAGAAAATAGATTTGGAGAAAACAATTGTTTCAGATGCGGCATCAGTTCAGGACAAGGAAGAAAACCGTAATCAGGGAAAAACAATATTGCTCTTTCCTTTTGCAAATGCTACAAAAATATGCAAAGGTTCGTGTACTAGGCATATCAAGAGAAGGGAAATATATACGGAAGGTTTGCAGCAAAGATCGGAAAATTTGGTGCATGAAGATGAAGAAGGAAATGAAAGCGAAGCTTCTAAAAGGATTAAGACCGAACTTCTTGTGCAGATGCAGGATGTAGAAAACAATGATCAGAAAGTTCTTGTATTGGCTACTACAAATACACCATACGCCCTGGACCATACTATTCGAAGACGTTTCGATAGGCGGATTTATATATTTTTACCAAAACACGTGAGATATAAATCAGTCGAAGCCGAGATGTTCCCAAAAGTTTTTGAAGTTTGAAGAAATGTTCAAAATGATTGAAGAATTGGGTTTAAGGGGGGATTTTGGAAAATAAACCCAATTTATTGTGTCTCGTAATTTGTTGTGTCTATTAGTTTAAGTGTTATGTCACTTCGTTTAATGTTGTGCCTATTAATCAATCGGTATTTATTGGTATTTGTAAGGGTGTCTAGTCTACTATATAAGGGTTGTCATATTTTGTTGTAAGTTAAGAAGTATTGCAAGAAAATTTAGTTATCCTCCTCCTCTCAAATTCCAACAGTTGGATCACTAGAGAACATCTACGAAACAGGCAGGAGTATGGTATGGTACTTATCCATAGACAGCATAAAACAAAATAATTAATTTAGAATTAGGGGGAAAAAAGCCTGAAACTCATAGAAGTAAATAGCCAGAAAAACAAAATAGCCGGTCACCATAGAGAAGGGTCCAATCTTTGATGACTGGAAAATTTTTGTCTCTGTTTGAACCCAGTGAATTTTCTGCTGCGAACTGAATAGCAGCGTTTAGAGGATCATATCCAGCAGTAAAAAGGAGACATTTGTAATTACAGTTGTCTACAACAGCTTTAAGAACATGCAGAAATGCTTGAGGATTTCGAAGAAAACCCATGCTAGAGAAGGGGACAAAGCATGTAAGAAAAAAAGCACAGTTACATAAAAAATGTTGTAACCGTTGTGATTAATCCGATTCAAGACCACTCGAATCCGATATCTAAATCATAAAGCGCTAGCGGAAGACTAGATCGTTGTTAGACTTGCAAAAACAACCAAAGCAATAACTATAGTCATCAAACCAATATCAACAAATCACGAGCAATCCAAATCTCAATCACAAGCAAGAAACTAATTAATGACAAAGTAGCAAAAATAAATCACACAATGATTTATAGTGGTTCCACACTAACATCTTGTTAGTGTACATCCACTTTGGAGAGAATATTTTATTACCACGATAAAAGGAATACAAGAGATTGATCCAATAATCATTATATTTCAATATAGAAAAGAGTTTGAGGAGAATAGAATTGAAGAATTGGAATTAGGTTATAAACCCTAATTCTCCCTTGAGAATAAACCTTTGATCCAAAATCAAGTCTTCAAGCTCTCAAAACTCCATCTAATTCACTTCAGAAAATAGCTTATATAGAGATTGGCCAATTATCCAAATTGCCCCCTGAATTAGTCACAAATCAGTTTGCTAATATTCAGCCCGAAAATAGCCCAAAACCCGCTTAGACGTCTGTCGAACCTCCTGACAGACGTTTGTCCTCTTCCAGAGATTACTTGGGCAAAACCACTCAGCACAGACGTCTGCCGGGAAGTGTCAGACGTCTGTCTGAGCTCTTGGAAAACCAATTCCCTGCAGACGTAACATCCCCAATGACAGACGTCTGTCGCTCCAAACCACTGAAAACTGCACCTTCCTACTCATATCTCCTCCATACGAGCTCCGATTTGCGAACAGTCACCTCCGACTCGAAGCTATCTTCGTCCTCTTCAATCCAGCATATATATAGTATCGCACATCACAACACTCCACCTTGATACTATAACCATCTCAACTCCAAACTCCAATGCACCCAAGCATTTCCTTCTACCTTCGACCAAGCAAACTTGAATGTTTCCCCAATGAGCTCCGGCATGGCCACCGCCCATTGCACTACACCAACGAGTTCAGACAATGCCCCTACCCACCAATGTAGTGTTGAAAACATTCAAACCAAAACCGTCTCACCAAAAGACAATGTACTTGGGAGTGTAACAAGTGCTTACCATGAAGATAGATTTCCAATTTCTCACCACTATTCCTTTCTATCAAACACAAACACTCTTTCCACCTCGTGCCACCCCGTGGCACCTAGCAACTCAATAAGCGAATTAAGTTCGAGCAATGCTAGAACTTCCCATACGACAATGCTTTCGTAAACATATCGGCCGCATTATCCTTTGTGTGCACTTTCCGAAGGTATACTAGCTTACCCTCATCCATGGCCACAATAAATGACTCACTCACCTCAATATGCTTGGTCCGTGAGCTAAACGCCAAATTCTCCGCCAAATGGATAGCACTTTGGCTATCACATCGAACATCAACACTTTCATGTTCGAAACCTAAGTCACACAACAATCGCTTCAAGTAGAGTGCCTCCTTGGACGCTTCCACAGCGGCAATCAACTCCGCCTCCGTAGTGGATAAAGCAACTACGGTTTGCAATCGCGATCTCCAACTAATGGTCGTCCCGCCAAGTGTGAAGACATACCCAGAAGTTGATTTCCTCCGATCCCAATCACTGGCGTAGTCCGAGTCACAATAACAAACCAACTTGCAACTCCTATCATCACTACCGCCAAAGACAAGTCCATGAGATGCTGTGCCTTTCAAGTATCTCAATATAGCCTTCACGCTTCCCAATGCGATTTCCCCGGATTATCTATATACCGACTAACCACCCCGACGGCATTTGCAATATCGGGCCTTGTACACACCATTGCATACATCAAACTACCAACCGCACTTGCATATGGCACCTTTGCCATATAAGCCTTGTCTTTATCCCCAATAGGTGATCCCTTCTCCGAAAGCTTCATATGAAAAGGTAAAGGTGTATTTAACGCCTTTGCATCCTCCATGCTAAACCGGCAAAGTACTTTCTTTATGTATTCCTTTTGAGTCAATCTTAACTCAAAACGCTTTCAGTCCCTTCCTATTTCCATGCCCAAGATTTTTCTTTTTTCTCCAAGATCCTTCATCTCAAATTCCGATTTCAAAAGCATCTTTAACTTGTTGATTTCATTTTGATCCTTGGAAGCAGTGAGCATATCATCCACATACAAAAGTAAATACACCCAACAATCATTTCCCAACCTCTTGAAATATACACAAGCATCCTTGATGCTTCGATGGTAGCCACTTTCAAGCATGAAATGATCGAATCTCTTTTACCATTGTCTAGGCGATTGCTTTAACCCATATAGTGATTTCTTTAACTTGCAAACCATATTAGACTTACCATCTACAACAAACCCTTCCGGTTGCTCCATGTAGATGTCTTCATCCAAGTCTCCATGCAAGAAGGAAGTTTTCACATCAAGTTGCTCCAACTCCAAGTCATGGATAGTGTAACGCCGCGTGAATTCTATAATGTTAAGCTTCACAAATTAAAGTGTAATTAATGCTAAATGAAAGAATTAAGGGAAATGGGTTACGCCATTGCGTTCGTCTCGGAATTCTGCTTGAGATAGAGTCCGAGTTTGCGTGAATCGGACTCTGTATGAAGGAGTTATGGCCTTCGGAAGTTTTAGAACAAAATTTAAATTCAAACAGCTCAGTTTCAAATTTGAAATTCAAAAAACAGGTTTAGACTGGGCTGGGCGGGAAAATTCCCGCCCAGAGACCAGGTCGACCATAGGGTGGACCATGGTGTCGACCTGGCCACCCCAGGTCGACCATAGTGTCGACCTGCCAGTCGACCTACCTGGTCGACCTGGCTGGCTAGGTCTGGCTCTGGCTTGAATTTCTGTGGCTCGGTGTGTCATTAGGGCTGACATGTCACCTCTTGATTGACTCTTTGAACTTTGTATTGTCTAGATTCCTCCTGTCTTCATTTGACGGCTCAAAACAATTTAAAAATCTATAAATACACCGTAAATCTCAACTAAAAATTCACACAAAAAAATAAGATGGGAGTCGTCATGCTGCCAGGAAGGAATTGAACATAGCCATCAAGAGAGAGAATCTTAGAGACGAATCAAATTAAGAAGAAGATTATAGTTTAATCAAATTAGTCAACGCAACGTTAATCTACCCAAAGGAGCGCATCTCAATTTCAGAATTCAGAATCCAGAATTCAAGATTCTGCATTCGTTGTAAGTATAGTGACCTTTCAGAATATGAATAAAAACTGTGATATGATTCGATGTAAATGAAAATAGAATTGTGTTATTGTATGAATTCTGTGTATTGTAGTAATTCTATCGTGACTTGTGTATTGATATTTGTGGCATAAATTGATTGATGCAAGCCTATTGGACATTTCTATATGAAAGTAATAGCAATAGCAAGTTGTGGAAAAAACTAGAAATTGATCCCTTTATGTTTATGTCGATGGCATGGACTATATACATTCCCTTAGTCTAAGTTAGAATTTATGTAAACATGTTCTAGCTTTGAGACCTTTTATTCCTACATGACCCAAAACCTATGATATCATTCTTATGTTTATTTGCAAGTATAATTGGATCTATGTTAGGTATCGTTTGGGTTTCATAAACTATGCAAGTTCATGTTGAAATAGGCTATATGATTAGATGTTAAAATTGGACATTTTGGTGAATATACAACATGCTAGTTTTGTGGTTGACATTATGCCAAGTTAAACATGTTTAAACCCAAGTTCGTATAAGCCTAAACTATGTCATTTCATATGTCACCTACTTAGTTATACTTTGATTTGAATGCAAGTTCACATGACCCATAATTTATGTTAGTTGAATCGCTAAATTGCAAGTTCATGCGCCACACACCTTTATGTATTGTAAAATGTTACATGTGCTTGATTTCCCCTTTTATTACATTTATAAAGTTGGGTTGAATTGTGTCGAGCTCAACATTTGTTATAATGTTGCGAACGTACAAACGGGGGTAAGAACGTTGAGTGTAAAACATGAAAATATATGTTGGCATGTTTGGCACAAGCCAACGATAATGACATTTAAGCGGTATGAATTGTTATACCCAAGAATAAAAGACATGACATTTACATATAATTGAGAAGTAATAAAATATGTAAATTTAGAAAACACGATATGCTTAACCCGAGGTTGGATTGAGTTGTGATGTAAACCTGCCCGGACCCACCCGGCTGTCCAGTAGTCACAACAATACTTATCCAATGTGGGTGGTTAAGCATTGAGCCCAATAAGGACCCGAGGTTAGACTGAGCTATGGTATAAACCTGCCCGGAACTGACCGGCACATCTAGTAACCATAGCAATACCTGTCTAATGTGAGTGGTCAGGTGCTCTAAGAGGCTAAGGACAGATGGTAGGGTTAAGTCAACTATAACACTTAACCAAATTCAACATGTTAACAAGAATTGATGGGTGGGGTTAGGTAAATACAGACACTTAACCACTTAACATGTTTGACTAGTAAAACTATTAACGAGGGACCCACTTCAGCAGTAACCCAAGTTAGGTATCATGGTACCCTGAAACTAGGCAGGGTGGGGCACGATTACTGGGCTGATTGTAAGCGGTCAAAACGACGGCGGTGGGTGCAACAATGTAGGTTTTAATGGGGTGCGGGCGTGCACACACTCCGGAGCAGACAAACAGGGCACTGGGGGTACCAGTAGTATAACCTGTGCCTTCTAGAATTTGTGTCGAGGCCGCCACCATGGGTCTTGATACACCCCATGGTGGGACCAGCATAGGTATCTACAATTCTTGGGGGCCGTATGACACATGTTAACGCGAGTAGGAGCCGATCTTTAGAAAATGGGGATCACTTCACCCTCACCATAGGGTGCCAGTTAGAATAAGCTCAAGTAGGTGCAGAGATATAGTATGGGTGCGATAGTACATTCGATTCTAAACGACACTTTCTTAGCTGGTGACACTTTCCTGTTTTCAGTTTATATCTATCACGCCCTTTTCTTATTCACATACTTAAGAGTTACTAGATTTACTCAGGCTTTATGTCTGACTCTATTTTCTTTTCGTCTTCTTTTCTTTCGTTCCCCCTCCCCCCAGGTCCACAGGGAGGAAGCAACCCAGCTTAGTATTCTTTTGCAAGCTTCAAGACTGTAGACGTATAGCTTGGATCTCTTTTGCACGGATCATGGCTTTGGATATCACTATGGGGACTTTTGCTACTTTTATTTATGTTTTATGCTTCTTTAATAATCAAGACAGTTATGAGGTTGTAATGATGGAAGTATTTTGAGACAAATATGGAAATGTTTTGTTGGAACACGTATTGATGAAATAAAAGTCTGTTTGGTTTCCGCTGTTTAAAATATGTGTATTTATATCTGCCTTGAGTTTGTCTGTGACTTTTACATATAAACCTCCACCAAAGTTAAGGCATTCCCTTTGTGAGTGACCTTTATGGAGGTGGGGTGTTTTACTTAGTATCAGAGCATAGGTTTACCAGATAAGATAAAAGTTTTTGAAATTATTTTCAAAAAGAAAGTTTAAAGAAGCATTTTTCAAGAAAAAGTGTTATATTTTAAAAGGCATAATCCCCCAAAGCCATATGCACTATCTCTCTCTATCCTTCGTTTTGAATCTTTCCTTTTTGTTTCGGCATGTCTGGAAACCTTAACCTTCCAGAAGGAGTGCCAATACCCGGCTGGTTTAGGAGGTACTTAGAAGCAAGGGCCAATGGCGCAGGCCCAGCAGACATCCTCCTCCAGTGACCGCGGTTCCTCCTCCTCCACCACCTCCTCGTGGAAATGCCTTCGCAAAAACATGTAGATACTTCAAGGCTATGGGTGGAAAAGACTTTTATGGGACAGAGTCCTTTGTAGGAGCAAGAAACTGGCTCAAGGAGACTGAGGATCTGTTTGTCATCTTTGGAGTTGATGACAGGCAAAAGATACAGCTAGCAGTATGGTTGCTTAAAGATGAAGCTTCCTATTGTTGGGAAATTACCAATGCTCAGGGGGCGGTGGAAACATGGGAAGACTTCAGGACAAGGTTTGAGATGAAATTCCTCTCCCAAGCTGAAAGAAGCCTGCAAATGGAGAAGTTTCTAACTCTGAAACAGGGAAGTATGACAATCAGGGAGTATGTTAATCAGTTTAATCAGCTGGCCAGATTTGGGCTAGACTTAGTAAACACTCAACACAAGAAGGCACTTCGCTTCGTCAAGGGTTTGAGTGAGCCTCTACACAGCCTTGCTATGACCCATGTATCCATGGGAGCGACTTATGGAAGCTTGGTGAACATGGCGTTACTACACGAGGAAGACCACGGAAAGAAAGAAACTAAGGTGGAAGAGAAGAAAGAGGATCTACAAGCGAAGAAAACAAACTTCAAGAAAGGAGGGAAGAACAATAAGCCCCATGAGAGGAGAAGGTGCAATTTCTGTGGCATTGTGGGACATATATCAAAAGACTGCCGAAAAAGGAAGGCGAAGATGGGTGGTTGCTTCCATTGTGGAGAGACTGGGCACCAAGCTAAGGACTGCTCAAAGAAGAAAGGGCAGGGACAGAAAGTTGGATCCACTTCAGGGGGTCAGGTTCATGCGCTAGTGGCACCTCAGCATGAGTGAGGTAGTAATATTTCTGTAGAAAGTGTAGTTTATCTTTATGATCATCCAGTTCGCACACTTTTTGACTCTGGCGCATCACACTCTTTTGTTTCATCTACCTTAGTAGAATCTCTGCATCTAGACACTAGTATGGTAGAGGATCCCTTAGTAGTTTCAAATCCAATTGGGGGCTCCGCTTACTTGTCAATGGCTTGTTTGGCTTTGAAAATCTCTATTCTCAGCGTTGAGTTTAGTTGTAATGCCTTTGTTTTGGGCTTCTCGGGATATGGTTTGATCTTAGGCATGGACTGATTATCCAGTAATGGTGCCATCCTTGATTGTGAGAAAAAAGTAGTTAGACTCTTGACTCGGCTTGGTAACACTCTAGAAATTTCTTGTAATCCCTTGAATGCTGTTATGCTTAGTTATCTAGAGTCGCTTGATGCTTCTGATGAGAATTTGCAATCAGTTAAAGTAGTCCGGGAATACCCGGATGTCTTTGAGGAGGTGAAAGGTTTACCTCCGAGGCGGGAAATAGACTTCCGCATATATCTTGTGGATAATGCAAAGCCTGTAGCTTTACCTGTAAGACACATGGCTCCAAAGGAGAGAAAGAAGCTCAGTAAGCAGGTTAAAGAACTTCTCGAAAAGGGGTTCATTAGACGGAGCATTTCGGAATGGGGTGCTCCAGTGGTGTTCGCAACCAAAGCGGATGGTTCGCTTCGCCTTTGCGTCGACTATAGGGAGTTAAACAAATTGACCAAGAAAAATAGGCACCCTCTTCCCCGAATCGACGATTTGTTTGGTCAGCTTGTAGGTGCGACGGTCTTCTCCCAACTTGATCTGGCAACTGGGTTCCATCGGCTAAGAGTAGCTGAAGATAGCATTGATAAAACGACGTTCAGAACCCCAGACGATTTCTTCGAGTGGCTTGTCAGGCCTTTCGGCTTGACAAACGCACCCGCTTATTTCGTAGACCTAATGAGCAGGGTGTTCAGAGAATTTCTCAACAAATTCGTGGTTGCCTTCGTAGATGATATCTTAATCTTCTCAAAGAATGAGGAAGAACATGCTCAGCATCTGAAAGAAATCATGGATACTCTCCGTGCACATCGGCTAAAAGCCAAATTCTCCAAGTGCCACTTTTGGAGAATGGAGGTAAGATTTCTGGGGCATATAGTGTCCAAAGAGGGGTTGGCTGTGGACCCCGCGAAAGTGGTGGCAGTGCAAGATTGGAAGACACCAAGAAATGCAACCGAAGTTCGAAGCTTTCTTGGGCTAGCCGGTTTTTACCGAAAGTTTATTAGGGATTTCACGAAAATATCAACCCCACTCACAAGGCTAACAAAGAAGAAGAATCTAGCATTCGCTTGGGATTTGGACTGCGAGCTTGCTTTCCAACGATTAAAAAGGGCTCCCACAACAGCTCCAGTTCTGACTTTGCTAGATGGAAGAAAAATGTTCACATTATACACAGATGCATGTGGAACGGGACTAGGCACTGTTCTAATGCAAGAAGGAAGGGTAGTAGCTTATGGCGGAAGACAATTGAAAGTTCATGAAAAGAACTACCCAACCCACGATCTTGAGTTAGCCGCCATCGTCTTTGCGCTTAAGTCTTGGCGCCATTAACTCCTAGGTGAGAGGTTCGAATTATACACTGACCATAAATCGTTGAAATATCTCTTCTCGCAGAAGGATCTTAACTTGAGGCATCAAGATGGATGGAGTTTCTTGCCTCATATGACTTTGAAATTTCCTATACTCCCGGAAAAGGCAACGTAGTAGCAGACGCGTTGAGCCGAAAGAAACTGACCTTAAGCCCTCTCTTTATGGAAAGGCAAAGCTTGGAGTATATAGCCAGTTTTAACTTTAGGCCCTCCTCTGATTTTGTACGGGTTTGTTAGCATCTCTCGAAGTACGCCCTACTCTCTTAGACTCAATAGGGGCTGCACAACGTGAAGACCCTCAGCTTGTTGATGTGATTGATAAACTTATTAGGGGTGAGACTTCTAGTCACCTCAGTAGATACGCCATCGATGATAAGGGTTGGCTGAGGCGAGATGGAAGATTATGTGTCCCACAAGCAAAGGAGTTGACAAAGAAGGTTCTCGAGGAAGCGCATCATTCCAAGATGACTATACACCCTGGCGGTGATAAGATGTACAAGGATATAAAAAGAACTTTCTTTTGGAGCGGCATGAAGCAGGACGTGGAAGATTTCGTTTCTAAGTGCATGACCTGCCAACAGGTCAAGGCGGAACAGAAGAAGCCTGGAAGACTACTTCATCCTTTAGAGGTCCCACAGTGGAAGTGGGATAGCATTTCAATGGACTTCATTGATGGACTGCCTAGGTCGAGAAGAGGCAACACTAGCATTTGGGTAATTATGGATAGGCTTACTAAAAGCGCCCACTTTATACCTATCAAGAGTAGAGGGACTGCCACATCTCTAGCATCTCTTTATCTCAAGGAAATAGTTCGACTTCATGGGATACCCTCTAGCATTGTTAGTGACCGAGACCCTATCTTCACAAGCGAGTTTTGGCGGAGTCTGCAAGAAGCTGTAGGCACACAATTATGTTTGAGCATGGCCTATCACCCCCAAACCGATGGCCAGACGGAAAGGGTGAATAGAGTTTTAGAGGATCTTTTGAGACTTTGCGTTCTTGACTTTGGAGGGACTTGGGAGGATCACCTTCCTTTAGTGGAATTTGCCTACAACAACAGCTACCAAGCTAACATCGGTATGGCACCCTTCGAAGCCTTGTATGGAAGACCGTGCAAATCAGCAACTTGTTGGTGGGAGTCTACAGATAAGCTTATACTTGAGCCAGACATGATCCGAGAGACTTCAGAGAAAGTGGACTTGATATGGAGAAGGATGAAGGCAGCCGAAGAAAGACAGAAATCCTACGCCGACAAAAGAAGGACCGACCTTGAGTTTGAGGTTGGGGATAGGGTTTTCCTTAAGGTATCTCCTTTAAGGAACATCGTTCGCTTTGGATCCGCAGGAAAGCTAGCACCAAGATTTGTAGGACCGTTTCCTATCATCGAGAAGGTTGGGAAAATGGCCTATAGATTAGAGCTACCCGAGAGACTGGTCGGAGTTCACAACGTCTTTCATGTTTCTCACCTCCGGAAGTGTTTGCATGAGTCTGCGGAAGTGGTGAAACCTAGCATTTTAGAAGAAGCCGAAGTGGAACGTGAAGCAACTGTGAGGAGAGTTCCAACCCGCATCTTAGGAACTGAAGTGAAAAAGCTATGCAACCGCGAAGTCAAACTCGTTAAAGTTCAGTGGAGCGACGCTGAGGAAGACGCGACTTGGAAAACTGAGGACAGAATACACGCTGCCTACCCTCTTCTTTTTGAGGGTACATCTTTGATCTCTCTTTTTCATTAAGTTATGCTTTATCTATCTTTTTAGGTATATCTCCTCAGTCCTTTTTCTAACTCCTTAGGTAGAAAACAAATGGATGCAAACATGTATTTGGAAACATGTTATGGATGATGGTTGCAAATGGTTGCTAGTGGTTGCTCGTGGATGCATATACACACACACACACCCTAGTTTATAGATCGGCTCAGCCACTTCATATTGCATATGCATATATGTATTCTCATTTGTATATGGTTGAAACTTGATATGCTGTCATATGGTCGTCTCATTTGTATGAATAGTTGTGCACTCATGTAGAATTATGAATAGGAAAAATTTGCATTCATAATGGATTCATGATACTTACATGATTCGCATTAAGGAGGTCAACTGAATCAGTAGACCGCCTGATTTCTGCATTAGATAAGGACATGTACACACACTATGCATATGATCATGAAGCATTAGAAGTTTTTTAAGGAGAGTGGACGCCTGTGTTTGTTGGTTGAGTAGATGGACTGTTGGATGGTAGGATATACATTCTTCCTAACTTGAAGATTTCGGGGACGATATCCTTTTAAGGGGGGAGAATGTAACACCCCGTGAATTTTATAACGTTAAGCTTCACAAATTAAAGTGTAATTAATTCTAAATGAAAGAATTAAGGGAAATGGGTTACTCCATTTCGTTCGTCTTGGAATTCTGCTTGAGATAGAGTCCGAGTTTGCGTGAATCGGACTCCGTATGAAGGAGTTATGGCCTTCGGAAGTTTCAGAACAAAATTTAAATTCAAACAGCTCAGTTTCAATTCGAAATTCGAAAAACAGGTTCAAACTGGGTTGGGCGGGAAAATCCCCGCCCAGAGACCAGGTTAACCATAGGGTCGACCATGGTGTTGACCTGGCCACCCCAGGTCGACCATAGTGTCGACCTGGGTGTCGACCTGCCAGTCGACCTACCTGGTCAACCTGGCTGGCTAGGTCTGTCTCTGGCTCGAATTTCTATGTCTCGGTGTGTCACTAGGGCTTACATGTCAACTCTTGATTGGCTCTTTGAACTTTGTATAGTCTAGATTCCTCCTGTCTTCATCTGACGGCTCAAAACAATTTAAAAATCTATAAATACACCCTAAGTCTCAACTAAAAATTCACACAAAAAAATAAGATGGGAGTCGTCATGCTGCCAGGAAGGAATTGAACATAGCCGTCAAGAGAGAGAAGCTTAGAGACGAATTAATCAATGCAACGTTAATCTACCCAAAGGAGCGCATCTCAATTTCAGAATTCAGAATCCAGAATTCAAGATTCTGCATTCGTTGTAAGTATAGTGACCTTTCAGAATATGAATAAAAACTGTGATATGATTCGATGTAAATGAAAGTAGAATTGTGTTACTGTATGAATTCTGTGTATTGTAATAATTCTGTCATGACTTTTGTATTGATATTTGTGGCATAAATTGACTGATGCAAGCCTATTGGACATTTGTATATGAAAGTAATACCAATAGCAAGTTGTGGCAAAAACTAGAAATTGATCCCTTTATGTTTATGTCGATGGCATGGACTATATACATTCCCTTAGTCTAAGTTAGAATTTATGTAAACATGTTCTAGATTTGAGACCTTTTATGCCTACATGACCCTAAACCAATGATATCATTCTTATATTTATTTGCAAGTATAATTGGATCTATGTTAAGTAACGTTTGGGTTTCATAAACTGTGCAAGTTCATGTTGAAATAGGCTATATGATTAGATGTTAAAATTGGACATTTTGGTGAATATACAACATGCTAGTTTTGTGGTTGACATTATGCCAAGTTAAACATGTTTAAACCCAAGTTCGTATAAGCCTAAACTATGCCATTTCATATGTCACCTACTTAGTTATACTTTGATTTGAATCCAAGTTCACATGACCCATAATTTATGTTAGTTGAATCGCTAAATTGCAAGTTCATGCGCCACACACCTTTATGTATTGTAAAATATTACATGTGCTTGATTTCCCCTTTTCTCACGTTTATAAAGTTGGGCTGAATTGTGTCGAGCCCAACATTTGTTATAATGTTGCGAACGTACAAACGGGGGTAAGAACGTTGGGTGTAAAACATGAAAATATATGCTGGCATGTTTGGCACATGCCAACGACAATGACAATGACATTTAAGCGGTATGAATTGTTATACCCAAGAATAAAAGACATGACATTTACATATAATTGAGAAGTAATAAAATATGTAAATTTAGAAAACACGATATGCTTAACCCGAGGTTGGATTGAGTTGTGATGTAAACCTGCCCGGACCCGCCCGGTTGTCCAATAGTCACAACAATACCTACCCAATGTGGGTGGTTAAGCATTAAGCCCAATAAGGACCCGAGGTTAGACTGAGCTATGGTATAAACATGTCCGGAACCGACTGGCACATCCAGTAACCATAGCAATACCTGTCTAATGTGAGTGTTCAGGTGCTCTAAGAGGCTAAGGACAGATGGTAGGGTTAAGTCAACTATAACACTTAAACCAAATTCAACATGTTAACAAGAATTGATGAGTGAGGTTAGGTAAATACAGACACTTAACCACTTAACATGTTTGACTAGAAAAACCTAGTAACGAGGGACCTATTTCAGCAGTAACCCAAGTTAGGTATCATGGTACCCTGAAACTAGGCAGGGTGGGGCACGATTACTGGGCTGATTGTAAGAGGTCAAAACGACGGCGGTGGGTGCAACAGTATAGGTTCTAACAGGTGCGGGCGTGCACACACTCCGGAGCAGACAAACAAGGCACTAGGGGCACCTATAGTATAACCTATGCCTTCTAGAATTTGTGTCGGGGCCGCCACCATGGGTCTTGATACACCCCATGGTGGGACCAGCATAGGTATCTACAATTCTTGGGGGCCGTATGACACATGTTAACGCGAGTAGGAGCTGATCTTTAGAAAATGGGGATCAGTTCACCCTCATCATGGGGTGCCAGTTAGAATAAGCTCAAGTAGGTGCAGAGATAGAGTATGGGTGCGATAGTACATTCGATTCTAAACGACACTTCCTTAGCCGGTGACACTTTCCTGTTTTCAGTTTATATCTACCATGCCCTTTTCTTATTCACATACTAAAGAGTTACTAGATTTACTCAGGCTTTATGTCTAACTCTATTTTCTTTTCGTCTTCTTTTCTTTCGTTCCCCCTCCCCCCAGGTCCACAGGGAGGAAACAACCCATCTTAGTATTCTTTTGCAAGCTTCAAGACTGTAGACGTATGGTTTGGATCTCTTTTGCACGGATCATGGCTTTGGATATCACTATAGGGAACTTTGTTACTTTTATTTATGTTTTATGCTTCTTTAATAATCAAGACAGTTATGAGGTTGTAATGATGGAAGTATTTTGAGACAAATATGGAAATGTTTTGTTGGAACATGTATTGATGAAATAAAAGTCTGTTTGGTTTCCGCTGTTTAAAATATGCTTATTTATATATGTCTTAAGTTTATATGTGGCTTTTACTTATAAACCTCCACCAAAGTTAAGGCATTCCCTTTGTGAGTGACCTCAACGGAGGTGGGGTGTTTCAGATAGCAACTATGGCTAGTAAAACTCGGATGGATGTATGACGAACCACCAGTGCAAAAATTTCATCATACTCATTTCCTTTCCTTTGTGAGAACCTCTTTGCCGCTAACCTTGCTTTGTTCCTTCCATCATCCTTCACCTTGTAAATCCATTTGCACCCTATAGCACCGTTTCCTTGAGGAAGTGGAACCAACTCCGAAGTTCGGTTCTTCATAAGCGATTGCATCTCTTCCTCCATGGCGCAAATCCACTTCGAGCTCTCTCTCGACTCTATGACGTCATCAAGGTCCATCGGCTCATCTTGGACTACATTGAAAGCATAGTCCAAATGATCACTAAAGCTAAGGTAGTTCCAGTCACCATATCTTTCGGGAGGCCTTATTGCACGTCGACCAACCCGAGTAGCAATACTTTCACCTAAACCCCTTTCGGCTCCACCTTGAGTCAAAACTTCTCTAGTATCATGTACATCACCAACATTATCACTAGAGGAACCATGTGTACTATGTGATTTTTAATCAACCGCTTCAACTCCACGAGCTTCTTCAACTCTACTACCACTTGGACAAAATGTGGGAATGACTTCCTTCTCCTTTGATTCACCATGAACCAAATCCGGAACGTCCGATGAGCTCTCATTCACCTTGAATAAAGCCGACTCATCAAAAGTGACATGACGAGAATTAACAACCTTCTTCATTTCCGGATTCCAAATCCGATATCCTTTCACGCCATCCGTGAAACCAAGCAAGATCCCCTTGAATGCCCTAGCTCCAAGCTTATCATTCTCCGGATCATGCACATAAACCGGGCTACCAAACACATGAAGATATCTCATGTCAACACTCTTCCCTTTCCATACTTCCTCCGAAATTTTGTTACCAATGGCCGAGCATGGAATTCGATTCACAATATGCACCGCGGTTGACAAAGCTTCGGCCCAAAATCCCTTAGACAAACCCGATGTCAATCTCAAGCATCGAGCTTTCTCAAGTAGAGTTCGGTTCATTCTCTTCGCTGCTCCATTAGATTGCGGATCTCTTGGTGTAGTAAAATGTCTCCGGATCCCGTGATGCTTACAATATTCCAAGAATTCACGCGAGACATATTCGCCGCCATTGTCGGTCCTTAACACCTTCAAAGTCTTACCACTCTCATTCTCAATAAGAGCCTTCCACACTTTGCACTTAGCAAATGCCTCCGACTTGGTCCCCATTACATACACCCATACATTTCGAGACAAATCATCAATTGAAGAGATATAATACCTTGCTCCTCCCAAAGAAGCAACCGTGCCGGTCCCCAAACATCCGAATGAACATACACAAGAACCTCCTTTGAGTCATGCTTGCCTTCATCGAATGATACCCTTGTTTGCTTCCTCATGGCACATTCCTCGCAAAACTCTAGTTTGTTGAAACTCTCACCATCAATCATCTCCCGCTTCCGAAGAATATCCAAACTCCTCTCCGAGACATGACCCAATCTCAAATGCCACAACCGTGTCGCATCCAAGTCACGAGAACTACCAACACCCACACAAGTCTCACCTCCTATGGTCACACCTTGAAGAAAATATATACCATGAGTCCTAGCACCCTTCATAACCACAAGCGCCCCCTTCGAAACCCTCAAGCAATCCTTCTCGATAGTGGTCTTGCATCCTAGAGAATCCAATTGCCTCAAAGATATAAGCGACTTCCTAAGTCCCGGAACATAACGGACATTGGTGAGCGTGCGAACAACTCCATCAAACATCCTTATTTGCACGGAGCCACTACCCATCGACTTGCAAATAGCACCATTTCCCATAGCAATTGCATTTCCCTCTTTGACCTTAAAGGACGAAAAACAATCTCTATTTGGCGTCATATGATACGACGCACCCGAATCGAGAACTCATTCATTACCCAAAACACCCGATGCTACCGCCGTCAACACATTCTAATCTATCTCACCACCCCCACTCTCCACTGCCACGGACGAAGACGCTACTTCCTTCTTATCTTTGTCCGTACATTCATTCTTCCAATGTCCCGGTTTCTTACAAATAAAACACTTGCCATTTCTCTCTTTCGATTTACCTCTTCCACCGGGTTCTCTTGATTTAGAACGCCCCCGGTTTCCTTTCTTCACATTCTTTTCTTTCTCCACAAACAACCCGTGACTACTGCTAGCTCCACTACTACCCTCACTCATTTCCTTCATTTGATCTCTTAACTCCTCACTAAGAAGACCCGTCTTGACATCATCTAGAGTCAAGGTATCCCGGCCATAGATCATGCTATTTGAGAAACCCGTATAGCGGTCCGGCAATGAACACAATAATATCATCACCTTTTGCTCTTCCTCAATCTTCAAATCGACGGCCTTCATCTTCATGAGCAAGTAATCAAAGGCATTCAAATGTGCCTTAAGCGAATTACCCTCCTTCATCATGAAGGTGAAAAACGTTCGCAACAAGATCAAACGATTAGTGAGCGACGTCTTCATATAAAGTTCTTCCAACTTGTCCCGAATACCTTTAGCGGTAGTCTCACCACTAATTTCGGAGATCACATTCTCCCCCATAGCAAGTTAAAGAGTAGTGTAAGCCCATTCCTCCATCTCCTCTCTCTCAACATCTGAGATATCACTTGGCAAAAAGTGAGTATCAATTACTACTCGGTGCACCCGATTCCACCTAAGAACCGCTTTCATTTTCCATTGCCACTTCTCAAAGTCATTATCACCATTCCACTTGTCAATAACCAATTGAGAACCTGACGCCGCATACGAACCACGTACATAAGGCGCCACACTATTCGGACTTCCGGTTGAAGGACTTACCGAGCTACTATCCGTCTCCGGCATTTTCACAAACACCTAACAAGCACCAAAACAGCTCTGATACCAACTGTTGTAACCGTTGTGATTAATCTGATTCAATACCACTCGAATTCGATATCTAAACCACAAAGTGCTAGCGGAAGACTAGATCGTTGTTAGACTTGCAAAAACAACTAAAGCAATAACTCTAGTCCCCAAACCAATATCAACCAATCACGAACAATCCAAAGCTCAATCACAAGCAAGAAACTAATGACAAAGTAGCAAAAATAAATCACATAAGGATTTATAGTGGTTCCACTAACATCTTGTTAGTGTACATCCACTTTGGAGAGAGTATTTTATTACCACGATAAAAGGAATACAAGAGATTGATCCAATAATCACTATATTTCAATATAGAGAAGAGTTTGAGGAGAATAGAATTGAAGAATTGGAATTAGGTTACAAACCCTAGTTCTCCCTTGAGAATAAACCCTTGATCCCAAATCAAGTCTTCAAGCTCTCAAAACTCCATCTAATTCACTTCAGAAAATAGCTTATATAGAGGTTGGCCAATTACCCAAATTGCCCCCCCCCCCCCGAATTATTCACAAATCAGTTTGCTAATCTTCAGCCCGAAAATAGCCCAAAACACGCTCAGACGTCTGTCGAACCTCCTGACAGACGTCTGTCCTCTTCCAGAGATTACTTGGGAAAAACCACTCAGCACAGACGTCTGCCGGGAAGTGTCAGACGTCTGTCTGAGCTCTCGGGAAACCAATTCCCTGCAGTCAGACGTCTGACATCCCCTATGACAGACGTCTGTCGCTCCAAACCACTGAAAACTGCACCTTTCTACTCATATCTCCTCCACACGAGCTCCGATTTGCGAACAGTCACCTCCGACTCGAAGCTTTCTTCGTCCTCTTCAATCCAACATATATATAGTATCGCACATCACAACACAAAAGGTATATATCCAAAAAAAAGGGTATGATATTTTGTCGTATAATAAATAGTTCTGCAAATAATAGTATACAACATTGTCTCACCAAGACCATATCTTGTTTTTCTTCCCAGATGTAAGATACAAACACTACAAAAATAAATTGAATTAAAGACCGACAATTTCAGTTTTTAATTGAATGAATCAGTCTTTAAATCATATCTAGAAACTATTTAGAAACCGAAATTTCGATTACAAAATCTCAAGTCTTAAAAATATTTGAAACTGACGGTTTCAGTCTTAAGGTTTAAAGACAGAAAATTCGGTTACAAACATGATTAGCGACTGAAACTTAAAGACTGAAATACGGTTTCTAGTCATTCTCATATATATAGGTATATATGTGTGTGTGTGTATGTATATATGTATCATTACTAATAATAGAAATACCTTCCCATGGTGAAGCTTTTTAGTATGGTCAAAAAAAACCTTTGCTCTCAAACCAACTCAACTGAATTGCAACATTTAACAACCGGGTCAAATTGTAATTGCAAACACACGTATCCCTTACCTACTACTCTTTCGGTTGGTGTCTGCAGTTTTCAACCTTCCTCCACTTTTCCACTCCATTCTTCACGTGTTCTTCCTTCTTTTTTTTCCTTAAAAACAAAAAGCTTCAAAATTTCGGTCATGGCGTCAACCCTCTGTGCCTACTCCACTGGCCTCTTATTTTTTCCATGCCTTCAAATCTGCTTCTACCACCTACCTCGATGTCCTTTATGCCGTCTTCACCGCCATATACGTCTTTGCAGTCCCAAACCCAAACCACTAACTTTTATCACTTACCGTCTTTTTACCTTCTTCAAAACGAAATACCCTTCGATTTGAAAATTAGCGATCAGAAATAGTGAGAAACTAGAAAATATTGCAATTCGATAGGAAAAATTGAAGCTCCATGTCTTCTTTCTCGACAAACTGCTTGCCAAATCTCAAAATCGGTAATTGCAATTAACCTAATTGTTAACAATTGATACTCATTTTGCTTTGATTTTGACTTTTGCTATTTTTTAAAATAATCAGTTCCTAACTCATACATATCTGTTATGAACTATTTAGGGATGTCTTTTTTGTTGATTCAGTGGAACACGATTGAGCGATTGACATCACAAGATCTCAAAGTAGGTACTTTTAATAAACCTAATTTTTTGTTGATGTTTTTTTCCTGTGGTAATTGCAATAAACTAATTGTTAACAATTTATACTCATTTTGCTTTTTTGACTACTGCTGTTTTTTAAACTAAATCTTTTCCCAACTCATATGTATCTATTATGAGCTATTTAGGGGTGCACTTTTTTGTTGATTCAGTGGAACATGATTCTGTGATCCACAATCGCAGGATCTCAAAGTAGGTACATATAATAAACCTAATTGTTTACAATTTATATTCTTCTTCCTTTGATTTCGACTTTTGACTTTTTTTCTATATATTTTTTATGACCTATCCAGGGATGCACTTTTTTTTTGATTTAGTGAAACATGATTATGCAATCAACATTCGCAAGAAGGGGTTCAACTCTAATTAAACTGTTCAATTTTTATGTTGTATCCATTGCTTATTCATAGTATTATATTAGTAGGAGGTGACTGCACATAAACTGCACATTGACATATTTATTTTTCTTTCAACGTCATAAATTTGAAAATTACTCATGTATAAATCTCAACTTAATGGCTTGACCAAAATTTTTAGATTTTTGGTTGGTTCAAGTTTGAATGAAGTCTATATTTACGAGGGAAAAAACCATTTATTGATTGGCAAAAGTTGATTGCAACCTTAAACATGCCAAAGTAAGGAAAAAGTGTAGGATTCGTGTATCACAATTCATAGTGTTAACTGTAAATAGATTATGCATTTCAAATTCAGATACCACTCTTGATCATACAACACCCTTTCATAAGAAGTGTATGAATTGACAACAAATTTGTTAAGTAAGATGATTTAATGAGTATATAAATTAAAATCTTTCTATGATAAGCAAGACATATTTAGAAGTACAATAAATGCATATGCAATAAGCCTGATTGATATATGCATGTTGTATGTAGTATAAAATGGATGACTCTTCCTTCATTCCAATTTACATATAAATTCGCTCTTAACCTTACAAGAAGAAGTCGAACCTTGAGAAGCTATTGATGTAAGATGATTTTGAACTAGAAAAATAAAAAATTAATGAACATTGGTTAATTTTGTTTTTTTTTTATAAAAAAAACTTAATATCGATTCATAAAACAGTTATTTTGATTCTTGATTTGCTCAGTACAAATAGATGAACATATTATCTCAACAAAATATGTATTCCATATCCAAGTGATGATAAGGCTTCGATTTTATTTTTTTAAACATAGTTTTGAACTGATATCCATTTCATGAAAAGGTTACACCATGTTGCTTAATTTAACTGACTTATGTCTATTCTTTTTTGTGTCATTTATACTGTACATATGTTTGATATATGTCTTTGTAAGTTCATTTATGTTTCTACCTTATAAATATATTGTTCTACATTAAAAATGCTATTTGATACATTGTTGATTAGAAGTAGGTTTCCTCATATTAAATATAATAATTGAAACTTTTCACTGTTGTCCGCTGTATTGAAAACAACTCACTTATATTCTTGAATTTGAAATAAATTTTGATGATATCTTATCAGCATATAGTTTTAACTTTCGAGTTTCATGAGGAAAACATTACATAAAGCTTACGTATGCATAAGAGGATGCATATGCTTAATACTTTTACTGTTGCCTTATATCATTCATTTTTTATAATCCTTCATTACCTTTGGGAAAAAAAATTGAATGATCAAACTATTTAAATTGCTCCAGAAAAGAGAAAAAAAATGTACGGTCTTTTGGCTGCTATTGGGCAAAATCCCAAGGGAACTTACTATTTTATTCATCTTCCCATCGATATTAACATAATTCTAAAAAAGGGCATGATTATTGGCTTAATTTAGAAGTAATATTGCTTGGTAATATTTACTTTTTTTTCAATATTCAGAACAAAAGTAATGTATGGTATGCTTTCATCGATATGGCTGATCCTTAACACATTGCCCCTCCCTCCTAGTTTGCTATTATAGTTCTCCAATTCTATTGAAGTATCTGTTTTTTACATATAAAATTCGTAAAGAAAAAAATGCTTCTCTTCCACAATACTTATTAACTATTGTGCTTTGAATTCAGCAAAATGTTTAACCACGGCACCATTGATTGTTTTTTGTGATAACACATTATTTTTTGAATTTTATTATTAATACACACACACATATATATATGTATATGTATATATATGAATGATGATTAAATCAGTAACTGTGGTGATAGGTTGCAGTCTTTCACAACGTCCAATGTTTTTCATTTGTTTATTGTTTCCTACATGTCAACTTGCCACACAAAAAATTAGACCAGGTATCCTTCAGTTCATTTTCCAGTTTTCTACCCCAACTAATCCTATATTTTGTTAACCAATTTTTTTTATTGAATATCAAACATCTTTATCATTTATTTCACTTTTACAATGAGTTTCCTGATTGTATATAATTGATCTTCGTTATTTACATTTTTTCCTATTTCTTTCGTTGTTGGAACAACTATTGTAGTAAGGAGAGGAGTATGGAAATTCAGATCATGTGGTAAATGTACCTTATCTTTAATAGCAATGATTTCTAACTACTGTCGTATGATATCTGGTTGATTCAGTGATGAGGATGTATCATATTAGTTTGCATTTGAACATGATATGTGGTACAAATAATAATTTGATATGTGCTGCATATCAGTTGCAATGTAAAGTATAATGATTGAATTTTGACAGAAGCAGTCAGTAAAGTATCGCTGAATCGTTTGGAGCTTATGGGCATCGAGGATTCTTCAGAGGTTTCAACGCTAACAACAATTCAATTTTTGGTTCATTTCTGACTGTTATCTAAAATTTGTTCATCCACATCCCTCTGCTAAGAGAATAATGCAGCTAATGCTTTATATTACGATGGTGAAGATGCAGGAAGCACCATTATTTGTTGCAGGTAGATATCCTAATTCCGATGGAGTTTGTCGTTGTTGTGTGATGATGGTGAGTCCATTACTTTAGCTTGTTTGTATGGTTAAAATTCAAATTACTTTGATGTATAAAGGTGGAATATATGCTTATATAACTATTCCTGAAGTTTACTTGATTACGATGGATAGAGACAGGAGAATCACATTGGCTAATCTAATAACTTTAATGTGCCCAACTTATAACTCTCTTTTCTCATTCCCTACAGCTTGCAGATATTGATAGGGTTTTTGTTGAACTTGAAAGTTGTTCACGTTCATGCTGATGCTTCCGCTGCTCCTGTTTTTGCTGCACTGTTTTTTTGTTTCCCTGTTTGTTATTTTTCTTGCACTGTTCTACTTTCTTTACTTTCTACTATCAACTAAGTATTAATCGTTGATGTGAAATTTGTTATTACCAGTTATTGCATATATTTTGCTTCCTGTGATACCGCCTTTCAAGCTATTTAATACTCAAACTTCTGCTGCATTAAACAGCAGTCAAACTTTCTCTATTTTTATGCAACATTCATGTTTGTTCATGCCCACCTGTTCTTCGGTTTTGTTATGCCACAACTTTGTTGCTTTCTATTGCAAACAATGTACATATTTTTGGTGCAACAATTGTTCTCTGTTTTGTTTACTTTCTTTTCCACAATTCCGGAATGTTTGCATATACAAATCTGTAATACCTGCTCATTCTAAACATGATTTTCAGTTTTGGTCAAATATACCTATGCACACGCCCATCGGGCATGCATGTGTACTGGTATATATATATATATATATATATATATATATATATATTCTATAATATGATGTCCCTAGCTAAAATATTATCCAAAGTGTAACTTCAACAAACAAATCGGGTAAGTTGAGACACTAAGCATTACATAACTATATTTAATAACAAAATGCATAAACAGAACTAAAATAATATGTTTATTAATATGGCATTGCAGTTTAATACATTATGAATGGGTTTCCCCTCATGAAATATTACAGTACTGACACGACCTGAACTTCCCAGTGAAGGAAAGCACGGATTGCTTTGAGAACACGACAAAATAGAACGCAAACGAAAGAACATTTCATTGTTTATTACAACAATTCCATCAGATACAAGAAAATACAGAGTATAAATGAATATTACACATACGATTAATATCAGAGATTACAATAAATTACATAGCAGCGGAAAAACAATACAAAACACAACTGAAAGTAATACACGGATACAGAGCTTTCCGAGCATTGTTCCAGCTGTAAATCAGGATCCTGTGAATATAAATCTGCAAAACCAAAACTACTAGCTGCCCATGTCGAAAATAAGGGCACCCAGAGTTTAGGTTAAAACAATAAACTCCAGGTCAGTAATGTGACTGGTGTGAGAACAAAAACAGTTATTTAAACTTTACTTTAAAAGAGAGTAATTCAAGGGACCACGCCGTATAACATGGAACGGGTTTCCTCCCAAGAACACCAGTGCATAGAATAAACAACGCAATGCTTTTTCGAAAAATGAAGCTATTATAAGACCCAAGTCCCATCACACAATGCAACGCAATCCGGAGGATAGGGTTTTTACCTTATAACAGCCAAACATGCTTGGTACGTTTAAAACAAATCTTTTGATACTATTATAAATGTATAGTGTCAAAACAATTTCAATCATAAATATCAATCATAGACGGCATTAATGACCCATACCACTATGTCACCATACAAGGTTCTACAAATAAAACCGAAATATCTTGTATTGGAAATTAGATTTCCGTAATGAGTCGAGGCAAGGGGCAAGCTCCTCTCCACTTCGAGACACTCTAGCAAATGTCTCAGGACTACACACTCTGGGTAACCCTTCGATGCTTCACGGCCGGTCCACGCTTACGTTAGTGGATTAGTATTCCTGAACACACGTTTGCCGGTCCTAACAGACCTAAAATCGAAGCGCCTCATTCCAACAACCACATAGGTAAAAATATATATAAATGTCAGCCAGTTTAAGCACTGATACCACCCATAGCTAGAAAGAAACGTCGTGCTCTCCCTGCAGTCCTTATCTCGTTTTTGACTCATATCGAGGTGTGAGGTCGCGAATCCGCGCTATACACAAAGCTGTGCCACTTAGGCCATGCTTTGATCATCAACCACAAGACTTTGCTTTTCAACGAAAGCCTTGATCATCTGCCACTTAGGCATGCCACACAAGAAATTCACTCCATGCGATTGATGCCCATCGATATACAACCTCTGAGCTCGTACGTCTCAGAGAAGGGCGTTAAGCAAGAGAATAAATTCTCTGCCGCCAAACAGATGTACATTTAATAGAGATCAATCAGCACAGAATAAAATCCAATGTCAGACACATAGTCCATTTAATAGTCTGTTCTGGGTCTAAACAAAACCGGAGGCACTTTCCTTGCATATCCATCGATCTCGAAGTATGTCTGGACTATCACCAACTGATTCCCTCATCTTGGGTGTACAAGCCAATCAAGATCATCAGTAATCACCCAAACGATGTGAAGACTTACGGTCTTCAACCACCATCTTCATCTTCGACTTATCGTCGAATCGGTTATTCAGAATGGGTATAAACCCGGCCTTTCTCAATAACCTGCGTATATAATAAACAAATGTTAAACAAACACAACATACGCCTCATACCAATTCATCAGTCACTAACCGTAAATTAGCAAGAGAGCAATTCCCTAAATATTAACCCCGAAGGCCAAAACCAACATCAGATCAATATCCAGGAAATCATTCTTCTTAGCTAACCTACAGTCAGTTTCTAAATTTCACATTCTTAGGGAAAGGTTCCCATTAATTTTATCAAAGATAAATTCTTTTCAATTTATTCTTTAATCTTCCTCTGGATGTCATTTCAAACCATGTTAAGGTTTTTCCAAACTAGTCGGGATTAGCGAACCACACCGAAGTCATTATTTATTTTATTTCCCAATCCCAACCAATTCATCCCATGAAGCAAAACTGGTAATACTCCATATCTAACACCACGGTGTTATCGGTAAAATTAATTACCATTTCACGTTCAAATCTAATTATAGATTTAACAATCGCTTTGGAGCAAAACTGGTGATACTCCATTCTCGCTCACTTTCTTAATTTATAATTTAAATTATCAATTCACATTTCAATCTAATTACAGATTCATTAAAACTCCTTTTACTGGGTTAAAGAACTAATGTCATTTAAAACACTGTTCACGATAAACCCAAATCACATTCTATTTATTATCGGGTTAAAGAACAAGTGTTACTTAAAACACCATCCATGATAAACCCACAAATCAATTCTAATTCAATTTCAATTAAATATATTAACTAATTGGTATACTTCATTAAATCTAAATAAAAAGATTTAATCTTTTCTCAACGGGGTTCAAGAACAGTGTTGATGAAGATACCATTCACGTCAAACCCAAATCCCATTGACATTAAATACAAGGCTCTGAATAGAAAATATATCGGCTTATATTCAATACCAAATTCTGAAACCCACAAATATCGCTTTGGAAATAACGATATAAAATATATCTCCCAAATTTCCTCTGAAATATCTGTATAATCGCGGAATTTAATATCGAAATATTCCAAAGATAATTTCGATTCAAATCCATTCCAATTCATATATTGGAAATTCTGGTTATTTAAAACCCGTTTCAAATCCAATTTATTTATTTAAAAATAATTGGATTTCTTTTATTCTAGTTCAAAACTAGTTCATTTCGGTAAAATTCTATTTTCACCTTTTCAAATATGGAATTTTTCATCCCACTTTTTCCCGAATCATTTCTTATGATTTTACACAAATTATTACTATTTTTAATAATTTTATCAAGGCCCGTATAGTCGATTTCCATCAGCGGCCATCGAACTGCACTTACAGCGACCTTTTCCAAATTTGATTTGAACGTATCTCCAAATCCATCCTTTAGATTTCAAGTTTCTAATATTCATTGGAAAGCTCTTTTCGATATGAACACAATGGTTCCGGTTTTAAGAGAATCCGACGTCGGATCTCCCGTAATATTCATGAACTACCGCGGTGCGGTGCGTTCTACTAAGGCCATTATATATAATATATATATATTTCAACGATTTCCTTTTAAAACGAATTTTATAAAACCGTTTCAAATTTGTTTCAAAAACAATTTCAACCTTCATTTCAAATTCAAATCAAAATTGAATTTTCCATTATAAATTCTTTTTACATCCATTTCTATTTGATTTCAATTCAAACGATTTCAATTCAATTTCAGTTCGTTTTCAATTCGATTTGAATTCATTTCAATTCGAATTCATTTTATATTCAATTCAATTCGAATTCATTTTCTTTTCAATTCAATTCGAATTCATTTTATATTCTATTCAATTCGAATTCATTTTACATTTTATTCAATTCGAATTCATTTTCTAAATATTTGATTTTTAAATCTCTTTTCAATATTAATTATAAAAACGAGTATAATCGATATAAATATCGTTTGCGTCAAAATAGCGCATCTCTAATCAACACGGCTTTATATTTTTCAATAATTTCGTTATTCTATTCAACAAATGAATATTTATTCTATTCAACACATGAATCTATATTTCTTTCAACACGTGACTAATCTCAACAAATGAGTACTGTCAACACGTGACTATTTTCGTTATTTAATATATTTTATAAAATTATGATTTCTATTGTTTAATTTTTAATCAGACTCCAACCGTAAATTAGCAAGAGAGCAATTCCCTAAATATTAACCTCGAAGGCCGAAACCAACATCAGATCAATATCCAGGAGACCACTCATCTTATCTATTTTCCAGTTAGTTTCTAATTTTATATATGATAAAGATGTAAATTTTATTGTTAAAATATTTCGTTCAACACATGAATCTATATTTCTTACAACACATGACTAATCTCAACAAATGAGTACTGCCAACACATGAATCTTTATTTTATAATATTCTTTATTTTCCCAATTGAAATGAGGCCCAATCAATTACCATATAATGTTAATTATATGGATTCCATATAACACATGTATATAATAGCAACGATAAATAATCAACCATCATCTAAAGTGCACCACACAACTGCATAAGCATTAAATATAAATAATTAACGCTTACACAGTTTGTCAACCAATCGATCGACATACAATTTAAATAATTGGGATTAGTGTACGCCAAATATCATCCCAACACCCGTGTGGGGTTTAAATCCACAAACACCGAATATTATTTGTGCAGTTGGGCGATGTGTAAAATTTATCGTCCCAATCCATATCCTTCAAATAGGTGTTCATAAACAAACCGTCTGGTTTGTAAATGAATATTTTTTTACATTCACGTTAAAAATTATATTTTTAACGACCAAAATATTTTTAACTATATAAATATTTTATTTTATTTCACATCACACAATCAATTTTCATCACAACAAACAATCAAACATACAAGCCATCCATGGTCTGTGGACGACGGGTGTCGGGTGCTACTAAACACCATCTGCATCCTAGTATATATTTCTAACTAGAAAACAAGATTAAAAGTGAGGAGTTCTCACCGATTAGCTAAACAACGCCACGACTCTTCATATGTAGAAATCTTCGTCGTGCTCACCCTTTTGTCAATTTCGTTGTCCGTAGCCACTATATATATAAAAATCACATTTTTATATTGTTACTATATAGATAAAAAAAACTATTTTTACCACGCTATTCTCTATAAAAAAATTATATTTTTATATCGCTTTTCTTCCAATAAAGATTATACTTTTATAACGCTCCTTCCTATATAAAATTTATATTTTTATATCTACTTCTAATATAAAGGTTGAATTTTTATATCATCGCAATAAAAATCACATTTTTATTTCAATATATATATAATAAAAATCAGATTTTTATTTCGCTACATATATAAAGATCAAATTTTTATTCTCTGTATAATATAAAAACCGTATTTTTATTCTTTCTACTATATAAAAATCAAATTTTTATTATCTCCACTATATAAAAATCACATCTTTATTATTTCTACTATAAAAAACTATAATCTTTCCTTAGATAAAAATATAATCTTTCCTATGGTAAAAATCATAAATTTTTATTTATATTAAAAATTGCCGTATTCTTTTTAAATAAAAATCAAGACCTTATACAAGTAGATAAAACTAAATCAGATTTTTAAAACGAGGTATTTCATAAAAATAAACAAAAATAAATAAAGGAAAATAAATAAGAAAAAGAAACTTACAGCGTAAGGTAGGAGAGGGGGGGGGGGGGGCTGTTGATGGGCAGACATGGAGGGGGGCGTGGTGGCCGCTGCGAGGTAGGGGAACTGCGGTTCGATCGAGAGAAGGGGGGTGGTCGGTCTTCGATCCAGAGAGGGGGGTGTCGATCTTCGATCCATAGGGGGGTTGTGTCGAATGGCGGCGGAGGAGGTATGGGGGGAGGGGGGTGTCGAACGGCGGTGGCGGAGGTATGGGGGGGGGGGGGTTGGCGCGATCGATTAGGTTTCTTTTTTTCTCTTTTTTTCTGATATAATGAACGGGGAAAAAGAAATTAGAGGGGGGTTATATAAATAATATTTTTTTTATTATTTTAAAATTTCCTAAAAGCAACTTTTTATTTCGACCTCCAAACGAGACCCACCGCCTGTCGTCCATAGCTAATTACCCCCATTCCAAACACAATAAGATATGTTTCGTAGGCCGATCCAATTGTTTAGACTAGTTTTCGTTCAAATCAAAATATAATCAATGTATATTAAATTTGAACGCGCATTTCAATTTACTTGGGTCACATACTAACTCGAAAAATTCCAGAAAAATATTCTCTAGCTTCGTATTGAAGATACGGTCCTAACAAAACTAGTTTCGTCAAATTCTGAGACCGTTTGAAAAATGGCCATTTTCCAGTCGATTAAAATCAACTAAAACTGGTCAAACGCGTTTTCCTTTGCCACGCTCACATATTGATTCGAAAAATTACGAATTTTGAAACCTAGCAATAATTTGACATCACCAATCCAACAAAAGTGGTTTCGTCGAAAACCGAGGTCGTTTGCAAAATTTCCATTTTTAAGGGCTAGAATTCCACAATGACTATTCTGAATTTTCAACTGGACGTATCCTTTTACCCCCACAATGAAATTTCAATTTTTCGGATTCGTTGGAAAGATATTCTCAAATAGATTCTAATATTTTTGGTTTCGCCAAAATCCGATTTATTTTGAATCCTGTACATTCATTTGAAGTTTGAAATCGAATTATTGAACTACCACGCCATTTTCAATTCCTTTTATATATATAAATAAATATTTATATTCTAACGACGATCTATATAAATATACATTCGAATTCTATTCGAAATAAATTTCTCGTCGTTATTATTTAAAATAATTCATTTTAAATAATCAAATTCACTAAAATTGCCAAAATAAAAAATTTAAATTGGCTCAGATTTTCCGGGTTATTACAATCTCCCCCACTTAAAACTTTTCGTCCCCGAAAAGGAACGAAGCCGAAAGATGTTTCACAAATCAACTCAACTTTCATCATTTTCATTACGGCTTAAGTTCTACAACTTTTCAGTTTCTAAGAACTTTTCAAATTTTTCAAAAATTTGGCTAACACCCTAAATTTTCGAAAAATTTCGCCATAACCTCCCCTGCACCGGGGACTTCGGGATATTTCATATAGCCTCCCATGGCCTTCTTCAATCCAAAATAAAAATAAAAAGCCAAGCGGCTTGCCAATCGGCTCATAAAATCATCCAAACCCAAAGAAATACAATAAATATGTACCTATTTGTCGGGAAGACAATTTTATTCTCTGCTCTAGCCTCCTTGCTATGACCTGTTCAATGTAAGTACATGTATATGCATGCATTTTCAAACAATTTTCAATACAGTTCAATATTCAGTTCAATTAGGCAAAATGGTTCAAAATTATCAAACAAATAAACAAACAACACAACCATTAATCAATTAGTGAATTATCGTTTCAAATTCATAATTTTGATATATATACAAAAATCACATTTTTGATGCCAATTCAAAACAATGTATTCTAGCTATATTTTGGTTCTCACACCAGTCTAATGGAAATATATAGATATCACACCTTCGAAATACGAACATAAATACTGATGATGTCCGGACATCACCAGAATCATCCCCGAGCGACTAGAGTGTGATTCTATATCTATCCAGTATATTAAAACTTCAAATATACGTTCATGACGCGTATATGCAAAACCTTTATATACTCGATTGTCCAAATTCAATACAAATAAAATATTCAAATACGTATAATTGAATTTAACTTTCAAAACAAAATTGTTTCCATTTGAAAAATATACTCTTCACACTCATCCTAGGATACTACTGATCCTGTCTCTAACGAGTCATTTTAATTGGATATTACTAATCCAATATCTGATGAATTCTTTCGTTCGGTTCTAATGTGTCTTGTACTCGAGCTCTGTAAACCAAAGCTCTGATACCAAACTCACACGACCCGAACTTCCCCGTGAAGGAAAGCACGGACTGCTTTGAGAACACGACAAAATAGAACGCAAAAAGAAGAACATTTCATTGTTTATTACAACAATTCCATCAGATACAAGAAAATACAGAGTATAAATGAATATTACACATACGATAAATATTAGAGATTACAATAAATTACATAGCAACGGAAAAACAATACAAAACACAACTGAAAGTAATACACGGATACAGAGCTTTCCGAGCATTGTTCCATCTATAAATCAGGATCCTGTGAATATAAATATGCAAAACGAAATCTACTAGCTGCCCGTGTCGAAAATAAGGGCACCCAAAGTTTAGGTTAAAACAATAAACTCCAGGTCAGTCATGTGACTGGTGTGAGAACAAAAATAGTTATTTAAACTTTACTTTAAAAGAGAGTAAATCAAGGGATCACGCCGTATAACACAGAACGGGTTTCCTCCCAAGAACACTAGTGCATAGAATAAACAACGCAATGCTTTTTCAAAAAATGAAGCTATTATAAGACCCAGGCCCCATCACGTAATACAACGCAAGTCGGAGGATAGGGTTTTTACCTTATAATAGCCAAACATGCTTGGTACGTTTAAAACAAATCTTTTGATACTATTATTAATGTATAATGTTAAAACAATTTCAATCATAAATATCAATCATAGACGGCATTAGTGACCCATACCACTATGTCGCCATACTAGGTTCTACAAGTAAAACCGAAATATCTCGTGTTGGAAATTGGATTTCCGTCATGAGTCGAGGCAAGGGGCAAGCTCCTCTCCGCTTCGAGACACACTAGCAAATGTCTCAGGACTACACACTCTGGGTAACCCTTGGATGCTTCAGTGTAAAAACCCGTAACTTCCCCGGTCTCCGAAGAGATGAGAAAGAACGAATTACTGTGAGGACACGACAAATTAGAACGCAGACGAAAGAACATTTCATTGTATATAACAACAATGCACCAGAATACAAGAATATACAGAGTATAAATGAATATTACACAGAAATATCAGAGATTTAAATTACATTTAAATACATAGCAGCGGAAAATAATACAATACACAACTAGAAGTAGATAAACGGATACAAAGCTTTCCGGATATCATTCCAGCTGTAAACCAGGATCCTGTGAATATAAATCTGCAAAAAACCAAAACTACTAGCTGCCCGTGTGGAAAATAGGGGCACCCAGAGTTTAGGTTAAAACAATAAACTCCAGGTCAGTCATGTGACTGGTGTTAGAACTAAAACAGTTGTAAATCTTTATTTTAAAGATAGGTAAATCAAGGGACCACGCCGTATAACACGGAACGAGTTTCCTCCCAAGAATACCAGTCCATATAAGTAAACAACGCAATGCTTTTCTAAAAATGAAGCTATTATAAGACCCAGGTCCCATCACACAATGCAACGCAGCCAAGAATAGGGTTTTCCCTTATAATAGCCAAACATGCTTAGTACGTTTAAAACAAATCATTTGATACTACTATAAGTGTATAGTGTATAAAACAACTTCAAATCATAAGTATCAATCATAGGCGGCATGAATGCCCCATACCACTATGTCGCCATACTAGTTCTACAAGTAAAACCGCAAATGTCACGTATTTGGAAGTTGGATTTCCATCTATGAACCGAGGCAAAGGGAATATCCTGTGCTTAATTCGAGACTCTCTAGCCCGAGCCTCAGGTTGCAGCCGCGACTGCACCCGGAACGTCGGGGCCGGCCACCCGTCGATGGTTAGTAATGCCGTAAACGATATGCTAGCCGGTTCTATGGAACCTCATAGTGATCTGGGACCCGTAAGCCTCTGCAACCACCGTTAACCGAGACGCCCCGATGGGAAATAAGTAATGATAAGCAACATCCACATAAGCAATGCCAGCCAGTTTAAGTACCGACATCACTTCTAACTAGAAACCAGCATATGTCCATTTCCCGGAGGTCCTCCCCGTTTTTGGTTCACACCGAGGTGTGAGGCTCGCGAATCAACGCTATACACAAAGCCATGCCATATCAGCTGCGCTTTGATCATCATCCACCAAACTTTGCTTTTCAACAAAAGTCTGGATCACTGCATCTCAGCATGCCACATTATCAATCCATATCGTACCACTAATTTCTGCCAATATATAACCTCTGAACTCGTATGTCTCAGAGAAGGGCGTTAAGCAAGGGAATAAATTCCCCGCCGCCAAACAGATATATATTTAGCAGAGATCAACGAATACAATATAAAGGAATACACAGACACACCATCCATTTACAAGTCCGTTCTAGGTCTGAACGAAACCAGAGGCACTTTCCTCGCATATCCATCCATCTCCAAGTACGTTTGGACAACCACCAACTATTTCCATCCTCGTGGGTGTACAGCCCAATAAGGATCGTCAGTAATTATCCAAACGATGTGAAGACTTCCGGTCTTCAACCACCGTCTTCATCTTCGACATATCGTCGAATCGGTTATTCAGAATGGGTATAAACCCGGCCTTTCCGAACAACCCGCGTATATTAAAAATAAATGTTACACAAACACAACATACGCCTCATTCCAATTCAGTAGCTACTAACCGTAAATCAACAAGAGAACAATTTCCCAAATATTAACCCCGAAGGCCGAAACCAACATCAGATCAATACCCAGGAAACCATTCTTCTTAGCTAACCTACAGCTAGTTTCTAAATTTCAATTCTTAGGGAAAGGTTCCCATTAATTTTATCCAAGACAAATTCTTTAAAATTTATCCTTTAATTTTCCTTTGGATGTCGTTTCAAACCAAATTATGGTTTTCCCAAAACTAGTCGAGATTAGCGAACCATACCGAGATAATTATTTAATTTATTTCCCAATCCCAACCTATTCATCCCATGAAGTAAAACTGGTAATACTCCATATTTAACACCACAGTGTTATCGGTAAAATTAATTACCATTTCACGTTCAAATATGATTAAAGATTTAACTATCGCTTTGGAGACAAACTGGTGATACTTCATTCTCGCTTATTTTCTAAAGTTGATAATTTAAATTATCAATTTAATTGAAGATTCATCAAAACTCTTCTTACTGGGTTAAAGAACTTGTGTCATTTAAAACACAGTTCACGATAAACCCAAATCACATTCTATTTATTATCGGGTTAAAGAACTAGTGTTATTTAAAACACAGTTCACGATAAACCCAAATCACATTCTATTCATTATCGGGTTAAAGAACTAGTGTTATTTAAAACACAGTTCACGATAAACCCACAAATCAATTCCATTTAAAACTAGTTCATTTCGATAGAAATCTATTTTTATCTTTTCAAATATGGAGTTTTTCACCCCAATTTTTCCCAAATCATTTCTTATGATTTTACACAAATTATTACTATTTTTAATAATTTTATCAAGGCCCGTACAGTCGATTTCCATCAACGGCCATCGAACTGCAGTTACAGCGACCTTTTTCGAATTTGATTTGGACGTATCTCCAAATCCAACCGTTATATTTCCAATTTCTAATAATCGTTAGAAAGCTCTTTTCGATAATAAATGGTCGATAATAAATGGACGGATCTCCCGTAATGTCCGTTTGAAATAAATGGTCGAAATTCACGAACTGCCGCGGCGCGGCGCGTTCTATTCAGGCCATTATATTATATATATAATATATATATAATATATATTTCGTCGATTACTATTTAAAACCAATTTTATAAATAGTTTTGAATTCGTTTCAAAAACAATTTCAACCTTTATTTCAAATTCAAATCGAAATCGAATTTTCTATTATAAATCCTTTTTACTTTCATTTCTATTTGATTCTAATTCAAATCGATTTTAATTCGATTCGAATTCATTTTCTTTTCAATTCAATTCAATTCAATTCAAATTTGTTTTCTTTTCAATTCAATTCGAAATTGTTTTATATTCAATTCAAATTCAATTCATTCTCTATTCAATTCAAATTCAATTCATTTTGGTTTTCTATTCGATTCAATTCAAATTGGTTTTATATTCAATTCATTTCGAAATCGTTTTATATTCAATTCATTTCGAAATCGTTTTATATTCAATTTATTTCGAAATCGTTTTATATTCAATTCATTTCGAAATCGTTTTATATTCAATTCATTTCGAAATCGTTTTATATTCAATTCATTTTGAAATCGTTTTATATTCAATTCATTTCGAAATCGTTTTCTAAATCACTTTTCAATATTCATTTCTAAAATGAATAAAATCGATATAAATATCGTTCACGTCAAAATAGCGTCAATCTAATCCACACGGCTTCATATATTCCTTTACTCTATTCAACAAATGAATATATATTTTTGTCAACACACGACTAATCTCAACGAATGAGTACTGTCCACGTGTGACTATTTTTGTTAAATTATTTCGTTCAACACATGACTAATCTCAACGAATGAGTACAGTCAACACATGAACCTTTATTTTATAATATTCTTTATTCTCTAAATTGGAATGAGGCCCAATCAATCACCATATAAAATTAATTATATGGATTTTCATACAACACATGTATATAATAGCATTGAAAAATAATCAACCATCAACCAAAGTGCACTACACTGTATAAGCATCAAATATAGATATCTAATGCTTATAACAGCCTGCCAATCAATCGATCGACATATTTAATCAATCAGGATGAGTGAACTTCATATTTCATCCCAACACCCGTGTGGGGTTTTCAAACAATCAAACACAGATTTTATTTGTGCAGTTGGGCGATGTGTAAAATTTATCGTCCCAATCAATGTCCTTCAAATAGGTGTATATAAACAAACCGTCCGGTTTGTAAATGAATATTTTATTTTATTCGCTTCACGTTAAAAATTATATTTTTAACGATAAAACATTTTATTTTAACATATGAATTTCTATTCAGTTCATTCTTTAAATAAAATGATATTTTTATTTTTCTAACTTATTTTAGAAAATTTCGGCGGCATAACGGCACGATACTAGAAACGGGACAAGGCCTAGCCTTATCCCCGGTCTAGTGAAGGCCCACGCCATTCACACATCAATCAAATTCACCAAACAACCAAATTCAAATCAAATAATCTGACTAATTTATGCAACCAAACAAACAAGTCCATGGTCTGTGGACGATTGTGTCGGGTGCTACTAAGCACCGTCTGCATCCTAGTATATATATATAACTAGAAAACTAAATCGAAAGGTGAGAAATTCTCATAGATAGCTATCCAACCGTCTCGACTCTTCTTTTGCAGAAGTCTTCGTCGTTTCTCGCCTTTTTGTCACCTTCGTTGACCGTAGCCACTACATATATAAAAATCGAATTTTTACTATGTTATTCAATATATAAAAATCGAATTTTTACTATGCTATTCAATATATAAAAATCGAATTTTTACTATGCTATTCAATATATAAAAATCGAATTTTTACTATGCTATTCAATATATAAAAATCGAATTTTTACAATGCTATTCAATATATAAAAATCGAATTTTTACTATGCTATTCAATATATAAAAATCGAATTTTTACTATGCTATTCAATATATAAAAATCGAATTTTTACTTCGCTAAAAATTATTTCTATAAAAATCTTACTTTTATTTTATAAACAACTGATTTTGTTTTATGCCCTTATGTATTTATAAAAACTGATTTTATCTGTCCTATATATATTTATAAAAACTGATTTTATTTGTGCTATATATATTTATAAAAACTGATTTTATCTAAACTGTTGAAATAAAATAAAACTGAAAATAAATAAAGTATTAGACCTTTCTTCCGGTTTAGCCTAAAAGCCATGACCCAAAATGCTTCCCCCTTCAACCTGATGTGCGCCGCCTCCACCAGTGATCGGAGCCAGATCGGACCCTGCCACGATGAACCCCTTCGCAAAGCCGACCCTCTCCCCTAATCATCGGTGAACTCGAACAACCCTAGGCGCCTGAAATTAGGCTCGAACGTTGGCAATTCCAGCTTGAAAATCGAGCAGCGTCGGCTACCAGGGGTCGTCATCTCCGTTAGGCAGGTAGAACTCGCTGAGTTCTTCGATGTTGGTGCTGAACAACTGCGTTGAATCGCTTGTAGGAGGAGTGATTAAGGATTGAAGGGGAGAAATTCATGGCCTTTGGTTTTGTGAATGCGGCTGAGGCCCGCCTTTGACCGCGGGGGGGATTCTCTAAGGGTTTTGACTTTTGAAGGGTGTTTATACAAATATATATATATATTATTTAAATCTGAAAATAATTCGTTTAGTCTTCCAACTCCAAAGCGAAACCCAAAGACTGTCACCTCCAGCTAATTACCCTCATTTCGAACACAATGGTATATGTATCGGAAGCCAGTTCGGCTGTTTCGATCAGTTTTCGTTAAATTTACATTTAATTCATTATACTGAATTTTTAAACGTACATTTCAAATTACCGGGGTCACATACTAACTCTAAAAATTCTCGAAAAATATTTTCTAGCTTCGTATTGATGATACGGTCCTAACAAAACTAGTTTCGTCGAATTCTGAGACCGTTAGAAAAATGGCCATTTTCCAGTCGATTAAAATCAACTATAACTGGTCAAACGCGTTTTCCTTTGCCACGCTCACATATTGATTCGAAAAATTATGAAATTTGGAATCTTGCAATAATTTGACATCACGGACCCAACAAAACTAGTTTCATCGAAATCCGAGGTCGTTTGCAAAATGGCTATTTTTAAGGGCCTGAATTCCATAGCGACTATTCAGAATTTTTAACTGGACATATCTTTTTATCCCCGCTATGAAATTTTGATTTTTCGGGTTCGTTGGAAAGGTATTCACAATTAGATCCTATTATTTTTGGTTTCACTAAAATCCGGTCTGTTTTGCACCCGGTATGTTCAATTGAAGTTTGAAATCGAATTATCGAACTACCGCGTCATTTTCAATTCCTTTTATAATTATAAATAATTATTTATATTCTAACGACGACGTATATAATATATACGTTCGATTTATATTCAAAATAAATTTCTCGTCGATATTATTTAAAATAATTCATTTTAAATAATCAAAATTCGCTAAAATTGCCAAAATAAAATTTTAAACTGGCCCAGATTTTCGGGTTGTTACAATCTCCCCCACTTAAAACTTTTCGTCCCCGGAAAGGAACAAAGTCGAAAGTGGTTTGATTAATCAACTCTACGTTCGATCTGGCTTCCATTCTTCAAATTTTCATTTTATGAGAATTTTCAAAAAATTTCAAAAATTTGGCTAACACCCTAAATTTTCGAAAAATTTCGCCATAACCTCCCCTGCAATGGGAGCATCGGGAAATCTCAAATAGCTTCCCCGGTCCTTCATATCTCAAAAAGAAAAAGAAAAAGCCAAGCGGCTAGCCAATAGGCTCATAAAATCATCATCACCCAAACAAAACAGTGAATTATGTAGTAAACATGTACCTATTTGTCGGGCAAACAAATTTTATTCTCTGCTCTAGCCTCCTTGCTATGACTTGTTCAATGTAAGTACATGTATATGCAAGAAAATGCGACCAAATTCCAATACAATTCAATATTTGATCAAATTGGCTATATAATACAAATTTTAATAATTCAACCAATAATCAACAACACAACCATCAATCAATTAGTTGATTAGATTTTGAAATTCATAACTTTGATACATAGTCAAAAATCAGATTTTTGAGGCCAAATCTGAAACACCCCACCTCCGTTAGAGTCACTCTAAAAGGGAATGCCCTAATTTTGGTGGAGGTTTATAAGTATAAGTCACAGATATACAAGACAGATATAAGAACACATATTTGTGAACAGCAGAAAAGCAGCAACTTTTATTTCATAAAAGTAAATACGTGGTACAACAACATCACCATGATTGTCTTACATCCTTTCAAAAAAAAAAACATAACACCTTCATAACTGTCTTGATTACATTATTTTAAAGAAGCATAAAGAAAACATAAATAAACTGCAAAAGTCCCATAGTTGTTGTCCAAAGCCATAGTTCAAACGAAAAGGTCCGAGCAATACATTCTTTCTCTTCAAGCTGGATATGAGGGCTGGTCAAGCTGCAGTATTCCCTCCCTGTGGACCTGGGGGGGGGGGAGGTGGGGGGGGGGAAACGGAAGAAAAGAAGACGAAAGAAAAGTAGAGTCAGACATAAAGCCTTAGTAAGTCGAGGACTACTCTGTCTATGAATAAAGAACTGGGTATGATAAGTATAAACTAGAAATGGGGAAAGCACTATAAACTTGGTTAAGTTGTCTAGGGTCGAATATACTATCGTACCCCATATTAATCTCTGTACCCATATAAACTAGTTCCCAATAGGCACCCCATAACCAGGGTGAAGTGATCCATTTTACGATGATCGGCTCCTACTCGCATAGTTACATGTGTCTTACGGCCCCCGATGTTGTAGTTACCTATGCTGGTCCCACCATGGGGTGTATCAAGTCCCATGGCGGCGACCCGACACAACTCTAGAATGCACAGGTATGCTACTGGTGCCCAGTGCCTTATTTTTCTGCGCCGGAGTGAGTGCACGCCCACACCCCGTTAGAACCTACACTGCTGCACCACCGCAATCGATTTGACCTCTTACATTCAGCCCAGTAATCGTGCCCCACCCTGCCTAGTTTCAGGGTATCATGATACACCTTGTAGGGTTACTGCTGAAAAGGGTCCCCTGCTACTAGGTTTTCTACTTCTAGCCAACATGCTAAGTTGGTTAAGTGTTTTATGAACCTAACCCCCAATCAGTCTGTTTAGTTTAGCATGTCCCATTTTTGATTAAGTCTTTAGTTTACTTAATCCTATCAGTCCTGACTCAGCCTTAATTGTCTTATTAAAGCCTTGACCTCTCACATTAGACAGGTATTGTTGTGGCTGCCTGTTGCCGGTTGGTTCCGGGCAGTCTTACGCCACAACTCAGTCTAACCTCGGGTCCTTATTGGGCTCCATGTTTAACCACCCACATTGGATAGGTATTGTTGTGACTACTGGACAGCCGGGCGGTTCCGGGCAGGTTTACATCACAACTCAATCCAACCTCGGGTTAAACACATCGTATTTTCTACGTTTACATATTTTGTCTTTTTCTTTATTTTCTTATATGTAAATATTTGCGGCCCATTATTAAAAATCAATGGTGTGAAGGTTACACCAATCATGGGCCCAAACCATACTTGAATTTGGGCCCCTTTACTTTATATTTTCATTTATTAATTAATTTGGCCCAACGCTATTTTCCCCCGTTTAATACGTTCGTTTATTATATATATATATATATATGTTGGGCTTAGCCTTTTCAAGCCCAACTTAGCCATGTGAAAAAAAAGGGGAGGCTTAAAGCGTGATTACATACACAAAAAGGGGAATGTGAACGCATGAACTTGCAACATAACGTTGGAACTACAAAATAGAAACTGGTGTACTTTCATAGTAGTAACGTATACTTTGGTCATAAAGCATAAGTGACATGGATCAAAGCATGTAAACTTGTAGTTAAGTTAAGAATCTAAATTGGATATCATCATTGACACATAGTCTTAACTACAACATAAACCTATATTTTTATTTAGGCATAATGTCAAACATAAGCAAATCATGTTCATAAGATTACTACATGTTTACAAAGGTGCTTACTTTTGTTACTAACACAAAAGTATAGTTCAACTAGAATTATTCCAACTTAATCATGATTTTAAATCTATTCACATAACCATGGCACACATATACCTATGGCATAAATATTTCTAAACATGAAATCATGATTTTTACTTTAGTCATGCAAACTTGCAAATGGGATTTTAAATCTAACCTAGCTATGTACAACATATGTCATCATATAATTCTTGTTAACAATGTAGACCTAACATGTTTTTCAATTATGCAAAATATCAAACATAGCCTAGTCATATTCGTAAGTTCGCAAAGAGGCTTACTTTTGTTTCTAATACAAAAGTATGGTCTTATACATAGATCATGATGCCAAATTTTTCAACATAATTTCATATGAATTATAATAACCCAAATTTGTTCCAATTACACACAAAATGATTTTTGTACAAAAATATACATTATGATGGCATAGTAGCAAAACCACAAACTTGCATGAATTTCAATTAAAGAACTACATACATGTAGCTTCAACATGAATTACAAACTTTGCGAATATCCAAACGTATATTTGCATAAAACTACCGCAAACATGTAGTTTTTATAATGAATAACATACTTTGCGAATATCCAAATGTATACTTGCATAAAACTACCGCAAACATGTAGTTTTTATAATGAATAACATACTTTGCGAATATCCAATCGTTATACAATATTCCAAATCGATAAGAATCATAGTAACACACAAATATGAATTACTTATCACCACAAATCAAGTGTACAAACCAACACAGTTATTTATTCATACCAAAATAATACTCTACTTACAATCGTGTGGCGAATTCTCCAATTCAGGAATTTGGAGATGCGACTCCTTTTGACGTAGGCGTTGATTTGATTTGTTTAAGTTGCTTTATGCTTTAGAATTTGCCTCCTAATCTTCTCTCAAATTGGTGGCTACTCCTAGTCGTTCCTCAGCAGCATGATGGCCTCATTCTTATTTTTTTGTGTGAGTTTAGGTTAGGTTTGAGTTGTATATATAGAATTTTAGGATTAATTTAGGCCGTTTGATTAATCCTAGAAATGACCATAACCGTTCAGTCAGGATAGAGTTATCCTATTGACTCAGCCATGAGTCAGAAATGACTCAGCATTGACTCAGCGATGAGTCAGAAATGACTCAGCGTATTAAATGTTCACCAATTCAAACGTAAATACGTATTTAATAGATACATTTTCCCCTTTACCGTATTAATTACCCATATATAAATATTTATTTATATATGAATAAATATTTTCTTACCTTTAATTTGTCATAATTAAAAATTGGAGAAGGCAAAAAAAAAAAACCATCCTTGACAACCAAAAATGCGCAACGTACGCTACATGATGCGTACACGTCATATATATATATATATATATGCGTATATGTATATATATATTATATATATATTCATTTTTTTCTCTACCTTCCCAATTACCTATTTTCACACTAAACCACTTTTTGAACTGCGTTCACACTAGGCTATTTTAAGCCATTCCCCTAAAACAAAAAATAGGGCGCTGGCGGGGATTGAACTCTGTACCTCTTGTATGCAAGTCATGTGTTCCAACCAAATGAGCTACTAAGTCTTTTGCTTACAAACCCTAGAACAATGCTAAACATTATTCGTTTCCCATTCTTCTTTTTTTTCATGTTTTGCTGCGATATTTAAATTAAAGATATCTTCTTCACACGTTATCCGTTTTGCGTAAACTCGGACTCTATTTCAAGCAGAATTTTGAGGCGAATGCAATGGCGTAACCCGTTTCCCTTAATTCTTTGATTTGAAATTAATTATACTTTAATTTGTGAATCTCACTGTTATAGAATACACGGGGTGTTACAAAATCACAACAATAAATCCTATACAGCTTTGGTTCTCACACCAGTCAATAGGAAATATATAGAAATCTCCCTTTCGTCACTCGAACATAAATTCTGATGATGATGCATCAATCATCAGAGTTCTCTCCGGGCGACTAGAAGGTGATTCTATATCTACCCAATATATCAAAACTTCGAATACACGCGGATCAGACGTATACGCAAAATCTATATATACTGGATTGTCCAAATTCATTAAAATAAATAATCAAATACGAATAGTTGATTTAAATTTTCAAAACAAATTTTGTTTTCATTTTAAAAATATACTCTTCATACTCGTCCTAGGATACTACTGATCCTATCTCTAACGAGTCATCCCATTGGATATTACTAATCCAATATCTGATGAATTCTTTCGTATGGTTCTAACGTGTCTTGTTCTCTGAGCTTTGTAAACCAAAGCTCTGATACCAACTGTAAAAACCCGTAACTTCCCCGGTCTCCGAAGAGATGAGAAAGAACGAATTACTGTGAGGACACGACAAATTAGAACGCAGACGAAAGAACATTTCATTGTATATAACAACAATGCACCAGAATACAAGAATATACAGAGTATAAATGAATATTACACAGAAATATCATTGATTTAAATTACATTTAAATACATAGCAGCGGAAAATAATACAATACACAACTAGAAGTAGATATACGGATACAAAGCTTTCCGGATATCATTCCAGCTGTAAACCAGGATCCTGTGAATATAAATCTGCAAAAAACCAAAACTACTAGCTGCCCGTGTGGAAAATAGGGGCACCCAGAGTTTAGGTTAAAACAATAAACTCCAGGTCAGTCATGTGACTGGTGTGAGAACTAAAACAGTTGTAAATCTTTATTTTAAAGATAGGTAAATCAAGGGACCATGCCGTATAACACGGAACGGGTTTCCTCCCAAGAATACCAGTGCATATAAGTAAACAACGCAATGCTTTTCTAAAAATGAAGCTATTATAAGACCTAGGTCCCAGCACACAATGCAACGCAGCCGAGGATAGGGTTTTCCCTTATAATAGCCAAACATGATTAGTACATTTAAAACAAATCATTTGATACTACTATAAGTGTATAGTGTATAAAACAACTTCAAATCATAAGTATCAATCATAGGCGGCATGAATGCCCCATACCACTATGTCGCCATACTAGTTCTACAAGTAATACCGCAAATGTCACGTATTTGGAAGTTGGATTTCCATCTATGAACCGAGGCAAAGGGAATATCCTGTGCTTAATTCGAGACTCTCTAGCCTGAGCCTCAGGTTGCAGCCGCGACTGCACCCGGAACGTCGGGGTCGGCCACCCGTCGATGGTTAGTAATGCCGTAAACGATATGCTAGCCGGTTCTATGGAACCTCATAGTGATCTGGGACCCGTAAGCCTCTACAACCACCGTTAACCGAGATGCCCCGATGGGCAATAAGTAATGATAAGCAACATCCACATAAGCAATGCCATCCAGTTTAAGCACTGACACCACTTCTAACTAGAAACCAGCATATGTCCATTTCCCGGAGGTCCTCCCCGTTTTTGGTTCACACCGAGGTGTGAGGCTCGCGAATCAACGCTATACACAAAGCCATGCCATATCAGCTGCGCTTTGATCATCATCCACCAAACTTTGCATTTCAACAAAAGTCTGGATCACTGCATCTCAGCATGCCACATTATCAATCCATATCGTACCACTGATTTCTGCCAATATATAACCTCTGAGCTCGTATGTCTCAGAGAAGGGCGTTAAGCAAGGGAATAAATTCCCCGCCGCCAAACAGATATATATTTAGCAGAGATCAACGAATACAATATAAAGGAATACAATGTCAGACACACCATCCATTTACAAGTCCGTTCTAGGTCTGAACGAAACCGGAGGCACTTTCCTCGCATATCCATCCATCTCCAAGTACGTCTGGACGACCACCAACTATTTCCATCCTCTTGGGTGTACAGCCCAATCAGGATCGTCTGTAATTATCCAAACGATGTGAAGACTTCCGGTCTTCAACCACCGTCTTCATCTTCGACATATCGTCGAATCGGTTATTCAGAATGGGTATAAACCCGGCCTTTCCGAACAACCCGCGTATATTAAAAATAAATGTTACACAAACACAACATACGCCTCATTCCAATTCAGTAGCTACTAACCGTAAATCAACAAGAGAACAATTTCCCAAATATTAACCCCGAAGGCCGAAACCAACATCAGATCAATACCCAGGAAACCATTCTTCTTAGCTAACCTACAGCTAGTTTCTAAATTTCAATTCTTAGGGAAAGGTTCCCATTAATTTTATCCAAGACAAATTCTTTAAAATTTATCCTTTAATTTTCCTTTGGATGTCGTTTCAAACCAAATTATGGTTTTCCCAAAACTAGTCGAGATTAGCGAACCATACCGAGATAATTATTTAATTTATTTCCCAATCCCAACCTATTCATCCCATGAAGTAAAACTGGTAATACTCCATATTTAACACCACAGTGTTATCGGTAAAATTAATTACCATTTCACGTTCAAATATGATTAAAGATTTAACTATCGCTTTGGAGACAAACTGGTGATACTTCATTCTCGCTTATTTTCTAAAGTTGATAATTTAAATTATCAATTTAATTGAAGATTCATCAAAACTCTTCTTACTGGGTTAAAGAACTTGTGTCATTTAAAACACAGTTCACGATAAACCCAAATCACATTCTATTTATTATCGGGTTAAAGAACTAGTGTTATTTAAAACACAGTTCACGATAAACCCAAATCACATTCTATTCATTATCGGGTTAAAGAACTAGTGTTATTTAAAACACAGTTCACGATAAACCCACAAATCAATTCCATTTAAAACTAGTTCATTTCGATAGAAATCTATTTCTATCTTTTCAAATATGGAGTTTTTCACCCCAATTTTTCCCAAATCATTTCTTATGATTTTACACAAATTATTACTATTTTTAATAATTTTATCAAGGCCCGTACAGTCGATTTCCATCAACGGCCATCGAACTGCACTTACAGCGACCTTTTTCGAATTTGATTTGGACGTATCTCCAAATCCAACCGCTATATTTCCAATTTCTAATAATCGTTAGAAAGCTCTTTTCGATACGAACCCAACGGTTCCGGTTTTAGGAGAATCCGATGGACGGATCTCCCGTAATGTCCGTTTGAAATAAATGGTCGAAATTCACGAACTGCCGCGGCGCGGCGCGTTCTATTCAGGCCATTATATTATATATATAATATATATATAATATATATTTCGTCGATTACTATTTAAAACCAATTTTATAAATAGTTTTGAATTCGTTTCAAAAGCAATTTCAACCTTTATTTCAAATTCAAATCGAAATCGAATTTTCTATTATAAATCCTTTTTACTTTCATTTCTATTTGATTCTAATTCAAATCGATTTTAATTCGATTCGAATTCATTTTCTTTTCTTTTCAATTCAATTCAATTCAAATTTGTTTTCTTTTCAATTCAATTCGAAATTGTTTTATATTCAATTCAAATTCAATTCATTCTCTATTCAATTCAAATTCAATTCATTTTGGTTTTCTATTCGATTCAATTCAAATTGGTTTTATATTCAATTCATTTCGAAATCGTTTTATATTCAATTCATTTCGAAATCGTTTTATATTCAATTTATTTCGAAATCGTTTTATATTCAATTCATTTCGAAATCGTTTTATATTCAATTCATTTCGAAATCGTTTTATATTCAATTCATTTTGAAATCGTTTTATATTCAATTCATTTCGAAATCGTTTTCTAAATCACTTTTCAATATTCATTTCTAAAATGAATAAAATCGATATAAATATCGTTCACGTCAAAATGGCGTCAATCTAATCCACACGGCTTCATATATTCCTTTACTCTATTCAACAAATGAATATATATTTTTGTCAACACACGACTAATCTCAACGAATGAGTACTGTCCACGTGTGACTATTTTTGTTAAATTATTTCGTTCAACACATGACTAATCTCAACGAATGAGTACAGTCAACACATGAACCTTTATTTTATAATATTCTTTATTCTCTAAATTGGAATGAGGCCCAATCAATAACCATATAAAATTAATTATATGGATTTTCATACAACACATGTATATAATAGCATTGAAAAATAATCAACCATCAACCAAAGTGCACTACACTGTATAAGCATCAAATATAGATATCTAATGCTTATAACAGCCTGCCAATCAATCGATCGACATATTTAATCAATCAGGATGAGTGAACTTCATATTTCATCCCAACACCCGTGTGGGGTTTTCAAACAATCAAACACAGATTTTATTTGTGCAGTTGGGCGATGTGTAAAATTTATCGTCCCAATCAATGTCCTTCAAATAGGTGTACATAAACAAACCGTCCGGTTTGTAAATGAATATTTTATTTTATTCGCTTCACGTTAAAAATTATATTTTTAACGATAAAACATTTTATTTTAACATATGAATTTCTATTCAGTTCATTCTTTAAATAAAATGATATTTTTATTTTTCTAACTTATTTTAGAAAATTTCGGCGGCATAACGGCACGATACTAGAAACAGGACAAGGCCTAGCCTTATCCCCGGTCTAGTGAAGGCCCACGCCATTCACACATCAATCAAATTCACCAAACAACCAAATTCAAATCAAATAATCTGACTAATTTATGCAACCAAACAAACAAGTCCATGGTCTGTGGACGATTGTGTCGGGTGCTACTAAGCACCGTCTGCATCCTAGTATATATATATATAACTAGAAAACTAAATCGAAAGGTGAGAAATTCTCACAGATAGCTATCCAACCGTCTCGACTCTTCTTTTGCAGAAGTCTTCGTCGTTTCTCGCCTTTTTGTCACCTTCGTTGACCGTAGCCACTACATATATAAAAATCGAATTTTTACTATGTTATTCAATATATAAAAATCGAATTTTTACTATGCTATTCAATATATAAAAATCGAATTTTTACTATGCTATTCAATATATAAAAATCGAATTTTTACTATGCTATTCAATATATAAAAATCGAATTTTTACAATGCTATTCAATATATAAAAATCGAATTTTTACTATGCTATTCAATATATAAAAATCGAATTTTTACTATGCTATTCAATATATAAAAATCGAATTTTTACTTCGCTAAAAATTATTTCTATAAAAATCTTACTTTTATTTTATAAACAACTGATTTTGTTTTATGCCCTTATGTATTTATAAAAACTGATTTTATCTGTGCTATATATATTTATAAAAACTGATTTTATTTGTGCTATATATATTTATAAAAACTGATTTTATCTAAACTGTTGAAATAAAATAAAACTGAAAATAAATAAAGTATTAGACCTTTCTTCCTGTTTAGCCTAAAAGCCATGACCCAAAATGCTTCCCCCTTCAACCTGATGTGCGCCGCCTCCACCAGTGATCGGAGCCAGATCGGACCCTGCCACGATGAACCCCTTCGCAAAGCCGACCCTCTCCCCTAATCATCGGTGAACTCGAACAACCCTAGGCGCCTGAAATTAGGCTCGAACGTTGGCAATTCCAGCTTGAAAATCGAGCAGCGTCGGCTACCAGGGGTCGTCATCTCCGTTAGGCAGGTAGAACTCGCCGAGTTCTTCGATGTTGGTGCTGAACAACTGCGTTGAATCGCTTGTAGGAGGAGTGATTAAAGATTGAAGGGGAGAAATTCATGGCCTTTGGTTTTGTGAATGCGGCTGAGGCCCGCCTTTGACCACGGGGGGGACTCTCTAAGGGTTTTGACTTTTGAAGGGTGTTTATACAAATATATATATATTATTTAAATCTGAAAACAATTCGTTTAGTCTTCCAACTCCAAAGAGAAACCCAAAGACTGTCACCTCCAGCTAATTACCCTCATTTCGAACACAATGGTATATGTATCGGAAGCCAGTTCGGCTGTTTCGATCAGTTTTCGTTAAATTTACATTTAATTCGTTATACTGAATTTTTAAACGTACATTTCAAATTACCGGGGTCACATACTAACTCTAAAAATTCTCGAAAAATATTTTCTAGCTTCGTATTGACGATACGGTCCTAACAAAACTAGTTTCGTCGAATTCTGAGACCGTTAGAAAAATGGCCATTTTCCAGTCGATTAAAATCAACTAAAACTGGTCAAACGCGTTTTCCTTTGCCACGCTCACATATTGATTCGAAAAATTATGAAATTTGGAATCTAGCAATAATTTGACATCACGGACCCAACAAAACTAGTTTCGTCGAAATCCGAGGTCGTTTGCAAAATGGCTATTTTTAAGGGCCTGAATTCCATAGCGACTATTCAGAATTTTTAACTGGACATATCTTTTTATCCCCGCTATGAAATTTTGATTTTTCGGGTTCGTTGGAAAGATATTCACAATTAGATCCTATTATTTTTGGTTTCACTAAAATCCGGTCTGTTTTGCACCCGGTATGTTCAATTGAAGTTTGAAATCGAATTATCGAACTACCGCGTCATTTTCAATTCCTTTTATAATTATAAATAATTATTTATATTCTAACGACGACGTATATAATATATACGTTCGATTTATATTCAAAATAAATTTCTCGTCGATATTATTTAAAATAATTCATTTTAAATAATCAAAATTCGCTAAAATTGCCAAAATAAAATTTTAAACTGGCCCAGATTTTCGGGTTGTTACAATCTCCCCTACTTAAAACTTTTCGTCCCCGAAAAGAAACAAAGTCGAAAGTGGTTTGATTAATCAACTCTACGTTCGATCTGGCTTCCATTCTCCAACTTTTCATTTTATGAGAATTTTCAAAAAATTTCAAAAATTTGGCTAACATCCTAAATTTTCGAAAAATTTCGCCATAACCTCCCCTGCAATGGGAGCATCGGGAAATCTCAAATAGCTTCCCCGGTCCTTCAGATCTCAAAAAGAAAAAGAAAAAGCCAAGCGGCTAGCCAATAGGCTCATAAAATCATCATCACCCAAACAAAACAGTGAATTATGTAGTAAACATGTACCTATTTGTCGGGCAAACAAATTTTATTCTCTGCTCTAGCCTCCTTGCTATGACTTGTTCAATGTAAGTACATGTATATGCAAGAAAATGCGACCAAATTCCAATACAATTCAATATTTGATCAAATTGGCTATATAATACAAATTTTAATAATTCAACCAATAATCAACAACACAACCATCAATCAATTAGTTGATTAGATTTTGAAATTCATAACTTTGATACATAGTCAAAAATCAGATTTTTGAGGCCAAATCTGAAACACCCCACCTCCGTTAGAGTCACTCTAAAAGGGAATGCCCTAATTTTGGTGGAGGTTTATAAGTATAAGTCACAGATATACAAGACAGATATAAGAACACATATTTGTGAACAGCAGAAAAGCAGCAACTTTTATTTCATAAAAGTAAATACGTGGTACAACAACATCACCATGATTGTCTTACATCCTTTCAAAAAAAAACATAACACCTTCATAACTGTCTTGATTACATTATTTTAAAGAAGCATAAAGAAAACATAAATAAACTGCAAAAGTCCCATAGTTGTTGTCCAAAGCCATAGTTCAAACGAAAAGGTCCGAGCAATACATTCTTTCTCTTCAAGCTGGATATGAGGGCTGGTCAAGCTGCGGTATTCCCTCCCTGTGGACCTGGGGGGGGGGGGGGGTGGGGGGGAAACGGAAGAAAAGAAGACGAAAGAAAAGTAGAGTCAGACATAAAGCCTGAGTAAGTCGAGGACTACTCTGTCTATGAATAAAGAACTGGGTATGATAAGTATAAACTAGAAATGGGGAAAGCACTATAAACTTGGTTAAGTTGTCTAGGGTCGAATATACTATCGTACCCCATATTAATCTCTGTACCCATATAAACTAGTTCCCAATAGGCACCCCATAACCAGGGTGAAGTGATCCATTTTACGATGATCGGCTCCTACTCGCATAGTTACATGTGTCTTACGGCCCCCGATGTTGTAGTTACCTATGCTGGTCCCACCATGGGGTGTATCAAGTCCCATGGCGGCGACCCGACACAACTCTAGAATGCACAGGTATGCTACTGGTGCCCAGTGCCTTATTTTTCTGCGCTGGAGTGAGTGCACGCCCACACCCCGTTAGAACCTACACTGCTGCACCACCGCAATCGATTTGACCTCTTACATTCAGCCCAGTAATCGTGCCCCACCCTGCCTAGTTTCAGGGTATCATGATACACCTTGTAGGGTTACTGCTGAAAAGGGTCCCCTGCTACTAGGTTTTCTACTTCTAGCCAACATGCTAAGTTGGTTAAGTGTTTTATGAACCTAACCCCCAATCAGTCTGTTTAGTTTAGCATGTCCCATTTTTGATTAAGTCTTTAGTTTACTTAATCCTATCAGTCCTGACTCAGCTTTAGTTGTCTTATTAAAGCCTTGACCTCTCACATTAGACAGGTATTGTTGTGGCTGCCTGTTGCCGGTTGGTTCCGGGCAGTCTTACGCCACAACTCAGTCTAACCTCGGGTCCTTATTGGGCTCCATGTTTAACCACCCACATTGGATAGGTATTGTTGTGACTACTGGACAGCCGGGCGGTTCCGGGCAGGTTTACATCACAACTCAATCCAACCTCGGGTTAAACACATCGTATTTTCTACATTTACATATTTTGTCTTTCTTCTTTATTTTCTTATATGTAAATATTTGCGGCCCATTATTAAAAATCAATGGTGTGAAGGTTACACCAATCATGGGCCCAACCCATACTTGAATTTGGGCCCCTTTACTTTATATTTTCATTTATTAATTAATTTGGCCCAACGCTATTTTCCCCCGTTTAATACGTTCGTTTATTATATATATATATGTTGGGCTTAGCCTTTTCAAGCCCAACTTAGCCATGTGAAAAAAAAGGGGAGGCTTAAAGCGTGATTACATACACAAAAAGGGGAATGTGAACGCATGAACTTGCAACATAACGTTGGAACTACAAAATAGAAACTGGTGTACTTTCATAGTAGTAACGTATACTTTGGTCATAAAGCATAAGTGACATGGATCAAAGCATGTAAACTTGTAGTTAAGTTAAGAATCTAAATTGGATATCATCATTGACACATAGTCTTAACTACAACATAAACCTATATTTTTATTTAGGCATAATGTCAAACATAAGCAAATCATGTTCATAAGATTACTACATGTTTACAAAGGTGCTTACTTTTGTTACTAACTCAAAAGTATAGTTCAACTAGAATTATTCCAACTTAATCATGATTTTAAATCTATTCACATAACCATGGCACACATATACCTATGGCATAAATATTTCTAAACATGAAATCATGATTTTTACTTTAGTCATGCAAACTTGCAAATGGGATTTTAAATCTAACCTAGCTATGTACAAAATATGTCATCATATAATTCTTGTTAACAATGTAGACCTAACATGTTTTTCAATTATGCAAAATATCAAACATAGCCTAGTCATATTCGTAAGTTCGCAAAGAGGCTTACTTTTGTTTCTAATACAAAAGTATGGTCTTATACATAGATCATGATGCCAAATTTTTTAACATAATTTCATATGAATTATAATAACCCAAATTTGTTCCAATTACACACAAAATGATTTTTGTACAAAAATATACATTATGATGGCATAGTAGCAAAACCACAAACTTGCATGAATTTCAATTAAAGAACTACATACATGTAGCTTCAACATGAATTACAAACTTTGCGAATATCCAAACGTATATTTGCATAAAACTACCGCAAACATGTAGTTTTTATAATGAATAACATACTTTGCGAATATCCAAACGTATACTTGCATAAAACTACCGCAAACATGTAGTTTTTATAATGAATAACATACTTTGCGAATATCCAATCGTTATACAATATTCCAAATCGATAAGAATCATAGTAACGCACAAATATGAATTACTTATCACCACAAATCAAGTGTACAAACCAACACAGTTATTTATTCATACCAAAATAATACTCTACTTACAATCGTGTGGCGAATTCTCCAATTCAGGAATTTGGAGATGCGACTCCTTTTGACGTAGGCGTTGATTTGATTTGTTTAAGTTTCTTTATGCTTTAGAATTTGCCTCCTAATCTTCTCTCAAATTGGTGGCTACTCCTAGTCGTTCTCAGCAGCATGATGGCCTCATTCTTATTTTTTTGTATGAGTTTAGGTTAGGTTTGAGTTGTATATATAGAATTTTAGGATTAATTTAGGCCGTTTGATTAATCCTAGAAATGACCATAACCGTTCAGTCAGGATAGAGTTATCCTATTGACTCAGCCATGAGTCAGAAATGACTCAGCATTGACTCAGCGATGAGTCAGAAATGACTCAGCGTATTAAATGTTCAACAATTCAAACGTAAATACGTATTTAATAGATACGTTTTCCCCTTTACCGTATTAATTATCCATATATAAATATTTATTTATATATGAATAAATATTTTCTTACCTTTAATTTGTCATAATTAAAAATTGGAGAAGGCAAAAAAAAAAAAAACCATCCTTGACAACCAAAAATGCGCAACGTACGCTACATGATGCGTACACGTCATATATATATATATGCGTATATGTATATATATATTATATATATATATTCATTTTTTTCTCTACCTTCCCAATTACCTATTTTCACACTAAACCACTTTTTGAACTGCGTTCACACTAGGCTATTTTAAGCCATTCCCCTAAAACAAAAAATAGGGCGCTGGCGGGGATTGAACTCTGTACATCTTGTATGCAAGTCATGTGTTCCAACCAAATGAGCTACTAAGTCTTTTGCTTACAAACCCTAGAACAATGCTAAACATTATTCGTTTCCCATTCTTCTTTTTTTTCATGTTTTGCTGCGATATTTAAATTAAAGATATCTTCTTCACACGTTATCCGTTTTGCGTAAACTCGGACTCTATTTCAAGCAGAATTTCGAGGCGAATGCAATGGCGTAACCCGTTTCCCTTAATTCTTTGATTTGAAATTAATTATACTTTAATTTGTGAATCTCACTGTTATAGAATACACGGGGTGTTACAAAATCACAACAATAAATCCTATACAGCTTTGGTTCTCACACCAGTCAATAGGAAATATATAGAAATCTCCCTTTCGTCACTCGAACATAAATTCTGATGATGATGCATCAATCATCAGAGTTCTCTCCGGGCGACTAGAAGGTGATTCTATATCTACCCAATATATCAAAACTTCGAATACACGCGGATCAGACGTATACGCAAAATCTATATATACTGGATTGTCCAAATTCATTAAAAATAAATAATCAAATACGAATAGTTGATTTAAATTTTCAAAACAAATTTTGTTTTCATTTTAAAAATATACTCTTCATACTCGTCCTAGGATACTACTTATCCTATCTCTAACGAGTCATCCCATTGGATATTACTAATCCAATATCTGATGAATTCTTTCGTATGGTTCTAACGTGTCTTGTTCTCTGAGCTTTGTAAACCAAAGCTCTGATACCAACTGTAAAAACCCGTAACTTCCCCGGTCTCCGAAGAGATGAGAAAGAACGAATTACTGTGAGGACACGACAAATTTGAACGCAGACGAAAGAACATTTCATTGTATATAACAACAATGCACCAGAATACAAGAATATACAGAGTATAAATGAATATTACACAGAAATATCAGAGATTTAAATTACATTTAAATACATAGCAGCGGAAAATAATACAATACACAACTAGAAGTAGATATACGGATACAAAGCTTTCCGGATATCATTCCAGCTGTAAACCAGGATCCTGTGAATATAAATCTGCAAAAAACCAAAACTTCTAGCTGCCCATGTGGAAAATAGGGGCACCCAGAGTTTAGGTTAAAACAATAAACTCCAGGTCAGTCATGTGACTGGTGTGAGAACTAAAACAGTTGTAAATCTTTATTTTAAAGATAGGTAAATCAAGGGACCATGCCGTATAACACGGAACGGGTTTCCTCCCAAGAATACCAGTGCATATAAGTAAACAACGCAATGCTTTTCTAAAAATGAAGCTATTATAAGACCTAGGTCCCAGCACACAATGCAACGCAGCCGAGGATAGGGTTTTCCCTTATAATAGCCAAACATGATTAGTACATTTAAAACAAACCATTTGATACTACTATAAGTGTATAGTGTATAAAACAACTTCAAATCATAAGTATCAATCATAGGCGGCATGAATGCCCCATACCACTATGTCGCCATACTAGTTCTACAAGTAAAACCGCAAATGTCACGTATTTGGAAGTTGGATTTCCATCTATGAACCGAGGCAAAGGGAATATCCTGTGCTTAATTCGAGACTCTCTAGCCTGAGCCTCAGGTTGCAGCCGCGACTGCACCCGGAACGTCGGGGTCGGCCACCCGTCGATGGTTAGTAATGCCGTAAACGATATGCTAGCCGGTTCTATGGAACCTCATAGTGATCTGGGACCCGTAAGCCTCTGCAACCACCGTTAACCGAGATGCCCCGATGGGCAATAAGTAATGATAAGCAACATCCACATAAGCAATGCCAGCCAGTTTAAGCACTGACACCACTTCTAACTAGAAACCAGCATATGTCCATTTCCCGGAGGTCCTCCCCGTTTTTGGTTCACACCGAGGTGTGAGGCTCGCGAATCAACGCTATACACAAAGCCATGCCATATCAGCTGCGCTTTGATCATCATCCACCAAACTTTGCTTTTCAACAAAAGTCTGGATCACTGCATCTCAGCATGCCACATTATCAATCCATATCGTACCACTGATTTCTGCCAATATATAACCTCTGAGCTCGTATGTCTCAGAGAAGGGCGTTAAGCAAGGGAATAAATTCCCTGCCGCCAAACAGATATATATTTAGCAGAGATCAACGAATACAATATAAAGGAATACAATGTCAGACACACGATCCATTTACAAGTCCGTTCTAGGTCTGAATGAAACCGGAGGCACTTTCCTCGCATATCCATCCATCTCCAAGTACGTCTGGACGACCACCAACTATTTCCATCCTCTTGGGTGTACAGCCCAATCAGGATCGTCTGTAATTATCCAAACGATGTGAAGACTTCCGGTCTTCAACCACCGTCTTCATCTTCGACATATCGTCGAATCGGTTATTCAGAATGGGTATAAACCCGGCCTTTCCGAACAACCCGCGTATATTAAAAATAAATGTTACACAAACACAACATACGCCTCATTCCAATTCAGTAGCTACTAACCGTAAATCAACAAGAGAACAATTTCCCAAATATTAACCCCGAAGGCCGAAACCAACATCAGATCAATACCCAGAAAACCATTCTTCTTAGCTAACCTACAGCTAGTTTCTAAATTTCAATTCTTAGGGAAAGGTTCCCATTAATTTTATCCAAGACAAATTCTTTAAAATTTATCCTTTAATCTTCCTTTGGATGTCGTTTCAAACCAAATTATGGTTTTCCCAAAACTAGTCGAGATTAGCGAACCATACAGAGATAATTATTTAATTTATTTCCCAATCCCAACCTATTCATCCCATGAAGTAAAACTGGTAATACTCCATATTTAACACCACAGTGTTATCAGTAAAATTAATTACCATTTCACGGTCAAATCTGATTAAAGATTTAACTATCGCTTTGGAGAAAAACTGGTGATACTTCATTCTCGCTTATTTTCTAAAGTTGATAATTTAAATTATCAATTTAATTGAAGATTCATCAAAACTCTTCTTACTGGGTTAAAGAACTTGGGTCATTTAAAACACAGTTCACGATAAACCCAAATCACATTCTATTTATTACCGGGTTAAAGAACTAGTGTTATTTAAAACACAGTTCACGATAAACCCAAATCACATTCTATTCATTATCGGGTTAAAGAACTAGTGTTATTTAAAACACAGTTCACGATAAACCCACAAATCAATTCCATTTAAAACTAGTTCATTTCGATAGAAATCTATTTTTATCTTTTCAAATATGGAGTTTTTCACCCCAATTTTTCCCAAATCATTTCTTATGATTTTACACGAATTATTACTATTTTTAATAATTTTATCAAGGCCCGTACAGTCGATTTCCATCAACGGCCATCGAACTGCACTTACAGCGACCTTTTTCGAATTTGATTTGGACGTATCTCCAAATCCAACCATTAGATTTCCAATTTATAATATTCGTTAGAAAGCTCTTTTCGATACGAACCCAACGGTTCCGGTTTTAGGAGAATCCGATGGTCGGATCTCCCGTAATGTCCGCTTGAAATAAATGGTCGAAATTCACGAACTACCGCGGCGCGGCGCGGCGCGTTCTATTCAGGCCATTATATTATATATATAATATATATATAATATATATTTCGTCGATTACTATTTAAAACCAATTTTATAAATAGTTTTGAATTCGTTTCAAAAACAATTTCAACCTTTATTTCAAATTCAAATCGAAATCGAATTTTCTATTATAAATCCTTTTTACTTTCATTTCTATTTGATTCTAATTCAAATCGATTTTAATTCGATTCGAATTCATTTTCTTTTCAATTCAATTCAATTCAAATTTGTTTTCTTTTCAATTCAATTCGAAATTGTTTTATATTCAATTCAAATTCAATTCATTCTCTATTCAATTCAAATTCAATTCAATTTGGTTTTCTATTCGATTCAATTCAAATTGGTTTTATATTCAATTCATTTCGAAATCGTTTTATATTCAATTCATTTCGAAATCGTTTTATATTCAATTTATTTCAAAATCGTTTTATATTCAATTCATTTCGAAATCGTTTTATATTCAATTCATTTCGAAATCGTTTTATATTCAATTCATTTCGAAATCGTTTTATATTCAATTCATTTCGAAGTCGTTTTCTAAATCACTTTTCAATATTCATTTCTAAAATGAATAAAATCGATATAAATATCGTTCACGTCAAAATGGCGTCAATCTAATCCACACAGCTTCATACATTCCTTTACTCTATTCAACAAATGAATATTTATTTTTGTCAACACACGACTAATCTCAACGAATGAGTACTGTCCACGTGTGACTATTTTTGTTAAATTATTTCGTTCAACACATGACTAATCTCAACGAATGAGTACAGTCAACACATGAACCTTTATTTTATAATATTCTTTATTCTCTAAATTGGAATGAGGCCCAATCAATCACCATATAAAATTAATTATATGGATTTTCATACAACACATGTATATAATAGCATTGAAAAATAATCAACCATCACCCAAAGTGCACTACACTGTATAAGCATCAAATATAGATATCTAACGCTTATAACAGCCTGTCAATCAATCGATCGACATATTTAATCAATCAGGATGAGTGAACTTCATATTTCATCCCAACACCCGTGTGGGGTTTTCAAACAATCAAACACAGATTTTATTTGTGTAGTTGGGCGATGTGTAAAATTTATCGTCCCAATCAATGTCCTTCAAATAGGTGTACATAAACAAACCGTCCGGTTTGTAAATGAATATTTTATTTTATTCCCTTCACGTTAAAAATTATATTTTTAACGATAAAACATTTTATTTTAACATATGAATTTCTATTCAGTTCATTCTTTAAATAAAATGATATTTTTATTTTTCTAACTTATTTTAGAAAATTTCGGCGGCATAACGGCACGATACTAGAAACGGGACAAGGCCTAGCCTTATCCCCGGTTTAGTGAAGGCCCACGCCATTCACACATCAATCAAATTCACCAAACAACCAAATTCAAATCAAATAATCTGACTAATCTATGCAACCAGACAAACAAGTCCATGGTCTGTGGACGATTGTGACGGGTGCTACTAAGCACCGTCTACATCCTAGTATATATATATATATAACTAGAAAACTAAATCGAAAGGTGAGAAATTCTCACAGATAGCTATCCAACCATCTCGACTCTTCTTTTGCAGAAGTCTTCGTCGTTTCTCGCCTTTTTGTCACCTTCGTTGACCGTAGCCACTAAATATATAAAAATCGAATTTTTACTATGTTATTCAATATATAAAAATCGATTTTTTACTATGCTATTCAATATATAAAAATCGAATTTTTACTATGCTATTCAATATATAAAAATCGAATTTTTACTATGCTATTCAATATATAAAAATCGAATTTTTACTATGCTATTCAATATATAAAAATCGAATTTTTACTATGCTATTCAATATATAAAAATCAAATTTTTACTATGCTATTCAATATATAAAAATCGAATTTTTACTATGCTATTCAATATATAAAAATCGAATTTTTACTTCGCTAAAAATTATTTCTATAAAAATCTTACTTTTATTTTATAAACAACTGATTTTGTTTTATGCCCTTATGTATTTATAAAAACTGATTTTATCTGTGCTATATATATTTATAAAAACTGATTTTATTTGTGTTATATATATTTATAAAAACTGATTTTATCTAAACTATTGAAATAAAATAAAACTGAAAATAAATAAAGTATTAGACCTTTCTTCCTGTTTAGCCTAAAAGCCATGACCCAAAACGCTTCCCCCTTCAACCTGATGTGCGCCGCCTCCACCAGTGATCGGAGCCAGATCGGACCCTGCCACGATGAACCCCTTCGCAACGCCGACCCTCTCCCCCAAGCATCGGTGAACTCGAACAACCCTAGGTGCCTGAAATTAGGCTCGAACGTTGGCAATTCCAGCTTGAAAATCGAGCAGCGTCGGCTACCAGGGGTCGTCATCTCCGTTAGGCAGGTAGAACTCGCCGAGATCTTCGATGTTGGTGCTGAACAACTGTGTTGAATCGCTTGTAGGAGGAGTTATTAAGGATTGAAGGAGAGAAATTCATGGCCTTTCGTTTTGTGAATGCGGCTGAGGCCCGCCTTTGACCACGGAGGGGGGGGGATTCTCTAAGGGTTTTGACTTTTGAAGGGTGTTTATACAAATATATATATATATATTATTTAAATCTGAAAATAATTCGTTTAGTCTTCCAACTCCAAAGCGAAACCCAAAGACTGTCACCTCCAGCTAATTACCCTCATTTCGAACACAATGGGATATGTATCGGAGGCCAGTTCGGCTGTTTCGATCAGTTTTCGTTAAATTTACATTTAATTCATTATACTGAATTTTTAAACGTACATTTCAAATTACCGGGGTCACATACTAACTCTAAAAATTCTCGAAAAATATTTTCTAGCTTCGTATTGATGATACGGTCCTAACAAAACTAGTTTCATCGAATTCTGAGACCGTTAGAAAAATGGCCATTTTCCAGTCGATTAAAATCAACTAAAGCTGGTCAAACGCGTTTTCCTTTGCCACGCTCACATATTGATTCGAAAAATTATGAAATTTGGAATCTAGCAATAATTTGACATCACGGACCCAACAAAACTTGTTTCGTCGAAATCCGAGGTTGTTTGCAAAATGGCTATTTTTAAGGGCCTGAATTCCATAGCGACTATTCAGAATTTTCAACTGGACATATCTTTTTATCCCCGCTATGAAATTTTGATTTTTCGGGTTCATTGGAAAGATACTCACAATTAGATCCTATTATTTTTGGTTTCACTAAAATCCGGTTTGTTTTGCACCCGGTATGTTCAATTGAAGTTTGAAATCGAATTATCGAACTACCGCGTCATTTTCAATTCCTTTTATAATTATAAATAATTATTTATATTTTAACGACGACGTATATAATATATACGTTCGATTTATATTCAAAATAAATTTCTCGTCGATATTATTTAAAATAATTCATTTTAAATAATCAAAATTCGCTAAAATTGCCAAAATAAAAATTTTAAACTGGCCCAGATTTTTGGGTTGTTACATTCAGGGCTGGTCCACACTTACGTTAGTGGATTAGTATTCCTGAACACACGTTTCCCAGTCCTAACAGACCTAAAATCGAGGAGCCTCATTCCAACAACCACATAGGTAAAAATATATAAAAATGTTAGCCAGTTTAAGCACTGACACCACCCATAGCTAGAAAGAAACGTCGTGCTCTCTCTGCAGTCCTTATCCCGTTTTTGACTCATACCGAGGTGTGAGGCTCGTGAATCCACGCTATACACAAATCTGTGCCACTTAGACCGTGCTTTGATCATCAACCACAAGACTTTGCTTTTCATCAGAAGCCTTGATCATCTGCCACTTAGGCGTGCCACACAGGCAATTCTCTCCATGTGATTGATGTTCATCGATATACAACCTTTGAGCTCGTACGTCTCAGAGAAGGGCGTTAATCAAGAGAATAAATTCTCCGCCGCCAAATAGATGTACATTTAATAGAGATCAATCAGCACAGAATAAAATCCAATGTCAGACACACAGTCCATTTACAAGTCCGTTCTGGGTCTGAACGAAACCGGAGGCACTTTCCTCGCATATCCATCGATCTCCAAGTACGTCTGGACGATCACCAACTGATTCCCTCATCTTGGGTGTACAGCCCAATCAAGATCATCGGTAATCACCCAAACGATGTGAAGACTTCCGGTCTTCAACCACTGTCTTCACCTTCGACTTATCGTCGAATCGGTTATTCAGAATGGGTATAAACCCGGCCTTTCTGAATAATCTGCATATATAAAAAACAAATGTTATACAAACACAACATACGCCTCATTCCAATTCATCAGTCACTAACCATAAATTAGCAAGAGAGCAATTCCCTAAATATTAACCCCGAAGGCCGAAATCAACATCAGATCAATATCCAGGAAACCATTCTTCTTAGCTAACCTACAGTTAGTTTCTAAATTTCACATTCTTAGGGAAAGGTTCCCATTAATTTTATCAAAGATAAATTCTTTTCAATTTATTCTTTAATCTTCCTCTGGATGTCATTTCAAACCATGTTAAGGTTTTTCCAAACTAGTCGGGATAAGTGAACCACACCGAAGTCATTATTTATTTTATTTCCCAATCCCAACCTATTCATCCCATGAAGCAAAACCGGCAATACTCCATATCTAACACCACGGTGTTATCAGTAAAATTAATTACCATTTCACTTTCAAATCTAATTAAATATTTAACTACCGCTTTGAAGCAAAACTGGTGATACTCCATTCTCGCTCACTTTCCAAATTTGATAATTTAAGTTATCAATTCACATTTCAATCTAATTACAGATTCATTAAAACTCCTTTTACTGGGTTTAAGAACTAATGTCATTTAAAACACAGTTCACGATAAACCCAAATCACATTCTATTTATTATCGGGTTAAAGAACAAGTGTTATTTAAAACACCGTCAACGATAAACCCACAAATCAATTCTAATTCAATTCCAATTATATATATTAACTAATTGGTATACTTCATTAAATCTAAATAAAAAGATTTAATCTTTTCTCAATGGGGTTTAAGAACAATGTTGATGAAGACACCATTCACGAATAACCCAAATCCCACTTGATATTAAATACAAGGCTCAGAATAGAAAATATATCGGCTTATATTCAATATCAAATTCTGAAACCCACAAATATCGCTTTGGAAATAACGATATAAAATATATCTCCCAAATTTCCTTAGAAATATCTGTATAATTACGGAATCTAATATCGAAATATTCCAAAGACAACTTCGATTCAAATCCATTCCAATTCATATACAGGAAATTCTGGTTATTTAAAACCCATTTCAAATCCAATTTATTTATTTAAAAATAATTGGATTTTTTTTATTCTAGTTCAAAACTAGTTCATTTCGGTAAAAATCAATTTTCACCTTTTCAAATGTGCAGTTTTTCATCCTAATTTTTCCCGAGTCATTTTTTATGATTTCACACAAATTATTACTATTTTTAATAATTTTATCAAGGCCCATACAGTCGATTTCCACCAACGGCCATCGAACTGCACTTACAGCGACCTTTTACAAATTTGATTTGGACGTATCTCCAAATCCAACCGTTAGATTTCAAGTTTCTAATATTCATTGGAAAGCTCATTTTGATATGAACCGAACGGTTCCGGTTTTAGGAGAATCCGACGGTCGGATCTCCCGTAATGTCCGTTCGAAGTCAATGGTCGAAATTCAGAAACTACTGCGGCGCGTTCTATTAAGGTCATTATATATATAATATATATTTCGTCGATTTCCTTTTAAAACGAATTTTATAAATCGTTTCAAATTTTTTTCAAAAAAATTTTCAACCTTCATTTCAAATTCAAATCAAAATTGAATTTTCCATTATAAATTCTTTTTACATTCATTTCTATTTGATTTCAATTCAAATCGATTTCAATTCAATTTTAGTTCATTTTCAATTCGATTTGAATTCATTTCAATTCGAATTCATTTTATATTCAATTCAATTCGAATTCATTTTCTTTTCAATTCAATTCGAATTCATTTTATATTCTATTCAATTCGAATTCGTTTTATGTTCTATTCAATTCGAATTCATTTTCTAATTATTCGATTTTTAAATCTCTTTTCAATATTCATTATAAAAACGAATATAATCGATATAAATATCGTTTGCGTCAAAATAACGCATCTCTAATCAACACGGCTTTATATTTTTCAATAACTTCGTTATTCTATTCAACAAATGAATATTTATTCTATTCAACACATGAATCTATATTTCTTTCAACACGTGACTAATTTCAACAAATGAGTACTGTCAACACGTGACCATTTTCGTTATTTAATATATTTTATAAAATTATGATTTCTATCGTTTAATTTTTAATCAGACTCCAACCGTAAATTATCAAGAGAGCAATTCCCAAAATATTAACCCCGAAGGCCGAAACCAACATCAGATCAATATCTAGGAGACCACTCATCTTATCTATTTTCCAGTTAGTTTCTAATTTTGATACGATAAAGATGTAAATTTTATTGTTAAAATATTTCGTTCAACACATGAATCTATATTTCTTACAACACATGACTAATCTCAACAAATGAGTACTGTCAACACATGAATCTTTATTTTATAATATTATTTATTTTCCCAATTGAAATGAGGCCCATTCAATTACCATATAATGTTAATTATATGGATTCCATACAAAACATGTATATAATAGCAACGATAAATAATGAACCATCATCCAAAGTGCACCACACAACTGCATAAGCATTAAATATAAATAATTAACGCTTACACAGTCTGTCGACCAATCGATCGACATACAATTTAAATGCTTGGGATTAGTGTACGCCAAATATCATCTCAACACCCGTGTGGGGTTTAAATCCACAAACACCGAATATTATTTGTGCAGTTAGGCGATGTGTAAAATTTATCGTCCCAATCCATATCCTTCAAATAGGTGTTCATAAACAAACCATCTGGTTTGTAAATGAATATTTATTTACATTCTCGTTAAAAATTATATTTTTAACGACCAAAATATTTTTAACTATATAAATATTTTATTTTATTTCAAATCACACAATCAATTTTCATCACAACAAACAATCAAACATACAAGCCATCCATGGTCTGTGGACGATGGGTGTTGGGTGCTACTAAACACCATCTGCATCCTAGTATATATTTCTGACTAGAAAACAAGATTAAAAGTGAGGAGTTCTCACCGTCTAGCTAAACCACGCCACGACTCTTGATATGTAGAAATCTTCGTCGTGCTCTCCCTTTTGTCAATTTTGTTGTCCGTAGCCACTACATATATAAAAATCACATTTTTTAATTGTTACTATATAGATTAAAAAAATTCTATTTTTACGATGCTATTCTTTATATAAAAATTATATTTTTATATCGCTCTTCTTCTAATAAAGATTATATTTTTATAACTCTCCTTCCTATATAAATTTATATTTTTATATCTACTTCTAATATAAAGATCGGATTTTTATATCATCGCTATAAAAATCACATTTTTATTTCAATATATATATATAATAAAAATCATATTTTTATTTCACTACATATATAAAGATCAAACTTTTATTCTCTATATAATATAAAAATTGTATTTTTATTCTTTCTACTATATAAAAATCACATCTTTATTATTTCTACTATAAAAAATATAATCTTTCCTTAGATAAAAAATATAATCTTTCGTTAGATAATAAATATAATCTTTCCTATGGTAAAAATCATAACTTTTTATTTATACTAAAAATTGCCATATTCTTTTTAAATAAAAATCAAGACCTTATACAAATAGATAAAACTAAATCAGATTTTTAAAACGAGGTATTTCATAAAAATAAACAAAAATAAATAAGAAAAAGAAACTTACAGCGTAAGGTAGGAGAGGGGGGTGTTGATGGTCGGACATGGAGCAGGGCGCGGTGGCCGCTGCGAGGTGGGGGAGGGGGGCTATGGTTCGATCGAGAGAGGGGGGTGGTCGGTCTTCGATCCAGAGAGGGGTGTGTGTCGATCTTCGATTCTGGGGGGTGTCGAACGGCGGTGGCGGAGGTATGGGGGGGGGGGGTGGTTTTTCGAATGGCGGCGGCAGAGGTATGGGGGGTGCACGATCGATAAGGTTTCCTTTTTTTTCTAATATAATGAACGGGGAAGGAGAAATTAGAGGGGGGTTTATATAAATAATTTTTTTTATTATTTTAAAATTTCCTAAAAGCAACTTTTTATTTCGACCTCCAAACGAGACCCACCGCTTGTCGTCCATAGCTAATTACCTCCATTCCGAACACAATGGGATATGTTTCGTAGGCCGATCCAATTGTTTAGATTAGTTTCCGTTCGAATCAAAATATAATCAATGTATATTGAATTTGAACGCGCATTTCAATTTACTGGGGTCACATACTAACTCGAAAAATTCCAGAAAAATATTCTCTAGCTTCGTATTGACGATACGGTCCTAACAAAACTAGTTTCATCAAATTCTGAGACCGTTTTAAAAATAGTCATTTTCCAGTTGATTAAAATCAACTAAAACTGGTCAAATGCGTTTTCCTTTGCTACGCTCACATATTGATTCGAAAAATTACGAATTTTGAAACCTAGCAATAATTTGACATCACGGATCCAACAAAAGTGTTTCATCGAAAACCGAGGTTGTTTGCAAAATTTCCATTTTTAAGGCCCAGAATTCCACAGCGACTATTCTTAATTTTCAACTGGACGTATCCTTTTACCCCCACTATGAAATTTCAATTTTTCAGATTCGTTGGAAAGATATTCTCAAATAGATTCTAATATTTTTGGTTTCAGCAAAATCCGATTTATTTTGAATCCTGTACATTCATTTGAAGTTTGAAATCGAATTATCGAACTACCACATCATTTTCAATTCCTTTTATATATATAAATAAATATTTATATTCTAACGACGATCTATATAAATATACGTTCAAATTCTATTCAAAATAAATTTCTCGTCGTTATTATTTAAAATAATTCATTTTAAATAATCAAAATGCACTAAAATTGCCAAAATAAAAATTTTAAATTGGCTCAAATTTTCCGGGTTATTACAAGTACCGTATACAGTATTAAATCATAAATGCATATTAAACTTCAATATTCAACTGCAAGGACCAACAACCTGCTACTGCAATTATCCAATCTTCACTCTCTCCCTTCAGCTAATTTTTATTCACTAGATACCCCCTCCTCCACACACATCGTTACCCTACTGCTTCTTCAATCACCTCACAAAACTACCAAACACTTCCATCATCAATGCAACAAATACACGGCACTACAACCATCAACACAGACAACATCTTCATTCAACAAACGTATCATCAATCACCCCAAACTCCATTGCACTTCCTCAATACTAAACAACACCTTATCTTTAACCTCCTGCACTGTTCCTTTAACGTTATCCACAGCTTATAGCCAAAGCCGCACTAACAGCTACACTTCCATCAATGTCAACTACACATACAAATTTTACCAGCAACATCACACATCTACAATTTCACCTACCAGAATGATCCAAATTTACTACCACAAAGTTACCGCCGACCTGCCTTCCTCACTCGTGACCATAGCGACTTCGTATATACTTAACACATTCGTTCAAACCACACCCAAAATCACTTGTCATCCCCCAAGCAGCTCAATCTCATAATCCTCACTGCAATATTCCAACGACATGGTCGTTAAGAGAGTCACATCATCTATTTCTTCTATTTTATTGTTTGAATGTTCAACCAAAACATTTATCTACTATTTTATTGTTTCTGCGGATCTTTAGACTTGATAGCTTATGTGAAAGAAACCAGATTTTGGGGATGGTCCAACACCTTTAGCCTTGCATAATACCCCACCACATCAAAGTCGAACTTTGCTCAAGTTTTTTCGCCAAGATCTACAAAATTGAAAAAGGGATAGACAATAGTATATGAATCATCTTCTGACATTTCAACAAGAGAAGAAGAATGCTACTTGTACCTAAATCGGGACTCCCCTTCATAATTATGGCCGACTTCCATTCAATAGATTTATGCTTGAGTATAAGTTGGTTTAATCTGTGAACAGAGATGAAGACTATGAGTTTGGGTTTTAGTGAAAAAGGAGGAAGTTCGCTTGTAATAAGTGAAGTGGAGAGAAATTCATGCGTGAGTGGGGATAACCACGAAATAATGATTCGTGGATTAATTATTTTTAGAGCAAAACTAGGATAAGTTGACATGGATCATCAGGCTTAATCGTTGGATTAAGAAGAAAACGAAAATGCTCATCCATTAGATATAATAATTAAAATCACGATACAAGTTAGGGTGCATTCTTAACCAGCGCGAGCATGGCATTTTAGCGTGGCATTTGAGAGGTGTATTTGAGCATGGTACTGTAGCGAACGGGGAAAGTGTTTTTAGCTGCGGACTGGGTATTTGAGTGTGGTATCTGAGCGGGGTATTTGAGCGTGGTATTTTTAAAATAAGATATAAATAGATTTGATTTGACAAATACGAATAAAAATACAAATACAGTTTCTAATACTAATACAAGTACATGTACAATTACAGATACAAAGACAAATTAGCGCAGACCAGCAGCAACCAACCATCTCTAATGTTATCTCGAACTAATGCCATTTCTCGGTATCCATCTGGGTGTACACGTTCAGTGCCTCTATTCGTCGTATTTCTCATACTGTAATATTCCGCCAAGTACTGATCGGGGATTGGTTCGGGATCATCATCAAAAGCCATAAAATCAGGGTCACCGCTATTATATTTGTGTATGAAATTGTGTAAGGCCATTGTAGATACGACAACTTTCACTTGAGTGTTGAACCGAAATGTAGGCATCTTATTGAGAACGGTAATTTTTTTTCCAAATGCCAAATGTTCTTTCGACGACCATCCGTAAACTCGAATGGTAGTAATTAAACACTTCATTGGCCGACTTTGGTTGATTCACGGTACCACGGAAATGCGGAATATGGTACCTCATATTTCGATAAGGCGGTAAATATCCATTCTGAAGTGGATAGCCTGAATCAACCAAATAATACTGTCCAGCTGGAGTGTTAGGAAAGTTAGAGCTTCTATCGTTTGTAACAGCATTAAAAATTCTACTATCATGTGCAGTCCCTTTCCAACCAGCCATAACATACGTAAACTGTAAATCGAAATCACAAACCGCTAATATATTTTGAGTTGCAAAGCCTTTTCGCCCAATATAAGGGATAATTTGATCAGCGGGTAAATGTACAGATACGTGTGTACCATCTATAGCGCCAATACAGTTTCTGAAATACGGATAATACCAGGTTGAATTTCTGATGTGATGTGGAACAGTATTAAATTGTTGTTCTCCTGGATTTATTACATCCACAGCGAGTAATTAAAAAGCGTTTACGACATCATGAAAACAAACAGAAATTGTGCTACCTGATCGTTGAAATCTTTCTTGAAGTTGTCTATTTGAAAGCCCAGTAGCCATTGTATAGATGAAAATTCCAACCATTTCGATGACACAGATTTCTGGTCTGTAAGCAAGACCTGATGCTGCAGCTTTTCACATAATGCGTGGAAACAAAGTCTTTTCATCCGAAAATTAATTTTACAACGGTTTTGATGACCATTCAAAATTTCGTTGATCCAGGATAAGCCAATGAACTCCGAAGTAGTAGTCCGCGTCATATGATTTCTCCTTTCATTCTTAACCAAATAAACCTCGTAGAGCTCAATCAAATCGTCGTAATCGGAGGATGAATCGGAGTTGGACATTAATCGAATAAGTAGAAAGAGTTGAAGAAGTTGGTGAAGTAGTATTGTGAAAGGTGTTAAGGATAGAGTGGGTGATTTATAGGGAGGAAGGGAAGTTGGAAATCAAGCCGTTGGCTTCCGACGCCAATGGCTTAATTTCCAACTTCCAGAGGACGTTCCATTTGACAGTAGTAAGTGGCGGTTGCGTCCGACGCGTCGGACGCCACAGAAATTCCCAACATGGAAAAATAAGGCTGTGAATGCACCCTTACTGATTAGAGACAGAACTTTGACATGTCATCGGTTTTAATTTATAGCGACCCACTAGAAACCGATTTGCAGTCTGTAATCGTAATAACTAAAGACTTATTTTTTTGGTATCTAAACTATTTCTATATAAGGACAGAAAATTTTCAGTTTGAAATGTTCAGTCCTTAACTGGCCTTTTTTTTTGTAGTCAAATACAGATATTATGATTTGTTTAAAAAAAATACTATCCACGTCCAAAAATATGTAGTCAGAAATCAAATCATATATTAAAAAGAATACATACAAATAAACAGATGTAATCATGGTAAATAAATATATCCAATATGAATATGCTTTAATAACATCCATAAAGTTTGAACAGTGCATAAACTATGAAAATGAAATTTAATTTTCTAGGAAAGAGCAACTGTTCACTGGGTATTCAATACCACAGTCAAGTTAATTAAATTGACTCTCAGATTACTTGATGAATAATTCATCTATATGTTTTATCAATAAAAAGAAAAAAAAGAAAAAGAAAAAAAGTAAAGATATCTTAGCAAACATGAACAACGCAAAATTCTATCAACTTGATGATTTAATTTTAGGACTAGTATCCATACGTTCATGTGTGCAATGTAAGAACCTATTGAGATAGCAACTGGCGACATAATATGAGATACAATAGACCTCTACTGTTAAATTTTCTTTATATTTTAGATTTATTGAGATCCTCCTCTTGAATTCCATTGTGTCACCAATTGGGTATAAATTCATGTTCAAATATAGGATTTTTTTCTTTTAAGATTTGATTTGATCTTCTTTAAATCTCAGCCATTAATATGAGTTAATACAAATAGTCAAAAATGTTTACTTCGAACACTGACTTGAAATGTAGTTTTGGGAGGTTTAGAGCATTCGAAGTAATTTCTTGTTTGGTAAAAATTAAATATAAGATACTAATATCGTATCGCACACACCGAAAAGAAAACCATGTAAATATAAATGGGGAGATTTAGGGGAAATTGAGGAATGGAGAATCCTGAAACTTTATCGTCTATATGTACAAGTGCACGCCGCAAAAGAGATGAGTTTTTGATACATTAATCATTTAAGTTGAAGATTGATGGGCTTGTAAAATTTTGAAGTTGATAGCTTCCATATAAAAGAGAACAAAATAAAATAAAATGAACAAGACTACACATGCATTATAAACTTACCTCCCGATTGAATTTAACCCAATAAATATAGGTAAATATGGACTAGAAGTATCAAGGTAGTGCTGTAGAGAAATATGATCAGAGCACAACTGAATCATCTGGACTGAATTTTCATAAGAATGTGAAGATACTGCATCCCTGCATACACTGCATGAGAACTGCCAGTTCATAGGCATAAACCAGAAGCCACATGAATGTATATTTGATGGCCAGTAAACTGCATTGTATTGCATTTGATATAACCAAATCCAAATGTATGCATCTTTATAAGAGTACGATACTTGGAATAAGAAGTTTAAGCATAGTTACAAAGCATATGCAGCTATTTACCCGATTGAAGCATAAAGTTGACAATCAAGGTTTTCCCAGGGGTATGATAAATTGCATTTAAGGATTATTAATTTTTTTCCCAAGACTGTTGAAACCCTATTCATTTACATATTGTTTGGTATGAGTTTATTAATATTTACACTCATGTTCTCCACAATTTTCATTATACTACGTCGATTAAATTGTCATAGAACTGACGATTGGTCATTTTGTGTTCACTGTACCAAGATAGTGTTGGCACATGGATGATGCTTAAAAATGCTTGTTGTGTTTCGAATATTAATCATCTCAAGTTAATGAGAGCTGTAACTTCAAATGGGCTTATCCTGTATATTTTACTTTGGTACCTACATGTATCCCTATGAGGAACATCAAGGCCAAATAAAAACTTAGAAAACATAAGAACCTCACGCCAAAATATCAACTCCAGTTCAAATACAGAGTCATATGAAAATAGTTCATTAAATTTGTACGTAAAGGACCCTATGAATTTCATTTATCTGACCTACATACTATAGTTTTTTTTCTAAGATTGGATATTAAAGTTGAATAAGTGAAGTTAAATTTCTAATACAGATAAAGACAGACATTTTTTTTCTTTTTCTTTTTTTTATAAAAAAAGGGAGACAAATTGCTATACTGAGGCACTCCACAACCTCCTTACTGAAACCATATCTGTAATCAAATATAGACAATATTGTCAAGCATATAACAACGATAATGGCAAAAAATCATCATAATCATTCAACATGAAGTCAAAGTAACAATGTGACACATATGCTAAATGAAATGAGCATGCTGAAATCTCTACTACAGAATCACTACATTTTTTCAATGCGGTATGATAATATGGAACAAACGAGTTCAGCATAGATAATAGGTTTTACTAGCGCTTCCATTGAAGCAAAATGGATGAAATTATAACCAAGCGTACACAACTTTTTCTTTCATACACATACATAAGTGATCATGAAGTTTGAAATTTCATGGACAAAAGAAAGCACCTAGCAAGCAATTTGTGGTTGCACAAAATTTCTCATTTATGATTAATGTTACACACTAAATGGAAATTAAAATATTTTATTTCGGTATCAGATAACACTAACACTGTTTTCGGTTTAACCAAAAAAAATAAGTTGACTTGATATGCAAGTGCAGTCATATCAGAATTTAGTGTTAGAGTTTTATTAATCTCCTTTATTATCACAAAACCAATTGGCTATGTGATGGGGAACATCTTAATTTATATCCAAGATCTTAGTTCAGTATTTTCCGATGTGGGACAACTTTGAAGCACCATTTAACACACCCCCTTACTTCAAAGTTGTGAGATAACCGAAGCACTTTCTCTTCGATTTTTGCTTTCTCTTCAACTCTATTGAAATCCTGAGCTCTAGTACCATGTTAGAGTTTTATTAATCCCCTTATTATCACAAAACCAATTGGCTATGTGATGTGGAACATCTTAGTTTATATCCAGGATCTTAGTTCAGTATTTTCCGATGTGGGACAACTTTGAAGCACCATTCAACATTTAGGTCACAAAGTTCCTACATAGTTTGCTCCCTTCCACGAACCCTCGTCTTCTTCACTCAGGTTCCCCATCGCTTCCACCACACATGACTACTTGCTATTAGGTGAAAAGCTGTTTACATTTTCATCAAATGTTTGAGACACTATTTTAAACAGTTCCACTTCCAAGTGTTGCAAGTATGATTTTCCAAACCATTCTTACTCAAAAATGATCTAATGGATAATTTCAGATATTATACTTGATTTTAACTTACTGGTTATACTGGTTGGATTGTGCATTCAAGCAACCCAAACATTTCCGGTATGTCTTCCTCAATCAACTTTGGCATCAAACCAGTTTTGTTATTATTTAAAAGAAAAAAAACGCTAAAATTCTCAACAAATATGTATAAACTCTACAAAATTCAACTCCCTTTCTCTTTTACACAACTCACCTTTTTTTTTGTGGGCAGCAAAAAATATTATTAGTTTCTAAATTTAATTTCCCAAGATCCTGGAATTGGGCTTACTAGTATCAACTCTAATCTTTTTAATTCCTAGTATGCATTGTGCTTTAGGTTATGCCGCATATCTACTGCACGGTATTTGATTTTTGCAAATTGTCTTTTTGTTCCATCTGAATTTTGGAATTGTCATGTGAAGATAGCTTTGCAATGGATGTAAATCACAATTTCTTATTTCTCCATTGATCCAAGCAAAATTTGAAAGATAATTTATTTAGTAAAGAATGACATAGAAAATAGGGTTTAGTTTTTGGTAGCTTGTATTTGGATTAGGTTTATGGTGGTAATTTTAATGACCCACATACTTGTGAAAGCGAAAAAGCTCCCGGCCCTCGCCTAGCGCTTTTTTGGGTGCCTTAAATGACATTTCCTTTTGTTTTCAGTTAAAAAAAACCTGATTCAAAAACACAGTAACACACAATATTTGTTTAAAAAAGGGTGCATAAAAGCAGTACCAGAAAAAAAATCTTACGATTAACATAAATCAACTTATGAATGCACAAAGGGATTCAACTCAAGTCTACGAACAACAAGTTACTTAAAATATACAAATTACAAACAACATAACAAAGAGTCTTAAATAGAATTTTACCTTCCATGAACTAGTTATTTCTTTCTTTCTTTTTTTTAAAGGGGAGGGGAGTTCGACTAAAGAAATCTATGTTTTTTTCTTTTCGAGAGGGGGACGAAAGAAAAGCAGCGTTTTATTTTAGAGAATACTCTCTAAATCAACAGTTAAACAAGCATTTTTTTTACCATGTTAGATTTTCGGTTCCTATTGGGTCAGATGCTAAAATTTAAATTTCTACTCAAATGTTGCAAAAGACGCGCTTTTTTGGTGCCTCACAAGGCGAGCATCTTGCCGCCTTTCGGGCTTTTCTGGCGCCTCACGCATCGTAGTTGGAAGGTAAAAAAGCCCCAGGCTAGGGCTTAAGGCTTTTTGGAGCCTAGGCGAGGGCTTTGATAACATAGATGACCCACAGTTGAAATGCATAGGTTTCAGCTATTAGTAGTAAACATATAAAAGATAATATCTTACAGCAACAGAGGTGACTGCACCTGTGTGTGCCACAATGGAATATCTGGTGCAGGTCCTCCATCAGTTTTCGGAGCACAAATACAAAAATTAATATCTCAAAAGTGATAAATAAAACAGCAATTATATGTACTTAGTATTGGTCACACAGATTAAATAGCATTGGGCTAAACTTTAAACAATCTTGTCTCCATGAACCCCAATCTTCTAGAAAAAGTGGCCACATCCAGTGCAAAACATCTTTCTAGTTAACCTACTAACAGGTGAATTTTTGATAATACAGGTTTAGTAATTTCTATAATATCTTACCAAATAAGGATATAGTGTTTCACAAATGAAGGTAGCAAAAAGTGAAATATAACCAAAATAGCAGATTCAAAAAGAGAATAATGAATAAAGCTACTTAGAAGCAACTGCTAAAAGGTTGAATTACTTGAGAGGTGACATAACATTCCTCATTAACTATATGGTAGCTAAAATATCATAATCAATTAACAATCAAAGGAAGATGAAATTATATATACATACATACATACATATATATATATATATATATATATATGTGTGTGTGTGTGTGTGTGTGTGTGTGTGTGTGTGTGTGTGTGTGTTTGCGAGGAGCGTTCAACAACAACCCAATACCCCCTCCCCTTTTTCAATTTCCACCACTCGTTTATAGTAAAATAAGTTAGTGGAGTAAGAGATAGTGGGATTTATAGTAAAATAAGTTAGTGGAGTGAGAGATAGTGGGTTTTATAGTAAAATAAGTTAGTGGGGGGGGGGGGGGGGATAGTCAGTGCGAGCTGAGAGAGAAACCAGGATGCATGGTGGAAATCAGAGACTAAAGGAGCGTTGCATCGTTTGGTGTGTGTGTATATATATATAATTGGCTTCATGATTAAATAGCAAATCTCATACACTGCACGATTGATGTGACGCGCCGCCCCACACCAACCGACATTTCAATGAAAGTGCGCTGTGCCAATATCTAACCAGCACGGGACGGTCGCCAAAGAAAGGAAAGGAAGGGTATTTGAACTAATAAGGAACCTGTTGAATGTCTCACAGCGCAAGGAATAAAATATAATAATAACATACTTGACATAAAACAGGTGAGACAGTGCACAAGCTGAAAACTAAACATCATAGCAACGGAAAATCCAAATACAGCTTATGTTCCACATCATTATTATTACAACTTTTGAAAACTGTCTCTAAAGCAAATAAGGACGGTATACTACTAATGCCCAAAGTAGTGACCAGCAGCGACACAGGGAGAATATATAGCAAACTGTACGTTTAAGCCTCCTGCTCATCTTCGAACAGCTACTCGTGCACAACCAGCTAACCTGTCTCTAGTCTGCCCGTTTAAGAGCACCCAGAGTAATAAGAAGAGACAAAACTCTAGGTCAGAAAAAAGTCTGGTATGAGGGATATGCAGCAAAACAGAACAATAACAGGTATACTAAACCATACCTGAACCTGGACCTGCAACCAAAGAGTTAGCACTACATATTGTACAATACTCTAAGGTGCCACTAACATATAGTGTGAAGAATACGGTGATGGGGTGTGCATGACATAGTGATGGCAAACAACCAATCATAGCAACCATCCTCACATCTCTCACTCAGTGCGTAAAGCATACGATATCCGCCGCTTTGATCACCTTATTCCTTGCTATAATCACTCTGCGCCATGGAGTCATGGCGACTCCACTGCACTGATCCATAGCCACTAGTCCTTGCTATGCCCACTCTTCCCTATGAAGTCATGAAGACTCCACAGCACTGGCTCATAGCCATGCTACGATCACTCTGCCCCATGGAGTAACATGTACCCTACTGCACTGATCCGTAGCCTAACATCCATCTTGGTGGTGAATCAAAGTTATGGACATCGATAATCCCGTAGCACACGTCCCGCAGCAAAGCCCAACTCATGAAGTTAACCCGTTGATCCCATTCGGATCCTGAGTAATAACCTCCCATTTGGACTTCCTTTGCATCTCGGGTTTTGGTCGAATTGGAGTTAGTCTTCAGAAAAGTCGTCGCGTAGTAGTAATAACATACGTCCGGTTCGGTTCGAATATGCATAGTGCTGCAGTCATCATCGGTTCGGTCCAATGCTTCCTAGTATGCTCCTGGTTGTGGTTCGGTTCGGTGCTCCCCTTTTGGCTCGGATCGGTTCGGATGTCTTTTGCCTGGGTTCGGTTCGTATCTCTTGGTTCGGCTCTTGTACTTCAGCTCATTCCAGTCCAACGTCCCATGTTCGGTTCGGTGCTCATGGATCTCCTTGGTCTCCTGATCCGATCCTGCTCCCTAGCCCTAGTCCGATCTGATCCCCACACCAAGCTTTGGTCCGATCCCAACCCTAACTCAACGCAAATGGCCTTCCTTCTTCCCAACTCTTTCTTCTGCTTGGGCTCCGGTTCGGTTCATATTCCTTGTCTCTGGTGTCGGTTCGGTTCGACCAATCCTATCCGATCTGATGCCGATCCCTGCAGTTTTTCCTGGAACTTTTCCAGCGACTGCTTTACATCATACGACGGCATTTTCGACCATTCAAACTCTTCTAATCAATCACAAAGCATACCATACAGTCATAGCAATATGTATAATCAACCACAAACACCAAAACAATAATTTGATAGGTTAAAACGAATCAAACATAGCCAAAATTCCAAATTTTCCTTTAAGCATGTTTAAGCAAAACTAATGATATGACTAGCAAAACATAACCAAAATAACCAAATTTTCTAATAGAGGCCTAAAACAATATTTCGAAATTTATAAATATTTTTCCAAAATTTAATCATGTTTAAATTCGCTAATTAACACTAATTACCCTTAATTAAACATAATTAGTGAGGAACTATGCAAATCACTCACCTTAGCCATAAACAAAGTACCAAATCTGAAACTATCCTCTGTTTGGCACTGTTCCCAAAGCATACAACAGTTCTAACCTTGCTTTGGTGCTATTTCTCCTTAATTAGATGTAATTAAGCCAAATCTTCAACTAGAAAGTGGTTTAGAGGTATTTTAGATGTTGGGGGCCATTACTAGGGTTCCAAAAATGAAAGTGGCGGATTAAAAAGTGTCTAAAGAAATGTTTTCTAACCCTAATCAGCCCCTATATACCACAAATCCCGAAATCCCCCATTGGGCCTAACTATTAACTACCCAATTAAGCCCGGTTAAGCAGTTTTTCACCTCCTAAACATTGTTTGAGCCATATCTCACAACGGTGATTCCGTTTGGCTAATGTGACCACTCAATCCAATGGAAGTTGTTTCAGGTCAAAACTCCTTTCCCATCAAAAGTTATGGCCGAAACAAGATCAGTTCGGGGCAAAATGGTCATTTAAAAATCGGCAAAAATCATGGACATGGGAAATGACACCAATAATCATCTCCCAAAGTTACATGGCTATACGACTTCGTATGAGAAAGAAATAGATATTCTATGATCCTCTGATGCGTAGAATGCGGGTCGTTACATTCTCCCCCTCCCCCCTTAAGAAATTTCGCCCCCGAAATTCCTTAACTAAGAAACAAGCAAAGGATCCTGCATGCCTATCAATCATTCACAACAATCAAACATACATAACAAACAACCAAGCCTATCCTAGCATGCGGTTTACTAATAAGGGAGCACTATACCGATATAAAAACCTTACTAGGCAAAGAGTTCTAGATACTTCCTCCTTATGTCCTCCTCTATTTCCCAAGTACAGTCTTCCTTATCATTACCCCACTGAACTTTGACTAGTTTCACCTTCCTCTGAAGCTGCTTCGTATCATTCCCAACAATACGCATAGGCCTGCAGTTCCCAATCGCTTTGGGTTCAACCTCGATATCATCGAACTGATCTAGTGAAATAGCCACACTAGGGTCGTGCACAAACTTCCTTAACTGGAAAACGTGAAATATGTTGTGAACTCCTTCCATCTTCTCTGGTAATTCAACTTTATATGCCAAATTCCCAATTTGCTCAAGAACTGGGAATGGACCAACAGATCTTGGTGTTAATTTGCCTCTCCTGCCAAATCGAATCAAGCTCTTTAACGGAGAAATCTTGACAAACACCAAGTCGCCAACGGAGAACTTTAAATCTCTTCTCCTCTTATCAAAATAACTCTTCTGCCTATCTTGGGCAGCCTTCATTCGCTGTTGAATGATCTCAATCTTGTCAGAAGTTTCTCTTATCACATCTGGTCCAAGCACAAACTTCTCACAAGTTTCTAACTAACATGACGGTGAGTTGCACGGTCTTCTGTACAAAGCTTCAAATGGAGTCATACCAATACTGGATTGATAACTATTATTATATGCAAACTCTACTAGATGCAAATGGTCATTCCATGATCCACCAAAATCTAATATGCAAGCTCTCAAGAGATCTTCTAATATACGATTCATCCTCTCTGTCTGACCGTCGGTTTGAGGATGATACGCGGTACTGAGATGTAATTCTGATCCTAATGCCTCTACTAAGCTCTTCCAAAATTCACTAGTGAACAACGAATCTCGGTCACTCACAATGCTTTTAGGTACTCCATGAAGTCTCACTACCCATTTCACATATAGCTCAGCTAACTTAGCTGCCGTTCTATTCGACTTGACGGGTATAAATCTTGCACTCTTGGTTAATCGGTCTACAATCACCCAAATGCTATCATGGCCCGACCTTGTCCGTTGTAACCCATCATTGAAATCCCCTGAGACCTGTTCCCATTTCCATTCTGGAACTTCTAATGGTTGCAACAAACCACTAGGCTTCTTTTGCTCAGCTTTAACTAGCTGGCAATTCATGCACTAGGATATAAACTTCCCAACGTCTCTTTTCATCCCTTCCCAGTAGTAGGTCTGTTTCATGTCTCGATACATTTTGTTACCACCGGGATGTATAGTCATTCTTGAGTGATGACATTCTTTAAGCACCTCCTCTCTCAATCCCTTGACATTGGGCACAACTAGTCTTCCATTATTTCTAAGCCATCCATCTCGATCAAGCCCATAAACGTTCATCTCCTCATCGATGCCTATCTCTAACTTGGAGATGATTTCCAATAGGTTAGGATCGTCCCTCTGGCTGGAACCGATCCGCTCAATCAAAGCGGGTCTGATCGTCAAACTTGCCAATATTCCTGGATCCAATTCGCACTTTGGTCTGAAATCATACCCAGCGATGTACTCCAGTTGCTTCCTCAAGAAAAATAGCCCCTAAACTGACTTGTCTTCTACTCAACGCATCTGCTACCGCATTGCCCTTTCCTGGTGCGTATGCTATATCGAAATCGTAGGAAGCCAAGAATTCTAACCATCTTTATTGTCGAAGATTTAGATCTCTGAGAGAAAAGATACTTTAACGACTTATGGTCAGTAAACAACTCAAATATTTCTCCCAAGAGATAATGGCTCCACATCTTCAACGCGAACACGATCGCTGCTAAATCTAAATCATAGCTAGGGTATCTTCTCTCGTGCTGTTTCAATTGCCAACTTGCATAAGCTACAACCCTACCTCCTTGCATCAGTACAACACCTAGTCCGGTACCACATGCGTCAGTATATACCGTCATCTCTTCATTCCCCTTAGGAATGACTAATACTGGTGCACATGTCAACTTTTCCTTTAGACTCTTGAATGCATTCTCGCGCTTTTCGTCCCAGATGAAAGCTTGATTTTTCTTAGTCAACTGAGTCAACGGTGCTGCTATCTTGGAGAAGTCTTGGATGAACTTCCGATAATACCCAGCTAATCCCAAGAAACTTCTTACGTCTGTTGCATTCTTGGGCATAGACCAATCCTGTACCATAGCCACCTTCGTAGGATCCACGGCAATACCATTTTCTGAAACAACATGGCCCAAGAATCTCACCTCCCTCCGCTAGAAGTGACACTTAGAAAACTTTTCTTTCAATTAGTGTTTTCTCAACATCCCCATCACTATCCTCGGGTGTTCCTTGTGTTCTTCCTCTGTCCTCGAATAAACAAGTATATCGTCCACGAACACAAGAACAAACTTATTCAACTAATCTATGAATACCCTATTCATAAGATCCACAAAATATGTTGGTGCATTGGTCAACCCAAATGGTATGACCAACCACTCATATAATCCAGACGGTGTCCGAAATGCCGTTTTAGCTATACTTTCAGCTTCCACTCTAAGCTGATGAAAACCTATCGCGAAATCCAATTAGGAGAAAAATCTCGCGTCACTCAACTGATCAAACAAATCATCTATCCGCGATAGAGGATACTTATTCTTCCTCGTCACCTTATTCAATTTACGGTAGTCTACACACAATCGAAGGGAACCATCTGCCTTGGTAGCAAACATAACTGGTGCTCCCCACTCAGAAACACTTCTTCTGATAAATCCCTTCTTCAAAAGATCGCTTACTTGCACCTCGAGCTCTCGCTGCTCCCTCGGCGCCATACGACAAAGTGGCATCACTATTGGTCTGGCATCTTTCACTAAATCAATACGGAACTCAATCTCCCGGCGTGGTGGAAGTCCGGTCACTTCCTCAAAGACGTACGGATACTGGCCAGTCACGGGCACATCTGATAACTCATCATGCGGGATGTCGAGGGAATTTAGAAAACTAGCCATTACCCCATCACTAGGTAGACCACCAAACACTACCCTCCGCCCATCATCCTCTCTAACTGTCACCAAAAAGCCCTCACAGTCTACCACCACCCCGTATCTTTGGAGCCAATCGACTCCCAAAATAATGCCAAACCTAGTAAAGCCCAAAACAAAGCAATCACAAACAAACATGCATCCATGACTCGATAAAACCAAATTTCAACAAATCATACTAAGGCTAGTCGAACCACCAATCGGGTTCGTCACTGCTAAAGGTCTATCGACTATCTCGGGTTCCAATCCCAACCTATCTACCAGGTCACTAGATATGAAGGAACGGGAAGCTCCGGTATCAAACAATACTCGAACATGAACATCATAAACAGAAAGCATATCTTGAAAGACGACATTCTTTCCTTTCTCCGCCACAGTTGGGGCATTCGACGAAGAAGGAACAACATTGATAGCATATGCTTTCACAATCTTCTTTTCTTTAGGGGGCTGCGGACACATATCCTTGTGATGTCCCACTTGGTCACAGTTGAAGCACTTCTTATCCGCTGGCTTGGCCCGACATTCTTTGGCATAGTGTCCCTTCTTACCGACCACTCATTGAATCCAGACGGCGTCCGAAAGGCCATTTTAGCTATACTCTCAACTTCCACCCTAAGCAGATGAAAGCCTATTGTGAGATCCAACTGGGAGAACACTCTCGCGCCACTCAACTGATCAAACAAATCATCTATCCGCGGTAGAGGATACTTATTCTTCCTCGTCACCTTATTCAGCTTGCGATAGTCCATACACAATCGAAGGGAACCATCTGCCTTGGTAGCAAACACAAATGGTGCTCCCACTCAGAAAAACTTCTTCTGATAAATCCCTTCTTAAAAAGATCGCTCACTTGCACCTCGAGCTCTCCTTTTTCCCTTGGTGCCATACGACGAAGTGGCATCACTATAGGTCTGGCATCTTTCACTAAATCGATACGGAACTCAATCCCTCAGTGGTGGAAGTCCATTCATTTCCTCGAAGACGTCCGGATACTGGCTCTGACAACTCATCATGCAGGATGTCGAGAGAATTTAGAAAAATAGCCATTACCCCATCACTAGGTAGACCACCAAACACTACCCTCCACCCATCATCCGCTCTAACTGTCACCAAAAAGCCCTCACAGTCTACCACCACCCCGTACCTTTGAAGCCAATTGACTCCCAAAATAATGTCAAACACAGTAAATCTCAAAACAAAGCCATCATAAACAAACATACATCCATGACTCGATAAGACTATGTTACGACAAATCATGCTAAGGCTAGTCGAGCCGCCAATCGGGTTCGTCACTGCTAAAGGTTTATCGACTATCTCGGGTTCCAATCCCAACGTATCTACCAAGTCACTAGATATGAAGAAACGGGAAGCTCCATTATCAAACAATACTCGAACAAGAACATCATAAACAAAAAGCATACCTTGAATGACAACATTCTTTCCTTTCTCCGCCGCGGTTGGGGCATTCGACGAAGAAGGAACAGCATTAAGAGCATATGCTTTCATAATATGCTTCTCTTTAGGGGGTTGCAAGCATTTATCCTTGTGATGTCCCACTTGGCCGCAGTTGAAGCACTTCCTGTGCTGGCTTCGCTCGACATTCTTTAGCATAATGGCCCTTCTTGCCACAACTACAGCACTCAACATCTTTCTTATTCTTTTTCTTCTGGCCATCCTTGGTCTGATTCTGCTTTCTCTTATTCTGAGAACCATTCTTGCCTCCACTGCTTGCCTGCGGCTTTGGCTCCTCTGCTGATGCAACCTCAATCTTCGATTTAAGGTAAAGAATCTCTGACCTCAATGCTTTCCCCACAATCGATTCAAACGTCTCATCGATGTGGTTAATAAGCCTTTCCCCGAAGTACTGATCTAAGCCTGTTATAAACTTCTCGTTCTTCTTCTCGGGAGTGTCAATAAGAGATAATCCATACTTCGATAAAGTATTGAACTATGCAATGTACTCCAAGACTGCCCTACCATTCTTCTTAAGCTCCAGGAATTTCCTAAACAACTCAGACTTCTGGGAAGCTGGGATGAATTTATCACTGAATCGAGCCTTAAACTGATCCCATGTAACTTGATCCTCTGGAGTAGCTGCCTTAATAGCATTCCACCAATTCATTGCCCGTCCGTGCAGTTGATGGGATGATAACTTCCTCTTTATCGCATCCTCTATACTCAAGTCTTCGAAGATACGCTCACAGCTATCCAACCAATCCTAAACTTCAGTGACCGACTCCGTTCCGTGGAACGGCTTTACACCAAGGCTAGTGTAATCCTTGCAAAGCTTGGAGAAATCGGCCCTAGGCACCTGCACCGCTGCACCACCACTATTTGCAGCATTAGGAACTGCTCTCTGAACAACCCTAAGCATCTCTCTCATGAGGTCAGTGAACATAGTCCTCATATCATGAGCATTCCCATTATTAGCTCCTATACCAGTACCCCTCGTATATCGGCTCATCGTTCGATCTGTAAAGGGAAACGATTAACTATCTCTTTAGTGGTGTCAGTGCAATGCGGCTTCATCCTTAAATATACTAATAGTATATATATACATAGCTTTTGAAAACCAAAATAATCACAAATACGCGCACTCATATACGTATTATCTCTCCCTAGTGTCTTTCTCTAGGTTAACTACGCAATCTCTGATACCAAATGTGACGACCCGCCCCGTACCAGCCGACATTTCAATGAAAGTGCGCTGTGCCAATGTCTAACCAGCACGGGACGGTCGCCAAAGAAAGGAAAGGAAGGGTATTTGAACTAACAAGAAACTTGTATAATGTCTCATAGTGCAAGGAATAAAATATAATAATAACATACTTGACATAAAACAGGTGAGACAGTGCATAGGCTGAAAACTAAACATCATAGCAGCGAAAAATTCAAATACAGCTTATGTTCCACATCATTATTATTACAACTTTTGAAAACTATCTCTAAAGCAAATAAGGAAGGTAACTACTAATGCCCAAAGTAGTGACCAGCAGCGACACAAGGAGAATATATAGAAAATAGTATGCGTAAGCCTCCTGCTCGTCTCCGGACAGCTACTCCTGCACAACCAGCTTACCTGTCTCTTGTCTGCCCGTTTAAGAGCATCCAGAATAATAAGAAGAGACATAAAACTGTGGGTCAGACAAAAGTCTGGTATTAGCGGTAAGCAGCAAAACAGAACAATAACAGGTATATTAAACCATGCCTGAGCTTGGACCTGCAACCAAAGAGTTAGCACCACATACTGTACAATACTCTAAGGTGCCACTAACATATAGTGTGAAGAATACAGGGGTGGGGTGTGCATAACATAGTGATGGAAAACAGCCAATCATAGCAACCATCCTCAAATCTTTCACTCAGTGCATAAAGCATACGATATCCACCGCTTTGATCACCCTATTCCTTGCTATGATCACTCTGCCCCATGGAGTCATGGCGACTCCAATGCACTGATCCATAGCCACTAGTCCTTGCTATGTCCACTCTTCCCCATGAAGTCATGAAGACTCCACTGCACTGGCTCATAGCCATGCTACGATCACTCTGCCCCATGGAGTAACATCTACCCCACTGCACTGATCCGTAGCCTAACATTCGTCTTGGTGGTGAATCAAAGTTATGGACATCGATAACCCCTTAGCACACGTCCCGCAGCAAAGCCCAACTAATGAAGTTAACCCGTTGATCCCATTTGGATATTGAGTAATAATCTTCCATTTGGACTTCCTTTGCATCTCAGGTTTTGGTCGAATTGGAGTTGGTCTTTAGAAAAGCCATCGTGTAGTAGTAATAGCATACATCCGGTTCGGTTCGAATATGCATAGTGCTCCAGTCATCATCGGTTCGGTTCGGTCCAATGCTTCCTAGTATGCTCCTGGGTGTGGTTCGGTTCGGTGCTCCCCTTCTGGCTTGGTTCGGTTCGGATGTCTTCTGTCTGGGTTCGATTTGTATCCCTTGGTTCGGCTCATGTACTTCACCTCATTCCAGTCCAACGTCCCCTGTTCGGTTATGTGCTCATGGATCTCATTCGTCCCCCGATCTGATCCCGCTCCCTAGCCCTAGTCCGATCCGATCCCCACGACAAGCTTTGGTCCGATCCCAACCCCAACTCAACGCAAGTGGCCTTCTTTCTTGCCAAGTATTTCTTCTGCTTGGGCTCCGGTTCGGTTCAGATTCCTTGTCTCTGGTGTCGGTTCGGTTCGACCAATCCTATCCGGTCCGAACTCCTTCCTTCTGTCCGATCCGATCCCAATCCCTACAGTTTTTCCTGCAACTTTTCCAGTGACTGTTTTACGCCATACAACGGCGTTTTCGACCATTCCAACTCTTCTAATCAATCAAAAACTATACCATACAGTCATAGCAACATGTATAATCAACCACAAACACCAAAACAATAATTTGATAGGTTAATACGAATCAAACATAGCCAAAATCACAAATTTTCCCTTAAGCATATTTAAGCAAATCTAATGAAATGATTAGCAAAACTTAACCAAATTAACCAAATTTTCTAACAGAGGCCTAAAACAATATTTCGAAATTTATAAATATTTTTCCTGAATTTAATCAAGTTTAAATTCGCTAATTAACACTAATTACCCTTAATTAACCATAATTAGTGAGGAACTATGCAAATCACTCACCTTAGCCACAAACAAAATACCAAATCTGAAACTATCCTCTGTTTGGCATTGTTCCCAAGGCTATACAGCAGTTCTAACCTTGCTTTGGTGCTATTTCTCCTTATTTATATTTAATTAAGCTAAATCTTCAATTAGAAAGTGGTTTAGAGGTGTTTTAGATGTAGGGGGCCATCACTAGGGTTCCAAGAATGAAAGTGGCGGCTAAAAAAGTGTCTAAAGAAAGGTTTTCTAACCCTAATCAGCCCCTATATACACCTAATCCCGAAATCTCCCATTGGGCCTAGCTATTAACTACCCAATTAAGCCCGATTAAGCAGTCTTTCACCTCTTAAACATTGTTTCAGCCATATCTCCCAAACAATGAGTCCGTTTGGCTAGTGTGACCACTCTACGGAATTGTAAACCATCATCTAAATCCAACGGTAGTGGTTCTAGGTCAAAACTCCTTTCCAATCAAAAGTTATGGCCGAAACAAGATCAACTAGGGGCAAAACGGTCATTTAAAAATCAGCAAAAATCATGGACATGGGAAATGACCCCAATAGTCGTCTCCCAAAGTTACATGGCTATACGACTTCAAATGAGAAAGAAATAAATATTCTATGCTCCTCTGATGCGTAGAATGCGGGTCGTTACAATTGATCGAGCTGATAATTCAAATTTGTTATACTACTATGAAACTTTGTTGCTTCCAAGAATGCAACTGATTTACTACACTTAACAGTTAACCACATAATGAATCATCAATTTAGAGTATTCTTTACACAACTAAATGGAAAAGGTGAAGTTAAGTTTCAATTAATGTTGGCGCCATAAGTTAATGAACCAAAAGGCGGTCATATAGAAGTGTTCATAATGCAGCCATACCAACTATGTTTGGAGACATATAATAGTATCATAGCTTGTGACGTGGTTAGGCGTGTTTGTAAGTCCTATTACCAGCTACACAAGGCATAATCATGGTTCTCTTAAAAGCCTTGCTTAAGGTGATCGTAGGAGCAAGAGGCTAGCATGTGAAGGAGAGCCACCATTTTAAGGAGTTCCATGACAAGATTACAAGAACACAACATTGCTTCGATTTTGACCCAAAAACCAATGTAATCTAAAATCGATAATTTGGTCAATGTTCGATGAACTGAAGTTGATTGGTTGAAAATATCAAGGGTAAAATTTGTAGATGTAGATAAGATTACGGGGGTAACAGAGTTTCACTGGGTGCATCAATTTTTGTCTAATAACAGGGGCTATAAACCAAACTGAAAGAAGATAAAATAATAGTCTTTATATAAGAGTGTTGAAAAAAAACATAAATCAAGCGGCAAGAGCTTTCTGGAGCAAGGTTCGAAATTTCGGTTTTCGGTTCCGTTCCAGTTATTACAAATTTTTGGAATTTCGGCTCTGTTTCGAAAATTTAAAAAATTTCACTTTATTTCCATTTTTGGGTTTCATTAGGAATTAAAAGAAAAACTAGATAGTAATAAATGCTAGAAGTTCATGTTTTAATGTATTATGTCACTTTTAGTTTTAAATGTAATCTTATGCGAGAAAGAAAACCAAAAAATAAACCTCAACTGCTCAAATATTGTAAAATACAACCTGCTGTTAACCCATTTGGTCAAAATAAGCATTTTCAATATAATCCATTTGGTCATAACCCTAAAATATAACCTGCTACTAACCCAAAAAACTGAAAACCACGTCTTCTTCTTCTCAAATAGAAATCCACGCTTTCTTGCTTCTAATTTCGCTGTCAACCCAAAGAGAGAGCCTACTGCTTCTCATCTCTGTTGCTTACTATTGTGTTTTTCTTTTCCTTCCTCGAATTCGTGTGTTTGTCGATTTTTTTCCATCAATATCCGGAATCGGGTTTAAAGGAACCGTTCTTTTTTTTTCCAGATTTTACAGTGGAGTTTTTTTTATTTTCTGGGGAGGGGGTGGGGAGGGGAAAGTGCCCTGGTCAGCACAGACGTGGCTCCGCCCCTGCACGTATTTATATACATTCTTATTCTTACTATTAATTTCTGAAGTACAACATGCATTTCCACGTTCTAATTTAAAAGAGCTACCTTTCCAAAAATGTTTGCCATTATAGCTTTCCATATATTAACCAAAAATGAGGTCTTACATCATTTGAAGTTATAAATTTCTTTTTCTTTTATTAAAATAGACTGTGTAAACTACTAGAGAAAAGAATATCCATACTTTACGCATCCCTTCTTCTTTCGGATTTTCCTTGTTAATTCAATCGACACACTTTTATACATATTTTTGAAGTCGGATAATTTATGGAAACTATACGAAAATATATAAATTAAATTATATCCTACTTCAAATAAATTATATTCACGCTCCTAGTCAATTAGGGCAACCTAATTTACAACCCACCTATAGATTTGAAATAACTTTAAACTTTACAAACATTCCACAATTATATATATTTAGGACTGGTTTCAAATATTCGGGCTAGGCTGTACATAATATTCTTTACATACTTTACAGATTACATACTTTACAGAGTATTTAGGCAGTGTTTCAATATGTTTGTTTAAGCCTACAACTCATCAGATCTTACTTAGACATAATAGTTAAATAAAATTAATTGATATAAATTTCAATGTTATAAATAAGCTAAATAATTTCTCACTCACCTTCCAAGATTTTCAAATCTCCCAAGTTTGGATCCATTCATTTACTAGAAATCCAAAATAATCTATATATATGTATGACAATGCACATACATACTGTTAGAATTACATATGTTATAAGTGATTTAAGACTAAGGAGAATATAGATTCAAAATGTTAAATTTTACATATTTCCGCAATATTTGTTCATTTCTTCTCTTTAATTTTATATCCTTATATTATAATTTATATTCAGAAATAGTGGAGAAGAGAAAATGAGATAATTTTGTTATTTGAATCAAAAAATATAAGAAGATAAATGAAGGGTTAGACTTTCATTTATAGACGCCCTTATCAATCGTAATAGTTACATTAAAATTATTATATCCAAATGATTGGCCAATATTCAATCCTAGCCACCACATTAAGATCAAACGATCGGCCCAAGAGAAGGTCGTTGGCCGATATTCAAATCCTAATTATCACATTGAGATTCAGCGACCTCCCCAAAGTGGTCAGCTGATGGAGTACCACATTTATTATTATTTATTTCCTTTTCAGTTCCTAATTATTTTCGTTTTAGAAATTTCAAGCCCTAGTAGGCTTGAAATTTTGCAAGAAAACGAAAACATCAAACCTACTGAAACATGAATCGCTTGTTTTGTACTCAGAAAATAAATAAAGATATTGACCAGAGCTCGAGTAAATAACTCACAGCAGAATAATTTAAAATATAATAATAAGTACTGACCGTAATATTGACACCTTTAAACCAAGCGTCCTAACAGCTACAATCATACCCATATTTCCAGTACCTGTACTCTACCTTACCTAAGTGGATTAGTATAATTGTTCTGATGACAAATAAACTATACATTTTATAAAACCATTTTTGTAATATTATTTCTTATTTAAGTCGCTTAGACTTCATCACAACACACGTACCGCACTTATATACTCCCAAGTAGATTTATCTAGGGCTGTTGTGATAATGGTTACCGTTACCATTTGGCAAGTACAGTTACCGTTACTTTTTTACTGGTAAGTTAAAACTGTTTACCGTTACCGTTACCATTACCGATCAACTGGTATACCGAAGACTGATATACCGATAATTTGGTAACTGTTAAACTGGTAATGGTAAATTACCGTTTGTCCATCAAAGTTTTATCTTGACATATTTTTTGTATATGGTGCATCTTTATTATACTATATGTAGTGTTAGTTTATAAAAAAACATAAATGAGAAAGAAAATAAGTATACCTGGAATTATATCACCTTTTTATTGAACAAAACATAATCATTTATTTGATTCTAAAAGCATGTAATAAAGCATGTCAGATGAGTATACTTATGTTTTGAATTAACTGATATAATTACCGTAACCACTGATATTGAAAAAATGATACCGATAATTTACCGTTAAAAATGGTAAATTTACCGTTACCATACCATTTTAACTGGTATACTGATTTCAATTGAAAATGATTATTGATCGACTGGTAACGGTAAATTTACAGTTACCATAACATCCCTAGATTTAACCTAATATATAAATGGGTTCTTTTGGCTCATATCCCTGGAAGTTTTCAAAATATAAACGACATCCATAGTAACTTTTATTTTCAAAGCGGGTCCCTATTTATATATTTGTGTGTTTTCTTCAGGAAAAAAAGAGCTATCAAGTAAAAAATTCTAAATCATGCAAATATTCCCAGAAGACCACGGAAACAAAAAAAAACTTTCATACATGTATGCAAGTATTCACAATAGTTGCACACATGTATGCAAGTATTCACGAAGCAGTTAACGTTGAAAATCTTCAAGAATTCTTGCATACATGTGTGCAACTATTTTAAAATATTTGCACATATGTATGCAAATATTGCATGAAGGTTTCACGTTGAAAAATATGCATGCGTATTGTTGCACACATGTACATATGTGTGTGTGTGTGAGGTGCATTCAGCAAGACCCCAATAACCCTCCCCCCACCCACCACACCCCCTTTTTCAATTTTCAGCACTCGTTTATAGTAAAATAAGTTACTAGAGTGAGTGATAGTTAGTGGGATTTATATTAAAATAAGTTAGTGGGGAGAGAGATAGTTAGTGGGAAGGGAGAGATAAACCGGGACGTATGGTGGAAAGACTAAAGGAGTGATGCACCGTTTGGTGTGTGTGTGTGTGTGTGTATATATATATATATATATATATATATATATATATATATATACATACATACAGTGGTGGCCCAATAGAATGGGTTTCCCCAGTCTAAATAAAAGTTTGTTGCCCAAACTTTTAGCATAAATTTTTTAATGTAATGCTAAAAACATATTGGTTTAAACTTAATAATGCTAAGTTTTGTAAGTGCAAATTCTAACACTCTTAGCATCAAGTATGACTGTGATGCTAAGGGTACCAAGATTTACATTTACTAATACCAATCTGGTATTAGTAAATGCTTGCTTTTAATTCAACCCAAAACTTAAATTAGCTAATAAAGAAAAAATTCGCTTAAGTTCTGCATTATCATATTAACAAAAATTACAAATATGTATATTTCACGTTTTTTATATTATTATCAACTAGTATTTGTTCTCGATCAATATAATTCTAAACTATAATATGTGTTGGGGTCCTATGACCACACATCTTTGAGATTAATCAAAGAATGTGTATTGAGTTTGATGAATGTTTCTTCAAAGGTTGTCTATATTTCATAACGATAAAAAATCAATGCAATACAATGCTAAGTTGTTATAATAATGTTCATTGAGATCGAAATCAAATTCACTCTTAAAGTATTTGTTAAAATGTAAATTAATAATCACAACAACATGAATTGAACTCCTAACCTTTAACGGTTATCAACATATGCTAAATAGTTGAACAAACACATGTTTTATATTTCTAATACATATGAAGTCAAAAACAAGATAATATTTATGCAAATAATTTTTTATTTTTTATTTGTCCGACCCTAGTGGGTTGCCCTAACCCATGGGTTTGGTGGGTCGCCCACAGGGCCACCCCTGTGTGTGTGTATATATATATATTGGCTACATGATTAAAAGGAAAATCTCATACACTGCACGAGTGATCGAGCTGACAACTCAAATTTGTTATACTACTATGAAACTTTGTTGCTTCCACGAATGCAACTAATTTACTACACTTAACAGTTAACCACATAATGCATCATCAATTTAGAGTATTCTTTACACAACTAAATGGAAAAGGTGAAGTCAAGTTTCAATTAATGTTGGTGCCATGAGTTAATTAACCAAAAGACGGTCATATAGAAGTGTTCATAATGCAGCCATACCAACTATGTTTGGCGATGTATAACAGTTTCATAGCTTGTGACGTGGTTAGGAGAGTTTGTAAGTCCTATTACCAGCTACTCAAGGCACAATCATGGTTCTCTTAAAAGCCTTACTTGAGGTGATCATAGTTCCTAAGAGCAAGAGGCTAGCACGTGAAGGAGAGCCACCATTTTAAGGAGTGCCATGACAAGATTACAAGAACACAACATTGCTTCGATTTTGACCCAAAAACCAATGGAATCTAAAATTAGCAATTTGATCATTGTTCGACTGAACTGAAGTTGATTGGTTGAAAAAGTCAAGGGTAAAATTTGTAGATGTAGATAAGATTACGGGGGTAACAGAGTTTTACTAGATGCATCAAATTTTTTCTAATAACGGGGGCTATAAACCAAACTGAAAGGAGCTAAAATAATAGTCTTTATATAAGAATGTTGAAAAAAAACACAATCAAGCGGCACGAAAAATTTATTTACTATATACAGTCTATTAACAAATTTCATGATTGGTGACCATTATGAATCTGATTGTGTGTATACAAAAGTGAGCATCCTGTGCTGAATAACATATTTCAATACTACATCTAAATACAAAATTACAATGCTAGGATTCAATCAGTAATGACGCCACGACTTATGGAAACAAAAGAAGACTATATATAACTATAATACATTCATATCCATAGCCATGCTAAGTATGAGCTTTGAGGCATGGAGGCAAAGCTTTGATGAAATAGGGGAAAGTTCAAGTTTTCTTTGTGAAAAATTGTGACAATGACATGTTTTACTTTTGATTGAGGAACCAATGCCACCATTTTTTTTCTTTGGGGGAGGGGGCACTAGTTTCTTCAAAATTTACCGAAGTACCTGATTTTACATTAAAAGGCCATCCCACTTTATTTTGAAACAATCAAATCACATTATTTGAAACTAACCCCCGACACTTATTTTCAAAGTTCAAAACAGAACATGAAAAGATCGATCAAAACTACAAGCCTTCAACGACCTATAGTTCAAACTTGCCTGGCCAGGTAATCAATTCTAGGATTTCAGCTACAAAAAATGTTCAATCAATTTTTCTTTGGAAATTAATTTGAATGTTTATGGTTTGGCTTTTCTGTATTTTTATCAACATCATAGCACTGTCATGGTAGAAACAAATGGTTTGAATATTTTTATTTTTTACGTATCTTTTATTACTTGGATATCCCGGGGGGAGGGGGGTGGGTTATGGGTTTCAATCTAGTTTGTTGGTTCAACCAGCAAGATATCTGACCATCATACCATGTATCTGAAAATTGCATTCATATGATGATAGCATTTCTATTTATTCGTATATAATAGTTCATATTTGAATGCTACTTGCATATAGCATTTTAGTGTAGGACCATAAGCACATTAGGCATGTATATGTTTTGTACGTTTATTTTGTGAAAAGAAAATGTCATGGAAGTAAAATTGATGTATGTACTTATTTGGAGAATGGGCTCAAAAGTATGTCCAACGTGCATAAAAGAAGAATTAATATAAATATGTCATTTCAAATTCATTTGCATATAGCATTTCAGACTTCAACATTAATACCACATACTGATTTTGATGATAACAACCATATAAACACTAATGTTTACTCTAGTTGTAATAAATAATTTACAGGATATCACACAGTTTTATATAAGTACATGATAATCATGTTTTAAATTTGATCGGTAAAAAGACTAGAGATCAGGATTCAAAGATGATCAAGATTATTGAAGACTTGTAAATTTTAGAGACAAAGAGGAGAACTCAAGACAATAGATTATAGCTATTAAATAGCAGATTAAGTTTTTAAGTCCTTAAATATCAACTTTCTTTTCTTAGAATACTATCTTATAAAATTGTTTATTTTATTATCAAAATATTTATTTATTTTCTAAATATATTATAAGAGTTTTATATATTTAAGTAGTTGGAAAACTGTTTTTAAATGAAAATGCTACTACATCTGGAAATATGTTAGTCATTTTGTGCGAAAACAATCCAGACCATTTTTTTTAACCACCTACGCCGATTTTTGCCCTTAATTTTGAGATCAACATATCTGTATTCTTTGTTCTCGGTTATGGTAGCATTATGAGTTTTAAATGGATTTAGAAATGTTCAAAATTTTGAAACACCTTAGAAGAGCTTTTATTTTTACTAACATATATAAGTATGTTGACATAACATACATAGGTATGCCAATATATGTAACATTGAAGACGTGTCCTTTTAATTTCGAATAGCTGTGATTTATGATTAATCTCTTCATGAATAAGCATTGCCCTTTTAAACACAACATTATGAGTTTTAAATGGATTTAGAAATGTTCAAAATTTTGAAACACCTTAGAAGAGCTTTTATTTTTACTAACATATATAAGTATGTTGACATAACATACATAGGTATGCCAATATATGCACCATTGAAGACGTGTCCTTTTAATTTCGAATAGCTGTGATTTATGATTAATCTCTTCATGAATAAGCATTTCCCTTTTAAAAACTACAAGAAGGTTAATGTAAAGTTCGTGTCCTTTTAATTTCGAATAGCTGTGATTTATGATTAATCTCTTCGTGAATAAGCATTGCCCTTTTAAACATTACACGAAGGGGAATGTAAAGTTAATTTTTAACAACAGATTTCTTCATCTTCGTCTTACTCAAAATTCTAGCTATATATTTTACAACTTAGTTTTTATAACCTTGAAGTCATTCACATTCGATTTCCACTTTACTACATTTTCTTTACAGTTAACTCACTGATTTACAAGCATTCTCTCATCAGGATCAAAGTGCCATCAAAAGGCTATAGAATATTCCATATCCAAATACATCTATTGGTAGGGGGCATTATGGCATATGTTTTTCGCAGATGGTGATGGCACGAGTCTCACGCATGAATTATTTTTACTATTTAACACATTCGAAAGAAATTGATTTGCATAAATATTTAGTCATAAACATGCATAGTTTTTTTTGAATTTCTATTTTAAAAGTTGCAACTTTTTTTTTTTGAATTTTCCTTTATATTACTAAACAATAAAGAATGGATTTTTAATGGAAAAATATTTATTAGATTATTACTGAGTGATATTAAAAATTGATAGTATTTTTATTGCATTTCGAATTTGTGAAGAAAGTTAAATTGTCAAATCCAAATTAAGTGATATCAAAGTTGGTAATATTTTTGAATGGACATTTTTTATAATTCATGTTAACATCAAAGAAAGTGTGATATCAAAAGTATTACAACAATTATTTAAGAATTGAAAATCAATAGCTCTCTGCTACTATTTATGTGGTGTGTTTGATGTTCATTCAAATCAAGTAGGTGAACTCATTGCCCGATTAAATCAAGTGGTCTGCTTGTTGCACGGTTAAATCAAGTATAACATAAGCACGGATGGTAGGGAGGGTGTATCTTGGTATCTTGAAATCCAGAATTTATCCTGGCTTGTTTCCTGCCTATTTGAAGTGAGCATTTGAAAGGAGATATGAACGTATATTATAGACGATTGTAAAAACTCCTAATGTGTAACAACCTCTACTTAAATGGGCTTGAATTTCGACTAAGTCAAAAGCCCCCAAGCCCACTAGGGTACAGATCGTCAGTTTTAGCAACACGTAATATGTGCAAGTTCACTAAGTCAAAAACCCCCAAGTTCATTCAAATCAAGTAGGAGAGAACAGATGATTACGAGTGTGTAAGCTCATAACTGAGCTTTTTTCGGTGGGGGACTGTTAATGGCGACAAGGACTTTCTTCTTCTTCTATTCTCTTCTTCCATTCTTCTCGCTTCCTAATTTCCTTCCTCCTTCGCAATCTCCTTTCTGTCTTTCTTGCTTTCTCCTCCTTGTTTTCACCTTGCGTGGAAAACCCATCGAAACCTAATTTATCGCTGTCAGATCTAAGCCCTAAATCCAAACTCCCCTGTTTTTTCTCTTTCCTCACCGCAAACTACCATATTCTTCCTCGTTCGCATCAATTTTTCTTTCTTTCTAGGCGTGGTGGCCATTTCAGGCAATTTCATGTCAGCTGTCCTCTTCCCTTTTCGTTTAGAGCAGCTGGATCTGATGTTCAACTGATGGTTCGTCTAGCCTTTGGTCTGGTTGTTTTGCTTCGAACAGGGTGTTTTTTGGTGAGCAATAAAGCCTTTCTCTTCGCGTCGAATCGAGTTTCTTCTCCCAATGCTGGTAGGCCGAGCTTCTTCCCTTCTTGCTAGTGTATCATCGCCCTGTTCTGTGGGCTGCGGTGGTATGGGCTTCGGCTTCAACAGTTTTGGGGTTTGACAGTGCTGGTTCTTTCTGTTGTGAGGGGTTTTCAATGTTCGCTTGTATTTCATCTTGTTGGATGCTTCTTGTTGGCTGACCTGTGAATGGGGAGGTTGTGTGGTTTGTTGTGTGTCTTTTGGGTAGGCTTTTTGGAGTTTGGAGTTGTTGATTGTCCAAGTGATGCTGATTGTTTTTGTTTGATGGCCTGTTTGGTTAGACTATGTGGTTGGGGTGCTGTTGTTCTGCTTTTCAGCATAGTATTGCCTGGTTTCTTCTAATCAGGGGCGCAGTTGTGATGTGGCAAGGGCTCTCTGTCGTTGTTGTGCCTTGATGTTAGGTTGTGCACATTTATGGTCACTTGGTTTTGGTGGCCTTGATTGTTAAGGTTGTGTATTTGGGGTGCTGTTGTTCTTCTTCACAACACGGTTTTGGAGGCAGATCTTCTATTGGAACTATTTCTTTGTTGCTGGTTTATTGTGGCTCTGTGTGTCACCAGATCTATCTATCTCGATATTGTCAAGCGACTAAATGCAGCTCTTGAGCTCAAGCTATCAATCCCTTCTGGTGCTCAGCTCCTCCGATTTGTTATTCTAGCAAGTTTAGGCCTTCTTTCGGTATGCGCTATCTCACCTCAGTGATGCGGTAATGAATCGTTTTGGGGTTTGGCGGTCCATTTTGTGTAATTGCTCGGTTACACCAGTTTTGTTGTTAGCTTTAGTGGCTTTTGTGTCGGGTAGTCTTACGGGTAGATCTTTTGGTGTTTGGTTTGACTCCCTGTGTGGAGGTGATGTTGCTTCCTACGTGGAGTTGTGTCGTAGCCTAGCTTCAGTGTTGTAATCCTTTTAAGGCTGAAGTGGCCGATCCACTATAAAAACCGCTGTATCCTTTTATTTTAAATATATAAATATATGTTTTAGAAAAAAAAGTATGCTAAAGTGCGATCAATATACTAACAACAGAACTAAAAAGTATAATATAACATATATATTGACTATGGCTAGTTCTTATCTTGCACCAGTGGCCTATCATGAGAGTTGTAATGAGGAGGGGTTAGCACAACATTCTGTTAATTGAACAATTGCACACTTCATTCGCAGCATAAGTCCGTGTTGATTAATTCCGTTTAAGTGTTATGTCTATTAGTTACAACTAATCCATTAAATCATATTTTCACATACAATATATCTAACAACGTTCACCGCGATATCATTATATGTGTATCATTGTTTTAAAAGCGAAAGTGTATGCGAGACATTTTCGAGTCTCTAGGGCAAGGTGTAAGCCTATAAACGTTGAGACGTAAGTCTTTTGGATAAAAGAAAAATGCAAAATATATAGCACACTTCCAAGTAGTATCTTTCTTGCACATCTCCTCTTCAGTTTACACGATACAGTGCTACTAAACAATATAGACAAGGCGTAAAACACTACGGAAACAATTTTAGTAAAATATATAAATAAATTGGTCGACTCTGCTAGAATTGAGTATGTGCCAGTAAGGAATCAACTAAATTATTTTAAAATTGTACCTCTATTTTAGCTCTCAGATAAGTGAATATCAATATCGCCTCAAGTACCTCTTTTTTGCACCTCAACCACCTAAGGCGAACGCCTTTGCAGTAAAACGTTTTTGATTGCGTTATTTCTTGCAACTCGCGAGGGTTTTTCAAAACACTGATATATGCACATACATATAGCAACCAAAAAACCGATCACTTAATACTTCTTAAATAGGATGCGGACAAAACGATGCCTCAAGTCCCTAAAGCGTGCCTTCTACGGTAGTAGGAAGCAAAATCCATCAGGGTATAAACAAGTCTTTGCAACAGCTTGCTCTGGACCGTTGGTGGTCACCACCATACTCCTTACTACTAAAGACTAGTCCAAAAAATATTGACGTGGCCCGCCGACCATACATAGTTGACATAACATTTATACTAATTGTAACGACCCGCATTGTATGCATCAGGGGATCGTAGAATATTTCTTTCTCATGCGAAGTCGTATAGCCATGTAACTTTGGGAGACGACTATTGGGGTCATTTCCCATATTCATGATTTTTGCCGATTTTTAAATGACTGTTTTGCCCCTAGCTGATCTTGTTTCGGCCAAAACTTTTGATTGATAAGGAGCTTTGACCTGATACCACTTCTATTAGATCCGAATAATGGTTTACGTTTCCGTAGAGTGATCACATTAGCCAAACGGACTCACCGTTTGGGAGATACGATTGAAACACGGTTTAGAAGATGAAAAACAGCTTAACCAGGCCTAATTAGGGTGATTAGCAAGAGGGGCCATAACCCATTTCGGAATTAAGGTTATGAGAGGGCTGAGAAAAGTAGGAGAACGATTTTTATTTCATTTTTCAGCCGCCTAAAACATTTCTCTAACCCTAGCCATGGCCTCCACCTTCTAATTTCATCCCAAATCGCTCCTAATCGCTTTCTAATTGAAGATTAAGCCAAGCTACGTCAAATCAAGGGGAAATAGCACCAAATCAAAGTTGGAGCTGCTGTGTTGCATTAGAATTCGACCCAAAACAGATAATATTTCAGATCTATAGTTATTTGCAGCCAAGGTGAGTGATTAGCATTTTTTCTACACTAATTACGGCTAATTAGGGGTGATTAGTGTAAATTAACAAAATTATACATGATTAAATTCTGGAAAAATGTTTAGAAATTCTTAAACACTGTTTTAGATCTCTGTTGGAAGTTTTGGTTAATTTGGTTAAGTTTTGCTAATCCAATCATTAGATTTGCTTAAACATGCTTAAGGGGAAAATATGGGTTTTGGGTATGTTTGATCTGTTTTAACATATTATATTGTTGTTTTGGTGTTCTTGATTATACATGTTGCTATGACTGTATGGTATGCTTTGTGATTGATTAGAAAAGTTAGAATGGTTGAAAACGCCGTCGGATGGCGTAAATAACTCGCTAGAAGTGGTGTAGGAATTCGGATCGGATGGGAAAATAGAGGGCCGGATCAGATCGCCCTATGGGGTCGTGGAACACCATCACGAACCAAATCATTTCCCCCAAACCGAACCGCCTGCATGAAGTCATCGAGCACCATCACAAACCGAACGAACCCGCTCGCACTGGAAGACCACGACCCGAATCTTCTCCACGAACTGGGAAGCCAGCTCCGGACCGAACGGACTAGGACCATGGGGCTCACGATTTGAACCACTGGAGGAAGAATATCACGAGCTGAACTGCTTACACCATGAGTTGATGTATTGTCCACGAACCGACCCGATAGGGGTGACCACGACCCGAACCGACCTGGAGAGTGTGCCACGAACCGGACCGCCTACTTCATGACTCATGAACCGGGTGGAGACCGAATTGAAGATGAAGACCAAAACCCGAGATGCAAAGGTAGTCCAAATGGGAAGTAGAACTCAGGATCCAGATGGGAACCAACGAGTTAACATCATGATTGGATTTTGCTGCGGGACGTGTGCTAAATAGTTGTCCACGTCCATAGCTTTGATTCACCACCGAGAGACGATTATTAGGCTACAGATCAATGCAGTGGGGAAGTTATTACTTCATGGGGCAGAGTGATCGTAGCATGGCTATGAGCCAGTGCAGTGGAGTCTTCATGACTTCATGGGGCATAGTGGACATAGCAAGGACTAGTGGTTATGGATCAGTGCAGTGGAGTCGCCATGACTCCATGGGGCAGAGTGATCATAGCAAGGATTTATGTGATCAAAGCGGTGGATATCGTATGCTTTACGCACTGAGTGAGAGATGTGAGGATGATTGCTATGCTTGATTTTTTTTACATCACTATGCACACCCCTTCCCCCGTTATCTTTACACCCTATGTTATTGTCACCTTAGAGTATTGTACATCTTGTTGTGCTAACTCTTTGGTTGCAGGTCCAGGTTCAGGTATGGTTTAGTATACCTATTATAGTTCTATTTGATGCTTGTCGCTCATACCAGACTTTTGTCTGACCCAGAGTTTTATGTCTCTTCTTATTACTCTGGGTGCTCTTAAACGAGTAGACTAGAGACAGATTAGGTGGTATGCACAAGTAGCTGTACTGGAGACGAGCATGAGGCTTCCACGTATGATATATATCGATATTCTCCATGTGTCGCTGCTGGTCACTACTTTGGGCATTAGTAGTGTACCTTTCTTATTTTGCTTTAGAGACAGTTTTAAAAGTTGTAATAATGATGATGTGGAACATAAGAAGTATTTTGAATTTCCGCTGCTATGATGATTATGGTTTAGTTCTCAGCTTATGCACTGTCTCGCCTATTTTATGTCAAGTATGTTATTATTATATTTTATTCCATGCGTTGTGAGACATTCTACAGGTTCTTTATTAGTTCAAATTCCCTTCTTTCCTTTCTTTGTCAACCGTCCCGTGCTGGTCAGGCATAGGCACAGTGCACTTTCATTGGAAATGTCAGCTGGTGCAGGGCGGGTCGTCACATTTGATATCAAAGCTCTAGGTTGCGTAGTTAACCTAGGGAAGACACCAGGGAGAGATAGTACGTATATGTGAGCGCGTATTTGTTATATTTTGGTTTTCAAAAGTTATATATATATATATATATTATTAGTATATTTAAGGATGAAGTCGCACTGCACTGGCACCACTGAAGAGATGGTTAATCGTTTTTTCCTTACAGATTGAACGATGGGCCGATATACTAGGGGTACTGGAAGAGGAGCTAATAATGGGAATGCTCCTGATATGAGGACAATGTTCGCTGACTTTATGAGGGAGGTGCTTAGAAATGTGCAAGGAGCAGTTCCCAATGCTGCAAATGGTGGTGGTGCTACGGTGCAGGCGCCTAGAGCCGATTTCGCCAAGCTTTGCAAGGATTACACTAGTCTTGGTGGGAAGCCGTTCCACGGAACGGAATCGACTACAGAAGTTCAGGATTGGTTGGATAGTTGTGAGCATATCTTCAAAGACTTGGGTATCGAGGATGCGACGAAGAGAAAGCTAGCATCCCGTCAGCTGCAAGGATGGGCGATGAATTGGTGGAATGCTATTAAGGTAGCTACTCCTGAGGATCAAGTTACTTGGGATCAGTTTAAGGCCCGATTCAGTGAAAAGTTTATCCCAGCCGCTCAGAAGTCAGAGTTGTTTAGGAAATTTCTAGAGCTTAAGCAGAATGGTAGAGCTATCTCTAGGGCTGTCAATTTCATACATGACCCGAAACACGACTCGTAAACCACGCGAAAAAAACCTGACCCAATCAGACCCATTTATTAACTGGTCATTTTCGGGTCAACCCGCTCTGACCCGTTTAACAAACGGGTGGGTTATGGGTTGACCCACAAACCCATTTCTGACCCGGCCTAACCTGTTTAGCAGTTAGCATAAAACATTGGTAGTTTGATTAATAGTAATACAAAGCCCAACAATGAAGCTGTATAAAAATTAAAACTTCCCATCCTAGTCCATTTGATTTACCATGTAAGTTTTTGGCCTAGGAAAAATACCCAGCCGCCGCATTCCCAAATCCAATTACACGGATTTCACAATTTGCCCAAGACGCCACTTCCAGTTAGGGTTCTTCACTTCTTCTTTCTAGTTTCTACCAAGCCGCTCCTTGCAGTTTAGGGTTCTTCACTTCCAGTTTAGGGTTTTTCGCTTCTTCACTTCCAGTCCATTAGATACTCTCGAATCGGCAAGGCACAACACGACTCTTAAATCGAGTCTCTCGACAGCGGGTCAGCGGCTTTAATCTCGAATCGGCAAGGTGCGACACAGGCTCACAGCGAAGGTGATTTCATTTAGTGTAATTGATTAAAGTTTAAACTATGCAGCGGGTCAGCGGGTTTAATTCTTGCTAGGCTCATTTTATAGTTAATAATCTTATCTACGGTGACTTTTTCTTCCTCCACTATAAGTTTGTAATAAGCCAAATTTGTTGCAATCATTTTCTGTTGAATTATCTTAAATTCTATAGTAGTTAAACTTAGAAGCACTATATGTTAAATTTTGAATTAGTACAGTTAGTCTATGTAATTGTAAGTTTGCATATTATTGATTATCAAAAGGCTAAATGAGAGAAAAAGAAAAAAAGTTGCTCTTTCCTGGCAGTAAATTTGCCATTATATTTTATCGGCTTATTTGTTTATGGATCATCTATTTATCAGTATCATGGAATTTGTATGCACACGAGATTTATACAATCACTACATTACAATATTTATAGTTTTATACAATATTTATACTTTAAACTTGTAGTAATGTATATGCTTTTTCTAATTTCATTGTGTAGTAATGTATATGTTTTTTCTTCTTATGTTTTGTAGAAAAGAGATGAGTGCTTTTACCCTAAGTAGTGGTGATCGAGTTGAAGATGTCAATATGGAAGTAGTGGAAACAGGAAACACAGAAATAGAAGGTGATAAATCGATCATAAGAGACGTAGAAAGCTTACTTCTGAGGTATGGACTAAGTTTGAAATTATTACATTGCAAGATTACAGAAAGGAAAGAGCTAAGTGTATGAAATGTGGTGCTACTTATTTATGTGATAGTATGTATGGCACTTGAAACTTAAAACGACATATTAAATGTTGTACCAAAATAAGGATCCAGGTCAATTTCTATTAAGTCAAACCGAGGGCTCTCTTATGACAAGGTCGTCTAGATTTGATCCGGATAAATTTACAGAATTGTTGGTAATGTCAATAATGATGCATGATCTACCATTTCAATTTGTTGAGTACGCTCGAATTAGACAATTATTTTCTTATGTCTGTGCGGATATTAAGTTGATTTCTAGAAATACTGCTAGAGCTGATGTGATTAAAATGTATGAAAGGGAAAAATTGAAACTTGAACACACATTAGTTTTAATTCCGGGGAGAATTTGTTTGACTTCCGATTTATGGACTTCTATTGCAACCGATGGGCACATTTGTCTGACTGCTCATGTTTCCTTGAAGTTTTAAGAATTGTACTATTTTGGACTATTAAGTCATTGATACTTGATGATTATATTAGGTATTTGTTCGTTGCTACTTGCTAAGTTTTTAGGTTGTTGCCACAATTTTTTTTAAGTATTTGTTTGTTTGCTACTTGCTAGAGCCTAGGGCTGTGTTCCCACTTGCCGTTGTTTTAAGTTTTAACTTCTAAACGCAGTACAGTATGGGATGAATAAATGTTTCTGTTGCAAAAAACAGGTCAAACGGGTTGATCCGACCCGACCCGATTAGATAAATGGGTTAGGCGGGTTGGGTCAACCCATTTATAAACGGGTTCGAGTTGGCACTATCTGACCCATTTGTTAAACGGGTTGACCCGAACTGTTTAAAATTTGAACTGAGCCCGCTTTGACCCGACCCGGACCCGACTCGACCCATTGACAGCCCTTGTTGTCTTGGAGTATATTGCTGAGTTCAATACTCTATTGAAATATGGATTATCCCTTATTGATCGATTCTGGGAAAAGCATTGAGGTCAGAGAGTCTTTACCCTAAGATGAAGACTGAGATTGCATCTGCAGAGGAACCAAAACCGCAAGCAAGTGGTGGAGGCAAGAATGGTTCTCAAAATAAGAGAAAGAAGAATCAGACCAAGGATGGCCAGAAGAAATAGAATAAGAAAGATGTTCAGTGCTTTAGCTGTGGCAAGAAGGGCCATTATGCTAAAGAATGTCGAGCGAAGCCAGCACAGTAAGTGCTTCAGCTGCGGCCAAGTGGGACATCACAAGGATAAATGTCTGCAACCCCTTAAAGAAAAGCAGATTATGAAAGCATATGCTCTTAATGTTGTTCCTTCTTCGTCGAATGCCCTAACCATGGCGGAGAAAGGAAAGAATGTTGTCATTCAAGGTATGCTTTTTGTTTATGATGTTCTTGTTCGAGTATTGTTTGATACCGGAGCTTCCTGTTCCTTCATATCTAGTGACTTGGTAGATAGGTTGGGATTGGAACCCGAGATAGTCGATAGACCTTTACAAGTGACTGACCCGATTGGCGGTTCGACTAGCCTTAGCATGATTTGTCGTAACGTAGTCTTATCGAGTCATGGATGTACATTTGTTTGTGATTGCTTTATTTTGGGCTTTACTGGGTTTGACATTATTTTGGGAGTGGATTGGCTTCAAAGGTACAGGGTGGTGGTAGACTGTGAGGGCTTTTTGGTGACAGTTAGAGCGGATGATGGGCGGAGGGTAGTGTTTGGCGGTCTACCTAGTGATGGGGTAATGGCTAGTTTTCTAAATTCTCTCGACATCCCGCATGATGAGTTGTCAGATGTGCCCATGGCTGGCCAGTATCCGGACGTCTTCGAGGAAGTGAACGGACTTCCACCACACCGAGAGATTGAGTTCCATTATTGATTTAGTGAAAGATGCTAGACCTATAGTGATGCCACTTCGTCGTATGGCACCAAGGGAATAAGGAGAGCTCAAGGTGCAAGTGAGCGATCTTTTGAAGAAGGGATTTATCAGAAGAAGTATTTTTGAGTGGAGAGCACTAGTTGTGTTTGCTACCAAGGTAGATGGTTCCCTTCGATTGTGTGTGGACTATCGCGAGCTGAATAAGGTGATGAGGAAGAATAAGTATCCTCTACCGTGGATAGATGATTTGTTTGATCAGTTGAGTGGCGCGAGAGTGTTCTCCCAGTTGGATCTCACGATAGGTTTTCATCTGCTTAGGGTGGAAGTTGAGAGTATAGCTAAAATTGCCTTTCGGACGCTGTTTGGATTCAATGAGTGGTTGGTCATGCCATTCGGGTTGACCAATGCACCAGTGTATTTTGTGGATCTTATGAATAGAGTATTCCAAGATCAATTGAATAAGTTTGTTCTTGTGTTCGTAGACGATATCTTGGTTTATTAGAGGACAGAGGAAGAACACAAAGAACATCTGAGGATAGTGATGGAGGTGTTGAGAAAACACCAATCGAAAGCAAAGTTTTCTAAGTGTCACTTCTGGAGGAGGGAAGTGAGATTCTTGGGCCATGTTGTTTCAGAGAATGTTATTGTCGTGGACCCTGCGAAGGTGGCTACGGTACAAGATTGGTCTACGCGCAAGAATGCAGCAGACGTACGAAGTTTCTTGGGGTTAGCTGGATATTATCGTAAGTTTATCCAAGACTTCTCCAAGATAGCAGCACCGTTGACTCAGTTGACCAAGAAGAATCAAGCTTTCGTCTGTGACGAAATTGCGAGAATGCATTCAATAGTCTAAAGGAAAAGTTGACATGTGCACCAGCGTTAGTCATTCCTAAAGGGAATGAAGAGATGACGGTGTACACAGATGCCTGTGGTACCGGACTAGGTGCTGTATTGATGCCAGGAGGCAGGGTTGTAGCTTATGCTAGTCGGCAACTAAAGCCGCATGAGAAAAGATATCCTACCCATGATTTGGAATTGTCAGCAATTGTGTCCGCATTGAAGATGTGGAGACATTATCTCTTGGGAGAAAGATTCGAGTTGTTCACCGATCATAAATCGTTAAAGTATCTTTTCTCTCAGAAGGATCTAAATCTCCGACAGCAAAGATGGTTAGAATTCTTGGCTTCCTATGATTTCGATATCGCATATATACCAGGAAAGGGCAATGCAGCGGCTGATTCATTGAGTAGAAGACATGCCGTTTTAGGGGCTATGTTTATGGAATGGAAGCAACTGGAGTACATCGCTGGGTATGATTTAAGACCAAAGTGCAAATTGGATCTAGAAGTATTAGCAAGTTTGATGATTAGACCCACTTTGATTGAGAGGATTGGTTCCAGTCAGAGGGACGATCCTAACCTATTGGAAATCATCTCCAAGTTAGAGATGGGTATCGACGAGGAGATGAACAAGTATGGGCTTGATCGAGATGGATGGCTTAGAAAGGATGGAAGGCTAGTTGTGCCTAATGTCAATGGATTAAGAGATGAAGTGCTTAGAGAATGTCATCACTCGAAACTGACCATACATCCCGGTGGTAACAAAATGTATCGAGATATGAGGAAAAACTACTACTGGGAAGGGATGAAAAGAGACGTTGGGAAGTTTATATCCAAATACATGAATTGCTAGTTAAAGCTGAGCAAAAGAAACCTAGTGGTTTGTTGCAACCGTTGGAAATTCCAGAATGGAAATGGGAACAAGTCTCATTGGATTTCATTTATGGGTTACCAAGGACTAGGTCGGGCCATGGTAACATTTGGGTGATTGTGGACCGATTGACCAAGAGTGCAAGGTTTATACCCTTCAAGTCGAATAGAGCATCAACTAAATTAGCAGAACTGTATATGAAGTGGGTAGTGAGATTTCATAGAGTACCTAAAAGCATTGTAAGTGACTGAGACCCATTGTTTACTAGTGGGTTTTGGAAGAGCTTACAAGAGGCTCTAGGGTCAGAATTATATCTCAGTACCGCGTATCATCCTCAAACTGATGGTCAAACAGAGGGGGTGAATCGTATATTAGATCTCTTGAGAGCTTACATATTGGATTTTAGTGGATCATGGGATGACCATTTGCATCTAGTAGAGTTTGCATATAATAATAGTTATCAATCCAGTATTGGTATGGCTCCATTTGAAGCTTTGTCTGGAAGACTGTGCAACTCACCATCATGTTGGTTAGAAACTGATGAGAAATTTGTGTTTGGACCAGATGTGATAAGAGAAACTTCAGACAAGATTAAGATCATTCAACATCGAATGAAGGATGCCCAAGATAGGCAGAAGAGTTATGCTGATAAGAGGCGAAAGGATTTGAAATTCTCCACTGGCAACCTAGTATTTGTCAAGACTCCATTAAAGAATGTTATTCGATTTGGAAGGAGAGAAAAGCTGGAACCAAGATTTGTTGGTCCATTCCCAATCCTCGAGGAAGTTGGGAATTTGGTATATAAATTGAATTACCAGAGAAGATGGCAGGAGTTTATAACGTATTTCATGTTTCCCACTTAAGGAAATTCGTGCACGACTCCGATATGACTATTTCACCTGATCAGTTGGATGATATCGAAGTAGAACCCGAGGCGGTTGGGAACTGCAAGCCGATTCGTATTGTCAAGCATGATATGAAGTAACTTCGAAGGAAAGTTGTGAATCTAGTCGAAGTTCAGTGGGGCGGGAATGAAAATGACTTACTTGGGAGACAGAGGAGAGCAATAGGAAGACATATCCAGAACTCTTTGCCTCGTAAGAACTTAATTGCAATTTAGTTTTCCGCATGCTAAGATAGATTTGTTTATTGTTTTGTATGTTTGATTGTTGTGAATGGTTGGTAGGCATGCGGGATCCTTTACTTGTTTCTTAGTTAAGGAATTTCGGGGGCGAAACTTCTTAAGGAAGGGGAATGTAACGACCCGCATTCTACGCATCAAGGGATCGTAAAATATTTATTTCTTTCTCATGCGAAGTCGTATAGCCATGTAACTTTGGGAGATGACTACTGGGGTCATTTCTCATGTTCATGATTTTTGCCGATTTTTAAATGACCGTTTTGCCCCTAGTTGATCTTGTTTCGGCCATAACTTTTGATTGGTAAGGAGTTTTGACTTGAAACCACTTCCATTAGATCCGGATGATGGTTTACCTTTCCATAGAGTGGTCACATTAGCCAAACGGACTCACCATTTGGGAGATATGGATGAAACAAGGTTTAGAAGGTGAAAAACAACTTAAACGGCCTAATTAGGGTGAGTAGCAAGAGGGCCCATAACCTATTTCGGGATTCGGGTTATGGGGAGGCTAAGAACAGTAGGAAAACAATTTTTATTTCATTTTTCAGCCTCTAAAACATTTCTCTAACCCTAACCATGGCCTTCACCTTCTAATTTCACGCCAAATCGCTCCTAATCGCTTTCTAATTGAAGATTAAGCCAAGCTACGTCAAATCAAGGGGAAATAACACCAAATCAGAGTTGGAGCTGCTGTGTTGCATTAGAATTCGACCCAAAACAGATAATATTTCGGATCTATAGTTGTTTGTGGCCAAGGTGAGTGATTAGCATTGTTTCTACACTAATTATAGCTAATTAGGGGTGATTAGTGTTAATTAACAAAATTATACATGATTAAATTCTGGAAAAATGTTTAGAAACTCTTAAACACTATTTTAGACCTCTGTTGGAAGTTTGGGTTAATTTGGTTAAGTTATGCTAATCCTTTCATTAGATTTGCTTAAACATGCTTAAAAGGAAAATATGGGTTTTGGGTATGTTTGATCCATTTTAACATATCATATTGTTGTTTTGGTGTTTGTGGTCGATTATACATGTTGCTAAGACTGTATGGTATGCTTTGTGATTGATTAGAAAAGTTAGAATGGTCAAAAACGCCGTTAGATGGCGTAAATAGCTCGTTGGAAGTGGTGTAGGAATTCAGATCGGATGGGAAAATGGAGGGCTGGATCGGATCGCCCTATGGGTCATGGAACACCATCACGAACCAAGTCATTTCCCCCGAACCGAAACGCATGCATTAAGTCATCGAGCACCATCATGAACCGAACCAACCCGCTCGCACTAGAAGACCACTACCCAGATGTTCTCCACGAACTGGGAAGCCAGCTCCGAACCGAACCGACCAGGACCATGGGGCTCACGATCTGAACCGCTGGAGGAAGGATATCACGAGCTGAACTGCTTACACCATGAGTTAGTGTATTGGACACGAACCGACCCAATAGGGGTGACCACGACCCGAACCGACCTGGAGAGTGTGCCATGAACCAGACCGCCTGCTTCATGACTCACGAACCGGGTGGAGACCGAACTGAAGATGAAGACCAGAACCCGAGATGCAAAGGTAGTCCAAATGGGAAGTAGAACATAGGATCTAGATGGGAACCAACGAGTAAACTTCATGATTGGATTTTGCTGCGGGACGTGTGCTAAGGAGTTGTCGACGTCCATAGCTTTGATTCACCAGGGAGAGACGATTATTAGGCTACGGATCAGTGCAGTGGGGTAGTTATTTCTTCATGGGGCAGAGTGATCGTAACATGGCTATGAGCTAGTGCAATGGAGTATTCATGACTTCATGGGGCAGAGTGGACATAGCAAGGACTAGTGGCTATGGATCAGTGCAGTGGAGTCGCCATGACTCCATGGGGATGAGTGATCATAGCAAGGATTTAGGTGATCAAAGTGGTTGACATCGTATGCTTTACGCACTGAGTGAGAGATGTGAGGATGGTTGCTATGTTTTTTTTACATCACTATGACATGCACACCCCTTCCCCCCGTTGTCTTTACACCCTATGTTAATGTCACCTTAGAGTATTGTACATCTTGTTGTGCTAACTCTTTGGTTGCAGGTCCAGGTTCAGCTATGGTTTAATATACCTGTTATTGTTCTGTTTGCTGCTTATCACTCATACCAGACTTTTGTCTGACCCAGAGTTTTATGTCTCTTCTTATTACTCTGTGTGCTCTTAAATGGGCAGACTAGAGACAGGTTAGGTGGCATGTGCGAGTAGCTGTACCAAAGACGAGCAGGAGGCTTCCACGTACGATATATATAAATATTCTCCTTGTGTCGCTGCTGGTCACTACTTTGGGCATTAGTAGTGTACTTTCTTATTTTGCTTTAGAGACAATTTTAAAAGTTAAAATAATGATGATGTGGAACATAAGCTGTATTTTGAATTTCCACTGCTATGATGATTATGGTTTAGTTCTCAGCTTATGCACTGTCTCGCCTGTTTTATGTCAAGTATGTTATTACTATATTTTATTCCATCCACTGTGAGACATTCTACAGGTTCCTTGTTAGTTCAAATTCCTTTCTTTGACGTCCGTCCCGTGCTGGTCAGGCATAGGCACAACGCACTTTCATTGGAAATGTCAGCTGGTGCGAGGCTGGTCGTCACACTAATTGTGACGACCAAAAACTTACCAGTAAAGGAAAGCCTAGATTGCTTTGAGAACAACACACATCAGAACACAAACTGAAGAACATTTTAGTGCTGATTACAACAATTACATCAGAGTACAAGAATGTAACAGAGTATGAATACTTATTATATAATAGAAATACAATAATTTCATAGATTTAAATTACATTTAAATAGCAGCGGAAAAATAATAAAATATACAACTGGAAGGAACACACGGATACAGAGCTTTCCGAATACCGCTTCAGCTGTAAGCCAGGACCCTGTAAACCTATCTGCAAAAGGCTACTCGACTGCCCGTGTGGAAAATATGGGCACCCGAGTTTGCCAGTGAAACAAACTACAGGTCAGTCATGGGACTGGTATGAGAAATCATAACTTATCTTATCTAATAATATGGCTAATCACAGGACCACGCCGCTGACGCGGAACGGGCTTACTCCATTGGATTGCCAGTGCATAAATTAAAGTAAATCGTTAAACAACGCAATGCTTTTTAGAAAAATGAAACCATTATAAGACTCAAGTCCCATCACACAATGCAACGCAAACCGGAGGATAGAGTTTTACCTTATAATGGTCAAAAGATGCTTGATACAATAAAACGGATTTAGTATTAGTGTGTGTATGTTTTAATAAAAACATTTCAATCATAATGTATCAATCATAGACGGCATAGTACCCCATCCTAATATGTCGCCATACTAGTTCTACAATCAAAACTGCAAGCTCGTATTGGAAGTTAGGTTTCCATCATGAGTCGAGGCTAGGGGCAAGCTCCTCTCCGATTCGAGACACTCTAGAAAATGCCTCAGGATCCCCCACAGTGAACCCTTAGAGCGGTAGGGCCGGTCCCCCCTATCAGCAGTGGATTAGTTATGCCTGAACACACGTTTCCCGGTTCCTTTGAACCTATAGTATGACCACTAATGGCCTATAAAATCCGAGGCGCCTCAAAATCCATCATCCACATAAGTAAAATGTCAGCGCTGGTAGTTCCCTGACATCACTCTAGCTAGAAAGAAACGTGTGCACTCCCTATGGTCCGTATCACGTTTTTGACTCATACAGGGGTGTGAGGCTCACGAAGTCATGATATACGCAAAGTTATGCCATAATAGGCTATACTTTGATCATCCCACAAGGCCCTGCTTTTCAACAAAAGCCTTGATCATTTGCATCTTGGCGTGCCACATTAACAATTCACGCCATGCGATCAATCACTATTAATATATACCACGGTGTTAAGCAGGGAATAAATCCTCCACCACCAAATAGACATACATTAACAGAAATCGATTTAATTCACATGGAACGAAATCCAATGTCAGACACGCATCCATTTACTAGCTTATGCTCTGTGTCTGACCGAAAACCAAATCCGAACAATCAACAATAGTCCGGATGGCCACCCCTGAAGCCCCTTCAAGGTAGCTACTCCCATCAAGGGTCTCTATAGCAACACATCCATTCCATGTGAAGATTGTCGGTCTTCAATCACCGTCTTCATGTTCGACTCTTCATCGTCGTAGAAATTATCCGGAATGGGTTGAACCCGGTGTTCCCGAATAACTCACGTATTTTATAATTAAAAATCATTTACTACAAAAACACATCCAACGCCTCATTCCAATTCAGAATTATTCTTCTAAATAAATATTCGTATTATTCTATCAAAGATAAATCCTTTAAGTTTATTCTTAAATCTTTCTTTTAAAGATTTATTAAGAACCCAATTTGGTTTTAAATATCACAAATCATTATTCAATGGTTAATTAAATTTAAGAAATTAATCTTATCTTCAACTGGGTTAAAGAACTAATGTCATTTTAAAACACCGTTCACGGTAAACCCAAAATCGAATTCCATTAAATACGGAATCTCCATAGAAATCAAATCAATATATGATCGTTATAAATTTCTGTATCCGACCAATAATATAAATGGAATAACGACAAAGCCTCTTAAGTTCCATATGTAGTATCGGTCTTCTTTTTAGAAGCTTATCTCGGTTATTATTAATTCGAATTCCATTCAATTCCAATTTAATATATTAAATTGGAAAACTTTACTTTTGGGAAAATTTCTATTTAAATCTTAAATAAAGATTTACAAATTTCAAATCATATTTTCACTGTCAGTTGGGTTAAAGAACAAGTGTCGATTAAAAAACATAGTTCACAATAAACCCAACTCACATTTCATCTTATTCCTATTACTAAATATAATTGAGAACTTTAATAATCTGAAATAAAAGATTATTCTTTTCATATGGGGTTTAAGAACAGTGTTATTTAAGACACTATTCACGACAAATCCAATTTATTCGATTTAATTTTCACTTAAATATTAACAAATTGGAAAACTTCATTAAATCTAAATTTAATGATTTACTTTAGTTAATAACTAGTTCATTTCAATAAAAATATTTTTCTAAAATATATCTTTTTCCTAAAATATTTTTTCTCAAAAATATATTTTCTAAAATATTCTTTTTCTAGAATATTCTTTATTGGAATGTGGCTCAACCAACAACCATATATTGCATGTAATCAATAATCCTGATGAATAATTATCAAACACTCAAATGACGACCAAAGTGGAATTTATAACTGTGTGAGCATTAAAGTAAATAATTAACGTTCATCACAGACTGTCAATCCATCGATTGACAGATAACTAAATGGATGCGTTTTTTACAGGTCCCTGTTATAGTTTCAAAATAGAAAAAAAACCCGGTCATAAACTTATTGTAAATTAGGTCCCTATTTTCTGAAAATTCAACAAAAAAATATTAAAAAATCATGTAAATTCGTAATTAAATAAAACATGTAAACGCTAAAAAATTCAGAACAAAAAATCATCAAACAAGGCGTCAAAAATAAAAAAAAACAGAAAAAACGAAATTTCCAGTTAAATGCATAATAGTATGCACATATATCATTTTCCTGCATACATCCGTGCTTATTTTTCACTACATTCATCTTCGTTGATTTTTCTTCATGCAAATACATGCATGTGCAAATATTTCAAATACTTGCACACATTTGTGCAGGTTTATTTTCAGATTTTAATCCGAACACAGCTTACGGAAAAGTTGCATACATATATGCAATTATCAGTAATAACTGCATAAATGTATGCAACTATTTTTTTTTTTTTTGATTTCCGTACAATCCTGACATTATTTCCAGATTTTAGATTTTTTTTTTATGAACGAAAGCACATTTTTTTAAAAAAAAAATAGAAAAAGGCGGAAGTAATAAAATAGGGGGCGAGTTTAAAATTTTCAAAACTTTTTTTTTATATAAATTAGGTCCCTACTTTTAGCCAGTGTGTTATCCTATAAAAATGTTGCACACATGTGTGCATGTTTTCTGAGAAATTTGCACATTTGGATGCAAATAAAAAATGAATTGAAATATGAACTTAAATCTATGCGCTGGAAGAAATGCAATAATTGCACATATGCATGGAATAAAATCAAAAACGTGCATAATATTATGCATTTAACTGCAGTTTTTTCTGTTTTTTTGCTGTTTTCTTCTTTCTGACATTATTTTTGTTGTTTTTTTAACTGATTTTTTTGTATAATGCATAATATATTTTATTACTAATTTACGATTTTTTTTTTATTTTTTTAATTATTATTTTATAAGTTTTGAAAACAGGGATTTAATTTATATTAAGTTTATGACTGGATGTGAGCCTAATTAAGTTTCAAAATAGGGATGTGAGCCTAATATTCACTAACTAAATATTGGGATTAGTGTGTATCCGATATCATCCCAATACCCGTGTGGGGTTTCATCCAACAATCAAATAATAAATTATTTGTGCACTTGGGTGATGTGTAAAAATTTATCGACCCAATCACATAAACAAGTCGTATGACTTGTAAATGGAAGTGTAGTATTCAGTTTGAATATACTAACCATATATTTAACATATCCAACATTATAACATCACAAACATCTATTTCAATTCTTTTTATTGTTAACAAATGACGATAAAATCTTAACTCTTAATTATTGACCAAAATATATATTTTTGGTCTCATTCGTTTTAATGACAAAATGAATATTTTACTTCATCTCTTTTAAAATGACAAAAATATCTCTTTTATTCTAATTCTTTTAAAGTGACTAAAATGTCTCTTTTATTCTAATTCTTTTCGATGTACAAAACATGATAATTTGTCAAATTCATTCTAATGTACAAAATATGATAATTTTGTCTAATTGACTTCTAATGTACAAAATATGATAATTTGTCTAATTCATTTCTAACGTACAAAACATGATAATTTGTCTAATCTTCTCAAGTAAACAAAAAATGTTATTTTTGTCTTCATTCTTTTTAATGTATAAAGAATATACATTTCAACTCATACTTTTTAAATGTATGAAAATATACATTTTGGTTAGACTCTTTTTAATGACCAAAAATATTCATTTTCATTTGACCCTTTTTAATATATATAAAACAAAAATCACTCTTATATAATTCTTATTTAAGGACAAAATGTGATTTTTGTAAAATCCTCATTAAGTGACAAAATGTATGTTTTTGTCAAACTCTTTTCAAATGTTCATTTTTGTCTAATTCCCTTTAAGGTACAAAAATATTCATTATCAATTATTCTTTTTAATTTTTATTTATTTATTTATTTATTTTCATGTATAAAAATATACATTTTCCATTCACAACTTTTTAGTATATAAAAATATACATTTTCATTTCATTCTCTTTAATGTATCAAAATATACATTTTCATTTCATAACCTTTTAAATAAACAATAATGTAAATCTTAGTCTAATTCCTTTAAATATACAAAATGTATATTTTCTTCTCTAATGTCATATTTGTCATAAAATGTAAGTTCCATTTCTAATGTCATCTTTTACATAAAATGTAAATTCTTATCAAATCCTTTTAATGTTAACAAAAATGTATATTCTTATCAAATCCTTTTAATGTTAACAAAAAAGCATATTCCTATCAAATCCTATTTATGTAAAACAGAATGTGATGATCTTGTCTAATCCTTTTAATATAAATAAAATATTAAATTTGTCTAATCCTTTTCAAGGTATAAAAATGTTGTTTTTCTTTTCCTAACCAAGTTTCCAATCAAAAATGTTATTTTTGATTTTCACAACACATTTCAACTAATATGTTGTTTTTATTTTTCTAATCAAGTTTCCAATCAAAAATGTCATTTTTGATTTTCACAACCCATTTCAACTGAAATGTTGTTTTTATTTTTCTAATCAAGTTCTAATCAAAAATGTCATTTTTGATTTCATGGTAACATTTAGAAGAAATGGTATTTTATTTCAATTCTAATATATCATAAAAGTGATATGTTTAGTTTTAGCTAATTAGTTTTGACAAAAGAAATATAATTTGTTTCGTCTACAAGGTTTGACAAAAATGATATAATTTGTCTCAAATAAATGGTTTGGACAAAAGTAATGTCTCAACTAAATGGTTTGGACAAAAGTAACATATAAAAGAGTATTCTATTGTTTTGAACCTTTCTATGTGTTCTAATAACAAATAAAAGAATACTTTTATTTGTTTATACTTTCTATATATTCTTAGGTCATATAAAGGAATATTTTATATGTAAATAATTTCCTATATATTTCAGTGACCGATAAAAAGAGATTTTATTTGTGTATCAATTTCTATATTCAAATATAACAAACAAAAGAGATTTTGTTTCTACACAAATTTCCGTACGTTAACATGACAAATACAAACATGAATATTTTCTAGTATAGACCATTCAATCCAGTCGTTATTCGTGATCACATACAACCAATAACACACATATGAAGTTCACATCGCAATCACACAATAATCAACATCGAATATATATATACAACATCAATCATGAATTTATATAGAATAAATATAAATTTTACATTCGTAATAAATAAATAATTTTAATTTATAAAATAGAAATCTCACCTTGCTTTTAATTCAGATCTGAAATTTCCTCAAATTTTGGTTTGCTCTGTTTCATTCCTAGTCAGTTATGTGCTGTAGCATTTTCCGTTGCGAATCCAACACTTCTGAAATCATTCGATTTCGTTTCTGTTTGCAAAAGTTATCGTTGTTTAAACATTATACAAATTAAATAATTAATTAATTAGTGATTAGTTTAACCCTTCCCTTAATCTTTTCCTCATCATCGTTCTCTCGCTCAGGAAAACAGAACCCAACTCGTTCCGAAAGAGAACCCGCTCGCGCCCGCTTCCAGAAGCCACCAGCACCCGATCGGACTTCGCCATGGTCTCGGCCTTCGCACCTTGCCCCACCGCCGCCATCCATGGTGCAGCTCGCACCCCTGTACTGTCGTGAAAACGAGCTCGAATGCTCGAGCTTTGAGCCGCCAATCCTCCCACACCACCTCACGAAAACGCATCTCATCCGTTGATTTAGAAGAGGATGAAGAGGCGAGCAATTTGGCCATAGGGATGAAGGTCGATTGATGTTCGGGTTTGGGGAATTTGGGAGAGGAAGTGTGGAACGCCGTGGCCATTGATTCAAAACATATGGCGGCTGATGTATTAGGTTTTAGGGTTACCGTATACGTATGGTATATATAGGTGTATTCTTAGCGTATATTATTTAATTTAAATTCATTTAAATGCAATATAACTTCTATATCGTATCGAACTCTAAATCAAACCCAACAAGTGTCGCTCCTAGCTAATAACCCCCATTCCGGACACAATGGAATATATTTCGTAACCCAGTTCGGCTGTTATGATATGTTTTTCTTTAAATTTAATTATAAATCATTTAATTATTAAATTCAAACGTACATTTTAAATTACCGGGGTTACATACTGAATCTAAAAATTACAGAAAATTTATTTCTAGTTATGTTTTGACGATATGGTTCTAACGAGACTAATTTCATCGAATTCTGAGACCGTTTGAAAAATGGCCATTTTCAAGTCGATTAAAATTAACTGAAACTGACAAAACACGATTTCTTCTGCCATGCTCACATATTAATTCGAAAAATTATGAAAATTGAAACCTAGCAATAATTTGACATTCCGGTTCCAACAAAAGTAGTTTCGTCGAAAACCGAGGTCGTTTGAAAAATGGCTATTTTTAAGGCCAATATATTTACTTAAAATATATATAAATTCTACAACGACTTTTCTAAATTTTAAGCAGGACATAACTTACAAATTATAAAGTGAAATTTCAGTTTTTCAGATTTGTTAGAAAGATATGATTAATCAGATTTAAATATTTCTTGTTTCGTTCAATTCTGATTTAAAATGAATCCTGTATAGTCAGTCAAATTTCAAATTCAAATTTTTTAACTGCAGCGCTCTTTTAAACTCCTTTATAATTGAATTAAATTTATTCGTTTTAAAATAAATTTTTGATCGTTCTTATTTAAAATAAATTATTTTAAATATTAAAATGCATTAAAATTTCTAAACTAATTTTTTTTAAATTGGCCCCAAAATCCCGGGTCGTTACAATCGCCCCCACTTAAAATCTTTTTGTCCTCGAAAAGGAACATAGTTAAAAGTTGTTTAATTAACCTACTCAACTAAATTTTATTTATTAGTTTCAATTAATTATCATTCTAATATTTTAATTAGTGAAACTAATTATCAAACATCACAACCAGCAATCAATTAGGTGATTAACTTTTCAAATATATATACATTTATATATAGTCAAAAATCATATTTTAGTGTAAATCACAACAATGTGTACTAACTAAGTTTTGCTTCTCATACCCGTCAATGGAAATATATAGAAATCCCACTTTCGAGACTCGAACATAAGTACTGGTGATGGTGCACCGATCATCAGAATTATCTCCGGGCGACTAGAGTGTGATTCTATATCTATCTCGTATATTAAAACTTCGAATAACCGTTAATTACTCGTATATTCGAAACCTTTATATACTTGATTGTCCATATTAAAATATAATAATATATTCAAATACGTATTTTAAGATAAAAATTTCAAAACTAAATTTGTTTTTACTTTTATTTTTAAAGAAAATAATACTCTTCACACTCGTTCTAGGATACTACTGATCCCATCTCTAACGAGTTATTCTCATTGGATATTACTAATCTAATCTCTGATGAATTCTTCCGTTCGGTTCTAATGTGTCTTGTTCCCGAGCTCTGTAAACCAAAGCTCTGATACCACATGTGACGACCCAAACTTCCCAGTAAAGGAAAACCTAGATTGCTTTGAGAACAACACACATCAGAACACAAACTGAAGAACATTTTAGTGCTGATTACAACAATTACATCAGAGTACAAGAATGTAACAGAGTATAAATACTTATTATATAATAGAAATACAATAATATCATAGATTTAAATTACATTTAAATAGCAGCAGAAAAATAATACAAATATACAACTGGAAGGAATACACGGATACAGAGCTTTCTGAATACCGCTTTAGTTGTAAGCCAGGACCCTGTAAATATATCTGCAAAAAGCTACTCGACTGCCTGTGTGGAAAATATGGGCACCCGGGTTTTCCAGCGAAACAAACTACAGGTCAGTCATGGGACTGGTATGAGAAATCTTAACTTATCTTATTTAATAATATGGCTAATCATAGGACCACGCTGCTGACGCGGAACAAGTTTACTCCATTGGATTGCCAGCGCATAATTTAAAGTAAATCGTTAAATGTAACACCCCGAAAATTCTATAACTGTGAAATTAACAAATTAAAGTATAATTAATCTGAAATCAAAGAACTAAGTGAAACGGGATACGCCATTGCGTTCGTCTCGGAAAAATACGCGAAATAGAGTCCGAGTTTTCGAAAAACGGAGTCCGTATGAAGAAGATATGGCCTTCGGAAGTTTTGAATTAAATTTAAAATTCAAACAGAATTAAATAATTAAATATTCCGAAATGGGGCCCAATGGGCCAGGCGGATAAAACACCCGCCTAGCCACCCAGGTCGACTGGGCTGTCGACCTGGGCTACCCATGTCGACAGGGCTGTCGACAGCCCTGTCGACAGGGGTATCGACCTGGTCCAGCCCAGTCAACCTGGCTGGCCAGGTCGGTGTGTGGTCGAATTTCTATGGTCTGCTTTGTCACTAGGGCTAGGTGGCAAGTTTTTATTGGTCTCTCTATCTAATGAATGGCTATGATCTAACCTAGCAACATCAATGGTCCTAATCAATTCCTAACCTCTATATAAACAACCCTAGACTAAACCATAATCTATTCATTCAAATTAAGAACATAGCCGCCATGTTGCTGAGGAACGACTAAGAGTAGCCGCCAACTAGAGAGAGGATTAGGGAGAAAGTTCTAAAGCCTAAAGCAATTCAAGTAACCTAAAGCTAAACAATTCAACAAAGGAATCGTGTCTCTTAATTAGAGAATTCGCCGCAACCATTGTAAGTAGAGTATTACTTTGGTATTAATAAACAACTGTGTTGATGTGTATGCTTGAATTGTGGCAATGGGAGTAATTCATATTTGTGCAACATTATGTTATTTATTATAAAGGACTACATGCGGTAGTTCTATGCAAGTATACGTTTGGAATATTGCGCAAATTGTGTAATCTATATTGAAGCTACATGTATGTAGTTAATTGAAATTTATGAAAGTTTGGGGCTTTGTTATTATGCCATTATGATGTATATTTTTGTGCATAAATCATTTTGCAAGTAATTGAAACAAGTTTGGTTGTTATAGTTCATATGAAACTATGTTGGAATTTTGACACCATAATCCATGTATTAAAGTCATGCTTTTGCAAACTTATGAATATGGCTAGGCTATGAATGATATTTGGCATAATTGAAAATCCATGATTAAGTCTATCTTGTTTACAAAGAATTATATGATGACATATGTGAGACATGGCTAGGTTAGACTCAAAAATCCCTTTTTGCAAGTTTAAAGCAAACACCATGGTTAGGAATATTTATGCATAAGTATGTTTATACCATCGTTATGTGATTAGGCTTAAATCATGATTAAGTTGAATTATGCCATGCCTATGCAAGAAGTATTTTATGCCCTGCTTATGTTTGACAATATGCCATGTTTATGCTAGAAGTATTTAGGCCATGCTTATGTTTGACATTATGCCTAAATAAGAATATAGGTTCATGTTGTAGTTAAACCTATGCAAGTTTACATGCCTTGATTTATGTCACCTATGTTTTATGACCAAAATACATGTCACCACTATGCAAGTACACCAATTTCTATTATGTATTTTCCAACGTCATATGCAAGTTCATGCGCTCACTTTCCCCTCTTTGTGTATACGCCATAAGCCTCCCCTTTTCGCATGGCTAAGTTGGGCTTTAAAAGGCTAAGCCCAATATATATAAACGGACGTGTAAAACGGGGGAAAATAACGTTGGGTTAAAATTAATTAATGAATGAAAATATAAATAGAAGGGCCCAAATTCAAGTATGGGTTGGGCCCGTGGTGGGTGTAATCTTTACACCATTAACTTAATAATGGGCCGCAAATATTTACATATAAATAAAGAAGAATGACAAGATATGTAAATGTAGAAAATACGATGTGTTTAACCCGAGGTTGGATTGAGTTGTGATGTAAACCTGCCCGGAACCGCCCGGCTGTCCAGTAGTCACAACAATACCTATCCAATGTGGGAGGTTAAACATGGAGCCCAGCAAGGACCCCAGGTTAGACTGAGTTGTGGCGTAAGACTGCCCGGAACCAACCGGCAACAGGCAGCCACAACAATACCTGTCTAATGTGAGAGGTCAGGGCCTTAATAAGACAATTAAGGTTGAGTCAGGATTGTTAGGATTAAGTGAACTAAAGACTTAATCAAAATGGAACATGCTAAACTAAACGGACTGGTGGGGGTTAGGTAGGAAACACTTAACCAACTTAGCATGTTGGCTAGAGATAGAAAACCTAGTAACGGGGGACCCTTTTCAGCAGTAACCCTAAAAGGTGTATCAGGATACCCTGTAACTAGGCAGGGTGGGGCACGATTACTAGGCTGATTGTAAGAGGTCAAAGCGACGGCGGTGGTGTAGCAGTGTAGGTTCTAACGGAGTGCGGGCGTGCACACACTCCGGCACAGAAAAATAAGGCACTGGACACCAGTAGCATACCTGTGCACTCTAAGGTTGTGTCGGGTTGCCACTATGGGACTTGATACACCCCATGGCGGGACCAGCATAGGTAACTACAGACATCGGGGGCCGTAAGACACATGGAACTATGCGAGTAGGAGCCGATCATCATAGAATGGATCACACCACCCTGATTTTGGGGTGCCAGTTGGAAACTAGTTAAATGGGTTCAGAGATTAACATGGGGTACGATAGTATATTCGACCCTAGACAACTTAACCAAGTTCATAGTGCTTGCCCACTTCTTGTTTATACTTATCATACCCAGTTCTTTATTCATAGACAAAGTAGTACTAGACTTACTCAGGCTTTATGTCTGACTCTATTTTTCTTTCGTCTTCTTTCTTCCGTTCCCCCCCCCAGGTCCTCAGGGAGGGAACACAGCAGCTTGACCAGCCTTAGCATCCAGCTTGAAGAAGAGAAATGTATAGCTTGGACTTTCCTGTTTTGAACTATGGCTTTGGACAATCACTATGAGGGCTTTGCAGTTTATCTATGTTTTATTTATGCTTCTTTAAATCATGTACTCAAGACAGATTATGAAAGTATTATGTTATGTTTTTGGAAAGGATGTTGTTGTAACACGTATTTGACTTTATGAAATAAAAGTTTGTTGTTCTTCCGCTGTTTACAAATATGTGTTCTTATATCTGTCTTGTATATCTGTGACTTGTACTTATAAACCTCCACCAAAATTAGGGCATTCCCTTTGAGAGTGACCCTAACGGAGGTGGGGTGTTTCACTTGGTATCAGAGCATAGGTTTACTAGATAAGATAAAAAGTTTTGAAAATTTATTTTCAAAAAGGAAATTTAAAGAAGCATTTTTAAAGGAAAAATATTATTTTATTTTAAAAAGGCAAAGTCCACTCCCCAAAGCCATAGGTACTATCTCTTATCCTTCGTTTTGAATCTTTCCTTTTTGTTTCAGCATGTCCCAAGAACTTAACTTGCCGGAAGGGGTACCAATACCTGGTTGGTTTAGACGGTTCTTAGAAGCAAGGGCCACTCAGCCAGGTCCTACTATTCCTCCTCCCCCAACGGAAGGAAATCATCCAGTTGCAGCGGCACCTTTTCCTCCACCTCCTCCTCGGGGAAACACTTTTGCTAAGATATGTAAAGATTTTAAAGCTATGGGAGGAAGGATTTCCATGGAAATGAGTCCTTCGTAGCAGCTAGGAATTGGCTGAAAGAAACTGAGGACCTATTCATCATCTTTGAGGTTGAAGATAGACAAAAAGTACAATTGGCAGTGTGGCTATTGAAGGGCGAGGCTTCCTACTGGTGGGAAGTCACTAATGCTGAAAGACCAGTGGAGACGTGGGAGGACTTTAGGGCAAGGTTTGAGACTAAATTTCTCTCAGATGCGGAAAGAAGTTTGCAGTTGGAAAAATTCTTATTTCTTAAGCAAGGAGACAAGACTGTCAGAGAGTATGTGAATCAGTTTGATGAGCTGGCTAGGTTTGGGCTTGACCTAGTCAACACCCCGCACAAGAAGGCTCTCCGTTTCGTTAAGGGGTTGAATGAGCCATTACACAGTTTGGCCATGACCCATATACCCATGGGAGCCACGTATGAAAGATTGGTGCAGATGGCATTGCTGAACGAAGAGGACAAGGGCAAGAAGGAGACCAAGGCAGAAAGCTCTCAAGGGAAGAATGAGGGTTTGCAGCCTAAGAAGACAGACTTTAAGAAGGGCGGAAAGGGCAACAAAGAGAAGAGGAAGTGCAATTTCTGTGGCAAAGTGGGGCACTTAGTAAAGGACTGCCGGAAGAAGAAGGCTAAGGAGAATGGTGGGTGCTTTTCGTGCGGTCAGACAGGCCACAGGGCTAAGGACTGCCCAAGGAAACGAGGACAGGGGCAGGGCACTGGATCCACCCCAGGGGCACAGGTTCATGTGCTAGAAGCGCCACCATTGCAACAGCGAGGTATAAATACTTCTGTAGAAAGTGTAGTTTATCTTTATGATCACCCCGTTCGCACTTTATTTGATTCCGGCGCATCACACTCCTTTATCTCGTCTGCTTTAGTAGAATCTCTGCACCTAAAAACTAGTATGGTAGAGGACCCCTTAATTGTTTCAAACCCAATTGGGGGCCCAGCTCATTTGTCTATGATCTGTTTGGGATTGAAAATTTCCATTCTAAGTGTTGAATTTCAATGTAGTGCCTTTGTTTTGGGCTTTTCGGGGTATGGTTTGATTTTGGGTATGGATTGGCTATCCAGTAATGGGGCCATCCTTGATTGTGAGAAAAGGGTTGTTAGGCTCCTAACCCAGCTCGGTAATACTTTGGAAATTTCTTGTAATCCCTCGTATGCGGTTATGCTTAGTTATCTTGAATCGCTAGATGCCTCCGTTGAAAACTTGCAATCAGTTAGAGTGGTCCGGGAATATCCGGATGTCTTCGAAGAGGTGAAGGGCTTGCCTCCGAAGCGGGAAATAGACTTCCGCATATATCTTGTAGATAATGCAAAGCCCGTTGCATTGCCCGTTAGACATATGGCTCCACGAGAAAGGAAAGAGCTCAGTAAACAGATTAAAGAGCTTCTAGAAAAGGGGTTCATTAGGAGGAGCATTTCAGAATGGGGCGCTCCAGTGGTGTTCGCTACAAAGGCGGATGGTTCACTCCGTCTATGTGTTGACTATAGGGAGCTCAACAAGCTAACGAAAAAGAATATGCACCCTCTCCCTAGAATTGACGATTTATTTGACCAGCTAGTAGGAGCGTCTGTTTTCTCCCAACTCGATTTAGCAACCGGTTTTCATCAGCTAAGGGTGGCTGAAGATAGCATCGATAAAACGACGTTCAGAACCCCAGACGGTTTCTTTGAATGGCTTGTCATGCCTTTCGGCTTGACAAATGCACCTGCGTACTTCGTGGACCTGATGAGTAGGGTATTTAGAGATTTCCTCAACAAATTCGTAGTGGTCTTCGTAGATGATATCCTTATCTTCTCAAAGAGTGAAGAGGAACATGCTCAGCACTTAAGGGCAATCATGGAAACTTTGCGAGTCCATCAACTAAAAGCCAAGTTCTCCAAATGCCACTTTTGGAGAGAAGAGGTGAGGTTCCTTGGGCACATAGTATCCAAACAAGGGTTAGCAGTGGACCCCGCTAAGGTAGTGGCGGTACAGGATTGGAAGACACCAAGGAATGCAACTGAGGTCCGAAGCTTTCTAGGGCTAGCAGGTTTCTATCGAAAATTCATAAGGGATTTTGCGAAAATTTCAGCTCCGCTCACGAAATTGACCAAGAAGAATCTAGTATTCAATTGGGATTTGGGTTGCGAGCTTGCTTTCCAACGACTGAAGAGGGCTCTCACAACAGCCCCAGTTTTGACGCTGCCAGATGGGAGCAAGATGTTCACTGTTTATACGGATGCATGTGGGACAGGGCTAGGCGCCGTCTTAATGCAAGTAGGAAGGGTAGTAGCTTATGGCGGGAGGCAGTTGAAGGTGCACGAAAAGAACTACCCAACCCACGATCTTGAGTTAGCCGCCATCGTCTTTGCACTCAAGTCTTGGCGACACTATCTCCTAGGTGAGAAGTTCGAACTTTACACTGACCATAAATCGTTGAAATATCTTTTCTCGCAGAAAGATCTTAACTTGAGGCAACAAAGATGGATGGAGTTTCTTGCCTCGTACGATTTCGAAATCTCCTATACTCCGGGCAAAGGCAACGTAGTGGCAGACGGGTTGAGCCGAAAGAAATTGACCCTAAGCCCGTTGTTTGTTGAAAGACAAAGCCTAGAGTTTAGAGCCAGTTTCGACTTTAGGCCTTCCTCCGATTTCGTACCAGGCTTGCTAGCATCTCTCGAAGTGCGCCCAACTTTAGTAGATTCAGTAGGGGCAGCACAACGCGAAGACCCTCAGCTTGTGGAAATAATCGATAGGCTAATTAGGGGTGAGACTTCAAGTCACCTCAACAGATACTCCATTGACGATAAGGGTGTACTAAGGCGAGACGGAAGACTATGCGTCCCACAGACAAACGATTTAATAAAGAAGGTTCTCGAGGAACCACATCACTCCAAGATGACGATACACCCAGGCGGAGATAAAATGTACAAAGACATAAAAAGGACTTTCTTCTGGAATGGCATGAAAAAGGACGTGGCAGAATTCATTTCTAAATGCATGGTGTGCCAACAGGTTAAGGCGGAACAGAAAAAGCCTGGCGGACTACTACATCCTCTGGAGGTCCCGCAGTGGAAGTGGGATAGCATCTCAATGGACTTCATCGATGGGCTGCCTAGGTCTAGGAGAGGCAACACTAGCATTTGGGTAATAGTGGATAGGCTTACTAAAAGCGCCCACTTTTTACCTGTCAAAAGTAGAAGAACTGCCTCATCCCTAGCATCATTTTACCTTAAGGAAATCGTTCGACTCCATGGAATACCATCTAGCATTGTTAGTGACCGAGACCCCATCTTCACCAGCGAGTTTTGGCGGAGTCTGCAAGAAGCAGTAGGAACGCAGTTATGCTTGAGCACAGCCTATCATCCCCAAACCGACGGCCAACAGAGAGAGTGAACAGAGTTTTGGAAGACCTTTTAAGGCTATGCGTCCTTGACTTCGGAGGGACATGGGAAGACCACCTTCCTTTGGTGGAATTTGCCTACAACAACAGCTATCAAGCAACCATCGGAATGGCGCCCTTCGAAGCTTTATACGGAAGACCGTGCCGATCGCCCACTTGTTGGTGGGAGTCCACAGATAAGCTCATACTTGGACCAGACATGATCCGAGAGACCTCAGAGAAAGTAGACTTAATACGAAGAAGGATGAAGACGGCCCAAGACAGACAAAAGTCCTATGCCGACAAGAGGAGGACCGACCTTGAATTTGGAGTTGGAGACAGAGTTTTTCTCAAGGTATCACCGCTAAGGAACATTGTTCGTTTTGGAACCACAGGAAAGCTAGCGCCAAGATTCGTAGGGCCATTCCCTATTATCGAGAAGATTGGGAAAATGGCCTATAGATTAGAGCTACCCGAGAAGTTGGCTGGAGTCCACAACGTCTTTCACGTGTCACATCTCCGAAAATGTCTGCATGAGTCTGCTGAAGTGGTAGAGCCAAATATCCTCGAAGAGGCCGAAGTGGAGCGCGAAGCAACCATAAGGAGAGCTCCAACCCGCATCTTAGGAACGGAAGTGAAGAAGCTACGCAACCGCGAAGTCAAGCTCGTCAAGGTTCAGTGGAGCGACGCCGAGGGAGACGCGACTTGGGAAACTGAAGCTAGAATACGTACAGCTTACCCTTTTCTGTTCGAGGGTACATCCTTGATCTTTCCTTTTTCCTTAAGTTGCGCTTTTATCTATCTTTTTAGGTATATTTCCTCGACCGTATCTTTTAGGTAGAAACCTTTTGGATGGAAACATGTAGTTGAAACATGTTATGGATGATGGTTGCAAGTGGTTGCAAGTGATTGCTAGTGGTTGCTCGTGGTTGCATATACACACACAATCTAGGTTTTAGATCGGCTCAGTCACTTCATATTGCATATGCATATATGTTTGCATTCATATGTGGTTGAATTTTTATGTGTTGTCATGTGGATGTTGCATTTGTATTGAATGATTGTGCACTCATGTAGAATCAAGAATAGTAAAATTTGCATACATAATGGATTCATGGCACTTACATAATTCGCATTAAGGAGGTCAACTGAATCAGTAGACCGCCTGATTTTTGCATTAGATAAGTACATGCACACACACACACTTCGCATATGATCATGAAGCATTAGAAATCTTTTAAGGACAATGGATGCTCGTGTTTGATGGATGAGTAGATGGATGATTGGATGTTGGGATATACATTCCTCCTAACTTGAAGATTTCGGGGACGAAATCCTTTTAAGTGGGGAGAATGTAACACCCCGAAAATTCTATAACTGTGAAATTAACAAATTAAAGTATAATTAATCTGAAATCAAAGAATTAAGGGAAACGGGATACGCCATTGCGTTCGTCTCGGAAAAATACGCGAAATAGAGTCCGAGTTTTCGAAAAACGGAGTCCGTATGAAGAAGATATGGCCTTCGGAAGTTTTGAATTAAATTTAAAATTCAAACAGAATTAAATAATTAAATATTCCGAAATGGGGCCCAATGGGCCAGGCGGATAAAACACCCGCCTAGCCACCCAGGTCGACTGGGTTGTCGACCTGGGCTACCCATGTCGACAGGGCTGTCGACAGCCCTGTCGACAGGGGTATCGAACTGGTCGAGCCCAGTCAACCTGGCTGGCCAGGTCGGTGTGTGGTCGAATTTCTGTGGTCTGCTTTGTCACTAGGGCTAGGTGGCAAGTTTTTATTGGTCTCTCTATCTAATGAATGGCTATTGTAACGACCCGGAAAATCCGAGCTAATTTAAATTTTTTATTTTTAAGTAATTTAGTTGGAAAATGAGGCAGAATTTAAAATTTTCATTTTAAATAATGATTAAAGCCAGAGAACGTCTTCGTGAACAATTTGTCAATCTGAAACAAGGAAATATGACAGTTGCTGAATATGCGATGAAATTTGATGAGCTTTCCCGTTATGCCCCTAACTTAATTCAAGACCCAACTGAGAAGAACAAGAAATTCATTAAGGGCCTCGCTACAAAGTATCTGAATAGGGTTACAGCTCATATCGATCTTCCCTTCCATGAAGTTATTACCTTTGCCAGCCGCTACGAGGAAAATGATGAGTCTGCCCAACAAGAGAGAGCAAAGAATCAGAACAATAGCCAGAAGGAGCAGACTAGCAAGAAACCTGAGACAGGAAATTCTTCAGCTGCAAAGCCACAGGGGAAGAAGAGAGACCGGAGCAAGGTGACATGCTTTAATTGTGGCAAGACCGGGCACTTTGATTACGAGTGTAAAGCGCCGAAAAGAGTCAAGAGAAACGAATCAGGCCCCAGTCAGAACCGGGGTCAGAGCTCTCAGAAACAGGGTCAGAATTCTCAGAATAGTGGCCAGAATCCTCACCGCAACCTGGAATGCTACAACTGCCATCAGAAGGGGCATATCAAGCCAAATTGCCCATTGCTGAAGAATGCTCAGGTGGCACATGTATATGAGGGTACGACTACACCAACTCCTACCGAGGGCCCAGGTACACCTGATGTTTTAAGTGGTACTCTTAACATTAAAAACATCCCTATTACTGTCCTATTTGACACCGGGGCAGTACGTAGTTTTATTTCTTCTGACACCATTAAAAAGCTAAAATTAAGTCCAAGGAAACTTAAAGAATTAATTAGAGCCTATAGTCCGATAGGAGGTTCCCTTGTTCTAGATCAATACTGTAGAGTGCCGATCTCCTATTCTTGTTATCAGTTCCCCTTTAATCTGATTGTCATGAATTTCTCTGGTTATGACATTATATTGGGAATGGATTGGCTAACCAAATTTGAGGCTGAGTTGGTATGTGCTAAGAGGATTATCAAAGTCAAAACTAAGCTTGGCAATATCACTATACCCTGCCACGGCTCAGCCACTGACAGAAAAGAATTCTGGTCCTCTCTAGAAGTCACTCCTACTTCTATTGAGGAAATCCCTATTGTCAGGGATTATGCCGATGTATTCAAAGAAGTTGAAGGCTTACCTCCACGAAGAGAAATCAACTTCAGAATTGACTTGGCTCCGAATGCAAGGCCTGTCGTACATCCTATTCGGAGAATGTCACCCAAAGAAAAAGAAGAGCTGAGAAATCAAACCAACCAACTTTTGTTTAAGGGCTTGATCAGGCCTAGCTTCTCAGAATGGGGCGCAGCCGTGGTGTTCGTTCCAAAATCAGACGGTACCCTCAGGTTATGTGTGGACTACCGTGATCTCAACAAACAAACTCTGAAGAACAAATACCCGCTACCTCGTATTGACGACTTGCTCGACCGCTTGCATGGGGCGCGAGTTTTCTCTAGAATGGACCTAGCTACAGGCTTCCATCAACTTCGCATCGCAGAAGAATGTGTGCCTCTAACTGCTTTCAGAGGGCCGGATATCTTTTATGAATGGCTGGTAATGCCTTTCGGTCTATGTAATGCTCCAGCATATTTTGTTGATCTGATGAATAGGGTTTTCAGGGATGTTATAAATAAATTTGTGCTCGTGTTCATCGATGACATCCTCATTTTTTCTAAATCTACTGCTGAGCACGAACAACATCTGAGGGAAGTCTTGGGGATTTTGCGTAGAAATGTGCTGAAAGCCAAATTCTCCAAATGCATATTCTGGCAAGAAGAGGTGAAATTCCTCGGACACGTCGTATCAAAAGAAGGCATTTCAGTTGATCCGGGAAAAATCTCAGCCATCCAAGACTGGAAGCAACCTCGAACCCCCACCGAGGTCAGAAGCTTCTTAGGGCTGGCTGGTTATTATCGGAAATTTGTCAAAGATTTTTCGAAGATTGCTTGTCCATTGACAAACCTGACCAAGAAACATACAAAATTTATTTGGACGCCCGAGTGCGAGAAAGCCTTCCAAGATTTAAAAGAGAGGTTGACCAATGCTCCTGTGTTGACCATTATAGATGGCAATCAGGATCTGACAGTATGGACTGACGCTTCTCATCAAGGTTGTTTCCTTTATATTAATCAACATGTTAGGGATAACAATTTCTTTTATTGTCAAATCTCATCTTAACATGTTAGTCCTTTATCCATTCAAGGTATTGGGGCGGTGCTGATGCAGCAAGGCAAAGTGGTCGCATATGCTAGCCGCCAATTGAAACCGCATGAAAAGAATTACGCCACTCATGATCTTGAGCTAATGGCGATCGTGTTTGCTCTTAAAATTTGGAGGCATTATCTCTTGGGTGAGAAGTTTGAAGTATACACGGATCACAAATCCTTGAAGCATCTTTTTACCCAAAGAGATTTGAATATGAGGCAGCAACGCTGGATTGAATTTCTTGCATCATATGATTTTGTTATCCTATATACTCCAGGGAAAGCCAACGTTGTAGCCGATGCGCTCAGTCGAAAGAATACAGATGGTGAAAAACTCCTTCTCGCCAATCTCGTTATTACTTCTACTCTGATTGATAAGATCTCCGCTCTCCAGAAGGATGATAAATTTATTCAGAGGATTATCAAAAGAATTCAGGATGGCGAATCCACTAGCTTCCAAATTGACGACAGAGGGGTTCTGAGGCTATCTGGCCGAATTTGTGTTCCATACATTCCTGAGCTCAGAAGGGAAGTTATGGATGAGTGCCACAAATCTAAGCTTAGTATTCATCCAGGGGTGAGCAAGATGTATCAAGACCTCAAGCGCACATTCTGGTGGAAATCCATGAAGAGAGATATTTCTATTTATGTTTCTAGATGTCACACTTGTCAGCAGGTCAAAAGTGATCAGCAGAAGCTAGCAGGTCTATTGCAACCGCTAGGAGTTCCAGGCTGGAAGTGGGAAGAAATTTCTATGGACTTTATTGACGGCTTGCCTCGTACCCGAAAGGGGAACGATAGTATATGGGTAATTGTTGACCGCTTAACAAAGTCTGCCCATTTTATCCCCGTCAAGACCAACAGAACAGCTCGGAGTTTGGCGCAGCTTTATCTTAAAGAGATTGTCAGATTGCATGGGATTCCAAGAAGCATTGTTAGTGATCGGGATCCCCTATTTACGAGCAAATTTTGGGAAGCTTTCCAAGAAGAACTCGGTACTAAGTTGAATCTGAGCACAGCTTATCACCCTCAGACAGATGGCCAGACTGAGAGGGTGAACCGCATTCTAGAGGACTTGTTGCGAGCGTGCATTCTGGACTATGGTGGTTCATGGGAGGACCATTTATACCTGGTGGAGTTCTCTTACAATAATAGTTACCAAGCCAGCTTGGGTATGTCACCGTTTGAATTACTATATGGTAGACCATGTAGGTCCCCAGCATGTTGGGTGGAGCCAGGCAATCGATTAGTCTTGGGTCCCGACATGGTTCGTGAAGCATCGGACAAAGTTGATTTGATTAAGAAGCGCCTGTTGGTTGCTCAGAGCCGACAGAAGAGTTATGCAGATCAGCGAAGAAGACACTTAGAATTCTCTGTTGGGGATCGGGTATATTTGAAAGTTTCCCCATTGAGAGGCGTGATTCGTTTTGGTAAGACGGGGAAATTGGCGCCAAGGTTCATAGGCCCATTCCCTGTTCTCGAAAGGATCGGTACTCTTGCTTATCGAGTACAGTTGCCCGACTGGTTGCCTGGGGTGCATGATGTCTTTCATGTGTCTCAACTCCGCAAGCATGTACACGATCCCGATTTGATTGAGGATGAATTGAATCAGCAGGTCTTGGATATTGCTCCTAATCTGACAGTGAGAAAAGATCCGATAAAGGTTATTGGCAAAGAAATCCGGGTGTTGAGAAACAAGAAGATTCCCCTAGTCAAGGTGCAGTGGAGCAGTGATCCTAGGGACTGCACTTGGGAGACGGAGGATAGCTTCAGAAGGGCTTATCCCCATTGTAGGGAGGATATCTCCGAATGATGCTTGTGTTAAGGTACATTTACCACAATTTGCATTTCTGTCGTTTCCTACTTTTACTTTCTTTTCGAGGACGAAAAGTTTTTAAGTGGGGGAGACTGTAACGACCCGGAAAATCCGAGCCAATTTAAAATTTTTATTTTTAAGTAATTTAGTTGGAAAATGAGGCAGAATTTAAAATTTTTATTTTAAATAATGATTAAAGCCAGTGAAAATAGCCAATTTTCAAACGATCTCTGTTTTCGACGAAACCAATTTCATCGGAACCGGAATATCATATTATTGCTAGGTTTCAATTTTTAGAATTTTCCGAATTTATATATGAGCATGGCAAAGGAAAATGTGTCTTGTCCATTTCAGTCAAATTTAATCGACTGAAAAGTAGCCATCTTTCAAACAGTCTCAGAATTAGACGAAATTAATTTTGTTAAGACCGTAACGTCATAACGAAGCCAAATATATTTTTTCTGGATTTTTCTGAGGCCGTATGCGGCCTCGGTGAATTTATTTGTACAACAGAATTTAAATTATAAAGGATTTAAATATTATTTTTAATAATACAGGCCACAGACAGTTGTTTTGGCTGACGGGACATATCCTATTATGTCCGGGATGGGGGTATTTAGCTAGGGGCGACACTCGCTGGGTTTGAATCGGAGTTCGTTTGAAGTGAACGAGATTTGTTTGAATTAAATGGAATTTAATTAATTAAATAAAAACCTAAATACCACTATATATACCGTATACACCCTAGCCCTATACGCCGTATTCTTCCTTCTCAGCCGCCACTGTATTGAACGCATGGCCAGAATTCATCGATCTTCTTCTCCTAAATTCTACTGATCCATTCACCGAATCACACCCCTCCTTTTGACATTAACGAAGAGGCCTTCCTCCTCTTCGATTTGATACGGCCTGATCTTGCCCTGGAGCCACGACCGTCGAGACCCAGGCTCGGAAACCGACGTCGTTCGTCGGAGAACGCCCACCGCAGGCGGCGTGCGAGTTGGACGTGGAGGGGAGGTTCGGGGGCGCCTTCCAGAGGCCGTTACCGTGGTAGCATCGGATCGGCACCTCGTGCCTCGACTGGAGCGAAAAATCGAGCCCTATTATCGGACTTTGTTCGTTGAACCTTCGGCCGAAGTCCACAGGTAGAAGAAGGTGTGCAAATAATTTATTTAAATTATCTTTTTTTTCTATTTAAAATATTATTAACCTAAATTTAATCATATACAATCCAAACGAACTCGGAACTTAATGGTTTCAGGACCGTTGGACTCGTGAGACTGTGATCTACAATCCTAGACTGAAACGAGACCTTTCTGAACCATTTGGAAATTTGACAAATTGCAAAACTGTGAGAACTCTGATCTAATTTAAATAATTATATATTAATGTAAATCGTGAAATTCTGATTCGTATACTATTGTTCTTGATCTGCGTCATGATGATATTTTATGCTACGAGTATGTGATTATTGTATGGGGTGATGCCATGAAATATTTGTGTTATTCAGCTATGTTATTTTGGTGTAATCATGAAGAGACTCTCATCTTTATTATCTTCTTTATTTTCATCTCTTTTTTTTTTTTAAAAAAAAAAAGGGTTTAGACCTTCAAATATATAATTTCTTTCTTTTTTATGAAAATTTGAATCTTGGATTCACAATAGATTAAAATAACAAGTTTTAAACATAAAAACTTGTTAATAAGATAATTGACAAATTTTTACATGAACTGTGTCAATTAAATAAAGGACAAATTTTAATGTTATATTTTTGACTAAGTTTCAACAAAATTTTATGTTGTTTGTTAACTAAATAAAAAGAACAAAATTTTATGTTGTTTGTTAACTAAATAAAAAGAACAAATTTTGAGGTCATTTTGTTAACAGAACAAAAAGGACAAGATTTTATGTTATTTGTATACATAAGGAAAGGACAAAAATTTTGTTAACAAAACAAAAAGGAATTATTTCATGTTATTTTCTTTATAAATTTTTACATAAACTTGGTTAATAAAATAAAGGACAATTTTGACATGATATTTTCTCTGTAAATAAAAAAAAAACAAAAAAAAAAAAACAAATTTTATGTCTTGTCTACAAATCAAAATACCCAAAAAAAAAAAAAAATTTATTTTATGCAAGTTAAATCTTTATTTATAAAACGAAATGTAAGTTCTAATCTTTTAAAATAAAGATGAGGTCCTTATGTTTGATTCATCAAAGTTACACCAAACCACATCTGTATTAATGTAGATGAGACGACACCCAAACCTACATCACTGGGTTAACTGTTTTATTACGACACCAATTTATATGTTGGGCTATTTGTATTGTGACAACACCATTTTATACATTGTGTTAACTATGTTGTAATGACGCCAAAGGTATACACCAAACCATATGCTGTGTATGATTGGTATGGTTAGACATATTATTGTGTGATTGACATGAAATGGACACTAAATTGTTGAGTTCCACCTTTGGGTTCGACATGAAATAGATTGTTTTATGTATTGAAATATCACATTGAACATATACATTGACATCAAAAATCTCATAGTCAAGTTAGTAGAGTTGAAATGGGTCAAATCTTCATCGTCATGATAATATATAGTTAAAATGAATTCAATATTGACATTAGAAAATATACAAATATTGGTATTGGAAATGTTGACGCTAGAGAAGGTGTTTTCATAAATAAGAAATAAAAGTTGCATTTCCTTATGTAAAAGAAAAATAAAAGGGTTGCATTTTACAATGTAAATAAAAAAAAATATTATTATTATTATTATTTTTTTGGAAAAAATGGTAAAAGAACATTGCATTGTAAAGAGAAACCTACTTTTCTAAATAAAGGGAAACATTTTCTTTGTTAAGAAGAAAATAAAAGAAAACATTTTCTTTGTTTAAAAGAAAGGATACATTTCTGTATAAAAAAAAATAAAAAAATAAAAACATTATTCTCTAATATAAAGAAAATAAGACAAATAACCTTATTTTCTTATGTAAAAGAAAATAAATGTAATATGCACATTTTCTTATGTAAAGGTAAATAAATGCAACATGTATATTTTCTTATGTAAAAGAAAATAAATGTAATATGCACATTTTCTTATGTAAAGGTAAATAAATGCAACATGTATATTTTCTTATGTAAAAGAAAATAAATGTAATATGCACATTTTCTTATGTAAAGGTAAATAAATGCAACATGTATATTTTCTTATGTAAAAGAAAATAAATGTAATATGCACATTTTCTTATGTAAAGGTAAATAAATGCAACATGTATATTTTCTTATGTAAAAGAAAATAAATGTAATATGCACATTTTCTTATGTAAAGGTAAATAAATGCAATATGTATATTTTCTTATGTAAAAGAAAATAAATGTAATATGCACATTTTCTTATGTAAAGATAAATAAATGCAATATGTATATTTCCTTATGTAAAAGAAAATAAAAGTCAATATGTACATTTTCAAGGCAAAGGTAAGTAAAAGAAAACACTTACTTGTTCAATGTCAAGGGTAAAGGAATAAAACAGAATTATTACTTTTGTTTAACGTAAAAATGCACATAGTCTAAAATATGATTTTCGTCGCACTAGAATTGGCGGACAAAAATATTATGTTATAAACAAAAGAATGGATTTTTGAAATAATGGAAGACGCCAAATGGTTTGGTTTATATATATAATATAAATTGAAACTAAGCGAAACACGCGCGGTAGTTCGCGTTTTGAAATCATAACTTTAAGCGGTTGTGTAGAAAGATCCGACCGTTGGATTGTCCCAAAACTGGATTCGTTAGGACCGTCTTGGAAAGAGCTTTCCAACGACATAAAATTTACCAAAATCTGACGGATAGATTTTAAGATATGTCTAAAACAAATTTTGGTAGAAACAGCGCCAGGGTCGCCTATCGACCCGAAGCGTCGTTTAATTAATTCGCACTGTCTTTAAATAGATAAAATTAGAAATAAATCGCTATAAATAAATATAAACGACGTGAAATGATTTAAATGATAATTATGCGATGATTATTTGAAAAGGCCGAGTTTAACTCATTTGAAATAATCAAACGACGATTTAAAATAATAGAAGACGATGTTGAAGACCGGCGATCTTCACATCGAACGGACAACGATTATTGAGACCTTGAACTGACTTGCTCCCAGGAAAGGGTTGATGTAGTAGTTGGCCGGTCGTATGGGTTGATTGTCCGGATAAGCGAGAACCTCTCTGGTATCTCCGGTTTCGTTCAAAACCCAGAACGGACTTGTATGGACGTGCGTCTGACGTTGGAATTCGTTTCGTGTAACCAAATCAATTTTTATTAATGTATGCTTGTTTGGTGGTAGAGAATTTATTCTCTGCTTAACACCCTAGTATATGTTAGTAGTTATAGATAGCATGACGCGAATTGTCAATGTGGCCCACTAAGATGCGAATGATCAAAGTTTTGTTGAAAAGCAGGCCTTGTGAAAATGATCAAAGCACAACCTGTTTGGGCGTAGCTTTGTGTATAGCGTAACCTCACGAGCCTCACACCCCGGTATGAGTCAAAACGGGATACGGACTGCAGGGAGTGCACACGTTTCTTTCTAGCTAGAGTGATGTCAGGGACCTACCAGCGCTGACATTTTACTTATGTGGATGATGGAATTTGAGGTACCTCGTTGTTTATAGGCCGTTGGTGGTCACATTATAGGTTCAAAGGAACCGGGAAGCGTGTGTTCAGGCATAACTAATCCATACACATATGTGTGGACCGGCCCTGAAGATCCAAGGGTTCACTGCGGGGAATCCTGAGGCATTTGCTAGAGTGTCTCGAATCGGAGAGGAGCTTGCCCCTAGCCTCGACTCATGATGGAAACCAATCCTCCAATACGACATTACGATTTTAGTTGTATACTTATATACGGCGGCATAATATATGGTACCTATGTCGTTTAGGATTAATACATTTATATTGAAATGATTTATGAAAACTTATGCATACTAGTAGTAATACATTTGACGTATTTATCATCTTTTGATCGTTATAAGGAAAAACCCTTTCCTCTGGTGTGCGTTGCATTGTGTGATGGGACTTGGGTCTTATAACGATCTCATTTTTCTTTAAAAGCATAGCGTTATTCAAACGACTTACTTAATTATGCACTGGCGATCCAATGGAATAAACCCGTTCCGCCTTAGCGGCGTGGTCCTGTGATTCGCCATATAGTTAGTTAGTATAGAAAGATTTCTCATACCAGTCCCACGACTGACTCGAATTTTGTTTCACTTTGCAAATTTCGGGTGCCCTCTTTCCACACGGGCAGCCAATTGACAGGTTGTTAGGTTGCTTCCTTGGAGTTGCTGATCTTGGAGCTTGCTTATTCCCTTTGGTGTTGCTGCTTATCGAGGTGCTTTGTTGGACTATGCAGACCCTCACCTTTATCTTTGTTTCTGCTTAGACTTTGAGACATTCAAACCGTATTCCACTTCATTTCAAACTGTATCTTTAACATTATGTACTTGTTTCCTTTTGTTGGGATTTTGATGTAATAAGTAGGACTCTGTGACTGGGATTCTGTGTTATGATAACATCCATATTCCGCTGCTATGTTGATGTTGTTGTTTTATAGATTCTTATATTTATGTTGTTATCTGTGTTATGTGTTGCTATATTTATGTTATATTCCAATGATCATCTCAACTTTCGTTCTGCGTAAGTTTGGGGTTATCACAGCTATGATCTAACCTAGCAACATCAATGGTCCTAATCAATTCCTAACCTCTATATAAACAACCCTAGACTAAACCCTAATCTATTCATTCAAATTAAGAACATAGCCGCCATGTTGCTGAGGAACGACTAAGAGTAGCCGCCAACTAGAGAGAGGATTAGGGAGAAAGTTCTAAAGCCTAAAGCAATTCAAGTAACCTAAAGCTAATCAATTCAACAAAGGAATCGTGTCTCTTAATTAGAGAATTCGCCGCAACCATTGTAAGTAGAGTATTACTTTGGTATTAATAAACAACTGTGTTGATGTGTATGCTTGAATTGTGGCAATGGGAGTAATTCATATTTGTGCAACATTATGTTATTTATTATAAAGAACTACATGCGGTAGTTCTATGCAAGTATACGTTTGGAATATTGCGCAAATTGTGTAATCTATATTGAAGCTACATGTATGTAGTTAATTGAAATTTATGAAAGTTTGGGGCTTTGTTATTATGCCATTATGATGTATATTTTTGTGCATAAATCATTTTGCAAGTAATTGAAACAAGTTTGGTTGTTATAGTTCATATGAAACTATGTTGGAATTTTGACACCATAATCCATGTATTAAAGTCATGCTTTTGCAAACTTATGAATATGGCTAGGCTATGAATGATATTTGGCATAATTGAAAATCCATGATTAAGTCTATCTTGTTTACAAAGAATTATATGATGACATATGTGAGACATGGCTAGGTTAGACTCAAAAATCCCTTTTTGCAAGTTTAAAGCAAACACCATGGTTAGGAATATTTATGCATAAGTATGTTTATACCATCGTTATGTGATTAGGCTTAAATCATGATTAAGTTGAATTATGCCATGCCTATGCAAGAAGTATTTTATGCCCTGCTTATGTTTGACAATATGCCATGTTTATGCTAGAAGTATTTAGGCCATGCTTATGTTTGACATTATGCCTAAATAAGAATATAGGTTCATGTTGTAGTTAAACCTATGCAAGTTTACATGCCTTGATTTATGTCACCTATGTTTTATGACCAAAATACATGTCACCACTATGCAAGTACACCAATTTCTATTATGTATTTTCCAACGTCATATGCAAGTTCATGCGCTCACTTTCCCCTCTTTGTGTATACGCCATAAGCCTCCCCTTTTCGCATGGCTAAGTTGGGCTTTAAAAGGCTAAGCCCAATATATATAAACGGACGTGTAAAACGGGGGAAAATAACGTTGGGTTAAAATTAATTAATGAATGAAAATATAAATAGAAGGGCCCAAATTCAAGTATGGGTTGGGCCCGTGGTGGGTGTAATCTTTACACCATTAACTTAATAATGGGCCGCAAATATTTACATATAAATAAAGAAGAATGACAAGATATGTAAATGTAGAAAATACGATGTGTTTAACCCGAGGTTGGATTGAGTTGTGATGTAAACCTGCCCGGAACCGCCCGGTTGTCCAGTAGTCACAACAATACCTATCCAATGTGGGAGGTTAAACATGGAGCCCAGCAAGGACCCGAGGTTAGACTGAGTTGTGGCGTAAGACTGCCCGGAACCAACCGGCAACAGGCAGCCACAGCAATACCTGTCTAATGTGAGAGGTCAGGGCCTTAATAAGACAATTAAGGCTGAGTCAGGATTGTTAGGATTAAGTGAACTAAAGACTTAATCAAAATGGAACATGCTAAACTAAACGGACTGGTGGGGGTTAGGTAGGAAACACTTAACCAACTTAGCATGTTGGCTAGAGATAGAAAACCTAGTAACGGGGGACCCTTTTCAGCAGTAACCCTAAAAGGTGTATCAGGATACCCTGAAACTAGGCAGGGTGGGGCACGATTACTGGGCTGATTGTAAGAGGTCAAAGCGACGGCGGTGGTGTAGCAGTGTAGGTTCTAACGGAGTGCGGGCGTGCACACACTCTGGCGCAGAAAAATAAGGCACTGGACACCAGTAGCATACCTGTGCACTCTAAGGTTGTGTCGGGTTGCCACTATGGGACTTGATACACCCCATGGCGGGACCAGCATAGGTAACTACAGACATCGGGGGCCGTAAGACACATGGAACTATGCGAGTAGGAGCCGATCATCATAGAATGGATCACACCACCCTGATTTTGGGGTGCCAGTTGGAAACTAGTTAAATGGGTTCAGAGATTAACATGGGGTACGATAGTATATTCGACCCTAGACAACTTAACCAAGTTCATAGTGCTTGCCCACTTCTTGTTTATACTTATCATACCCAGTTCTTTATTCATAGACAAAGTAGTACTAGACTTACTCAGGCTTTATGTCTGACTCTATTTTTCTTTCGTCTTCTTTCTTCCGTTTCCCCCCCAGGTCCTCAGGGAGGGAACACAGCAGCTTGACCAGCCTTAGCATCCAGCTTGAAGAAGAGAAATGTATAGCTTGGACTTTCCTGTTTTGAACTATGGCTTTGGACAATCACTATGAGGGCTTTGCAGTTTATCTATGTTTTATTTATGCTTCTTTAAATCATGTACTCAAGACAGATTATGAAAGTATTATGTTATGTTTTTGGAAAGGATGTTGTTGTAACACGTATTTGACTTTATGAAATAAAAGTTTGTTGTTCTTCCGCTGTTTACAAATATGTGTTCTTATATCTGTCTTGTATATCTGTGACTTGTACTTATAAACCTCCACCAAAATTAGGGCATTCCCTTTGAGAGTGACCCTAACGGAGGTGGGGTGTTTCATTAAACAACGCAATGCTTTTTAGAAAAATGAAACCATTATAAGACTCAAGTCCCAACACACAATGCAATGCAAACCGGAGGATAGAGTTTAACCTTATAATGGTTAAAAGATGCTTGATACGATAAAACTGATTTAGTATTAGTGTGCACATGTTTTAATAAAAACATTTCGATCATAATGTATCAATCATAGACGGCATAGTACCCCATTCTACTATGTCGCCATACTAGTTCTACAATCAAAACCGCAAGCTCGTATTGGAAGTTTAGTTTCCATCATGAGTCGAGGCTAGGGGCAAGCTCCTCTCCAATTCGAGAAACTCTAGAAAATGCCTCAGGATCCCCCGCAGTGAACCCTTGGAGCGGTAGGACCGGTCCCCGCCTATCGGCAGTGGATTAGTTATGCTTGAACACACGTTTCCCGGTTCGTTTGAACCTATAGTATGACCACTAACGACCTATAAAAATCCGAGGCACCTCAAAATCCATCATCCACATAAGTAAAATGTTAGCGCTGGTTGGTCCCTGACATCTCTCTAGCTAGAAAGAAACGTGTGCACTCCCTATGGTCCGTATCCCGTTTTTGACTCATACCGGGGTGTGAGGCCCGTGAAGTCACGATATACGCAAAGTTATGCCGTAATAGGCTATACTTTGATCATCCCACAAGGCCCTGCTTTTCAACAAAAGCCTTGATCATTTGCATCTTGGCGTGCCACATTGACAATTCACACCATGCGATCAATCACTATTAATATATACCAGGGTGTTAAGCAGGGAATAAATCCTCCACCACCAAACAGACATACATTAACAGAAATCGATTTAATTCACATGGAACGAAATCCAATGTCAGACACGCATCCATTTACTAGCTTGTGCTCTGGGTCTCAGCGAAAACCAAATCCGAACAATCAACAATAATCCGGACGGCTATCACTGAAGCCCCTTCAAGGTAGCTACTCCCATCAAGGGTCTCTGTAGCAACACATCCATTCTATGTGAAGATCGTCGGTCTTCAATCACTGTAATAACCCGGAAATTCTGAACCAGTTTAAATGTTTTATTTTGGCAATTTTAGCGAATTTTGAATATTTAAAATAGATTATCTTAAATAAAATCAACGAGAAAATTTATTTTGAATATATTTAGAACGTATATATTATACGCATCGTCGTTAGAATATAAATAATTATATATAATTACAAAAAGGAATTGAAAAGGCGCGGTAGTTCGATAATTCGATTTCAAACTTCAATTGAATGTACCGGGTGCAAAACAATCCGGATTTTAGCGAAACCAAAAACATTAGGATCTAATTGACGATATATTTCCAACAAATCCAACAAATCAAAATTTCATAGCGGGAATCAAAAGATATGTCCAGTTGAAAATTCTGAATAGTCGCTATGGAATTCAGGCCCTTAAAAATAGACATTTTGCAAACGACCTCGGATTTCGACGAAACCAGTTTTTTTGGGTCCGTGATGCCAAGTTATTGCTAGATTCCAAATTTCATAATTTTTCGAATCAATATGTCAGCGTGAAAAAGGAAAACGCGTTTGACCAGTTTTAGTTGATTCTAATCGACTGGAAATTGGCCATTTTTCCAACGGTCTCAGAATTCGATGAAACTAGTTTTGTTAGGACCGTATCGTCAATACGAAGCTAGATAATATTTTTCGGGGATTTTTCGAGTTAGTATGTGACCCCGGTAAATTGAAATGTACGTTTAAAATTCAATATAGTGATTTAAATGTAAATTCAACGGAAACTGATCGAGACGAACGAATCAGCCTGCGATACATATCCCATTGTGTTCAGAATGGGGGTAAAACGCTATGGACGACAGGAGGTGGGCCTCGTTTAGAGGTCGTTTGTGATAGTCAACCTTTTTTTTGTAATTAAAATAATTAAATAATATATTTCCCATATAAACCCCTCCCTCCTTTCTCCTTTTCCTCCCCGATTCTTCTCAGAAAAAAAAAGAAACCTAATCTAACGCCCCGCCGCCATGATCGGGGCCTGGCCATCCAAGGCCGCCGCCCCCCTGCGCCGTTCTCCTCCCCTCTTCTTCCTCCTCGCTCCGTCCTCCTCTAATCCGACCTCGCGACAGTCTCCCCCCCTCGTTTCAGAATCGCGACAACACCCCCCCTCGCGATCCACCACCGCCACAGCCGCCGACCCCCCTTCCACCGATCCTCCTCCATCCTTCCGCTCTGCCTCCCACCCTTCACCCTCCGTCGCAGAAAACCCCCTCCTGCTCCTTATTCCACTGTAAGTTTTATTTTCAGTTTTTATTTTATTTTAATTTACTTTTTAGTAATAGGTTTTATTATATATAATAGCATTTATTAATTCGGTTTTTTTTATGAAAAATCATTGTTTTATAAAACATTAAATTTTAGTTTCAGAATTTAATAAAAGTAACATAGGTTAATAAGCATGGTTTTCAAAAATAGATTTGATTTTTATTCATGTGGCAAGTTAAAAATGTAAATTTATCGAAGAAAGACATGATTTTTACCTAAAGTGTTAGGGTTTTTATTTAAAGAAAAAGAATTGATTTTTAGAAACAAAAAAATGTGATTTTTATATTTTTAAAGTATTAAAAATATAATCTTTATTATGTAGAAAATGGAAGAATATGAATTTTGTTCATATAGATAATATAAAAACGAAAACTTTATATTTGAAAAGGCGAAAACTTTATATTTGAAAAGGCGAAAACTTCATATTTGAAAAGGCAAAATCTTTATATTTGAAAAGACGAAATCTTTATATTTGAAAAGGCGAAATCTTCATATATAAAAAAATGAGATTTTTATATATTGAATAGCAAGTAAAAATTCGATTTTTATATATTGAATAGCAAGTAAAAATTCGATTTTTATATATTGAATAGCAAAGTAAAAATTCGATTTTTATATATTGAATAGCAAAGTAAAAATTCAATTTTTATATATTGAATAGCATAGTAAAAACTCGATTTTTACATATGTAGTGGCTACAGTAACGAAGATGACAAAAATGTGATAACGGTGAAGATTTCCTGCATTGGAAGTGCCGTGATGTTGGATAGCTATCGGTGAGAATTTCTCACCTTTCAATTTCTTTTTCTAGTTATATATATACTAGGATGCAGACGTTGTTTAGTAGCACCCGACACAATCGTCCACAGACCATGGATTTGTTTGTTTGATTGCAAAAATTAGTTAGATTATTTGATTGAAATTGAATTGTTTGGTGAAATGAATGGATTTGATTGATGTGTGAATGGCGTGGGCCTTCACTAGACCGGGGATAAGGCTAGGCCTCGTCCCGTTTCTAGTATCGTGCCGTTATGCCGCCGAAATTTTCTAAAATAAGTTAGAAAAATAAAAATATCATTTTATTTAAAGAATGAACTGAATAGAAATTCATATGTTAGAATGAAATGTTTTATCGTTAAAAATATAATTTTTAACGTGAATATGAATATAGTGAATGTGAATAAATAAATACTCATTTACAAACCGGACGGTTTGTTTATGTATACTGATTTGACTGACATTGATTGGGACGATAAATTTTACACATCGCCCAACTGCACAAATAAAATCTGTGTTTGATTGTTTGAAACCCCACACGGGTGTTGGGATGAAATATGAAGTTCACTCATCCTGATTGACTAAATATGTCGATCGATTGATTGACAGGCTGTTATAAGCGTTAGATATCTATATTTGATGCTTATACAGTGTAGTCCACTTTGGTTGATGGTTGATTATTTTTCAATGCTATTATATAGGTGTGATGTATGAAAATCCATATAATTGACGTTATATGGTGATTGATTGGGCCTCATTCCAATTTAGAAAATAAAGAATATTATAAAATAAAGGTTCATGTGTTGACTGTTCTCATCCGTTGAGATTAGTCATGTGTTGAACGAAATATTTTAAAAATAAAATTTATATCTTTATCACTATAAAATAAAGGTTCATGTGTTGACTATACTCATTCGTGAGATTAGTCATGTGTTGAACGAAATATTTTAACAATAAAATTTATATCTTTATCACTATAAAATAAAGGTTCATGTGTTGACTATACTCATTCGTGAGATTAGTCATGTGTTGAACGAAATATTTTAACAATAAAATTTATATCTTTATCACTATAAAATAAAGGTTCATGTGTTGACTGTACTCATCCGTTGAGATTAGTCATGTGTTGAACGAAATAATTTAACAAAAATAGTCAGACGTGGACAATACTCATTTGTTGAGATTAGTCGTGTGTTGACAAAAATAAATACTCATTTGTTGAAACAAATATTTGAAAAAGAAATATTTGAAATAGAATATTTGAAAATAGAAATATATGAAGCCGTGTTGATTAGATTGACGCCATTTTGACGTGAACGATATTTATATCGATTTATTCATTTTAAAATGAATATTGAAAAGTGATTTCGAAATGAATATTGAAAAGTGATTTCGAAATGAATATTGAAAAACGATTTCGAAATGAATTGAATTGAAAACGATTTCGAAAGGAATTGAATAGAAAACCAATTTGATTTCAATTGAATAGAAAACCAAAATGAATTTGATTCAAATAGAAAACGAAATGAATTTGATTTGAATGGGATTTCGAATTGAATCGAATATAAAACGAATTGAATTGAATATAAAACGAATTCAAATTGAACTGAAACGAATTGAAATGAATTCAAATTGAATTGAATAGAAATGAATTTTAAAACGAATTTATAAAGAAGAATTCAATTTTGCTTTGGATTGAAATGGAAGTTGAAATTGTTTTTGAAACGAATTTAAAACTATTTATAAAATTCGTTTTAAATAGTAATCAACGAAATATATATTATATATATAATATAATGGCCTGAATAGAACGCAACGCGCCGCGCCGCGGCAGTTCGTGAATTTCGACCATTTATTTCAAACGGACATTACAGGAGATCTGACCGTCGGAATCTCCTAAAACCGGAACCGTTGGGTTCGTATCAAAAAGAGTTTCTAGCGAATATTAGAAATTCAAAATCTAATAGTTGGATTTGGAGATACGTCCAAATCAAATTTGAAAAAGGGTCGCTGTAAGTGCAGTTCGATGGCCGTTGATGGAAATCGACTGTACGGGCCTTGATAAAATTATTAAAAATAGTAATAATTTGTGTAAAATCAGAAGAAATGATTTGGGAAAATTTGGGTTGAAAAACTCCATATTTGAAAAGGTAAAAATAGTTTTTATCGAAATGAACTAGTTTTGAACTAAAATTTAAAACCGTTTATTTTCAAATAAATAAATTGGATTTGAAATGGGTTTTAAATAGAATTGATTTATGGGTTTATCGTGAACTGTGTTTTAAGTAACACTAGTTCTTTAACCCGATAATAAATAGAATGTGATTTGGGTTTGTCGTGAATTGTGTTTTAAATAACACCTAGTTCTTTAACCCAGTAAAAGGAGTTTTAATGAATCTGCAATTAGGTTGAAATGTGAATCTATAATCTAAATTATCAAATTTAGAAATGAGCGAGAATGGAGTATCGCCAGTTTTGCTCCAAAGCGATAGTCAAATCTTTAATTAGATTTGAACGTGAAATGGTAATTAATTTTACCGATAACACTGTGGTGTTAGATGTGAAGTACTACCAGTTTTGCTTCATGGGATGAATAGGTTGGGATTGGGAAATAAAATAAATAATTACTTCGTTACGGTTCGCTAATCTCGACTAGTTTAGAAAACCATAATTTGGTTTGAAACGGCATCCAAAGGAAGATTAAAGGATAAATTTCAAAGAATTTATCTTGGATAAAATTAATGGGAACCTTTCCCTAAAAATGTGATTTTGTGAATAAAAGAATAGTCTGAATTGGAATGAGGCGTATGTTGTGTTTATGTAACATTCGTTTTTAATATACGCGGGTTGTTCGGAAAGGCCGGGTTTACACCCATTTTGAATAACCGATTCGACGATATGTCGAAGATGAAGACGGTGGTCGAAGACCGGAAGTCTTCACATCGTTTGGATTATTACTGACGATCCTGATTGGGCTGTACACCCAAGAGGATGGAAATAGTTGGTGGTCGTCCGGACGTACTTGGAGATGGATGGATATGCGAAGAAAGTGCCTCCGGTTTCGTTCAGACCCAGAACGGACTTGTAAATGGATTGTGTGTCTGACATTGGATTTTATTCTGTGTTGATTGATTTCTATTAAATATACATCTGTTTGGCGGCGGAGAATTTATTCTTTTGCTTAACGCCCTTCTCTGAGACGTACGAGCTCAGAGGTTGTATATCGATGGACATCATTCGCATGGCATGAATTGCCTGTGTGGCACGCTAAGATGCAATGATCAAGGCTTCTGTTGAAAAGCAAAGTCTTGTGGTTGATGATCAAAGCACGCCTACGTGGCAGCTTTGTGTATAACGTGAATTCGTGAGCCTCACACCTTGGTATGAGTCAAAAACGGGATAAGGACTGCAGGGAGAGCACGACGTTTCTTTCTAGCTTTGGTGGTGTCAGTGACTTACCAGCCCTGACATTTATATACTTTTCACCTATGTGGTTGTTGGATGAGGCGCCTCGATCATAGGTCTGTAAGGACCGGGAAACGTGTGTTCAGGAATAAATAATCCTCTAACGTAAGTGAGGACCGGCCCTGAAGCATCCAGGGGTTGCCCAGAGTGCGTAGCCCTGGGACTTTTGCTAGAGTGTCTCGAACGCGGAGAGGAGCTTGCCCCTTGCCTCGACTCATGACGGAAATCCAATTTCCAATACGTATATTGCGATTTTAATTGTAGAACTAGTATGGCGACATAGTAGCATGGGATGCTATGCCGTCTATGATTTATATTTATGATTGAAATTGTTTTGACACTATACACTTATTATAGTATCAAATGATTTGTTTTAAACGTACCAAGCATGTTTGGCTATTATAAGGGAAAACCCTATCCTCCGGCTTGCGTTGCATTGTGTGATGGGACCTGGGTCTTATAATAGCTTCATTTTTCGAAAAAGCATTGCTTTATTTATTCTATGCACTGGTATTCTTGGGAGGAAACCCGTTCCGTGTTATACGGCGTGGTCCCTTGAATTACTCTCTTTTAAAGTAAAGCTTTAAATAACTGTTTTAGTTCTCACACCAGTCACATGACTGACCTGGAGTTTATTGTTTTAACCTAAACTCTGGGTGCCCCTATTTTCGACACGGGCAGCTAGTAATTTTGGTTTTGCAGATTTATATTCACAGGATCCTGGTTTACAGCTGGAATGATATCCGTAAAGCTCTGTATCCGCATATCACCTTCAGTTGTGCTTTGTATTATTTTCCGCTGCTATGTAATTTATTGTAATCTCTGATATTTATCGAATGTAATTTATTCATTTATACTCTGTATATTCTTGTATCTGATGCATTGTTGTAATATACAATGAAATGTTCTTCCGTCTGCGTTCTATTTTGTCGTGTTCTCATGGTAATTAGTTCTTTCTCTTCTCTTCGGAGATGGGAAAGTTACGGGTCACTACAGTTGGTATCAGAGCTTTGGTTTACAGAGCTCGGGAACAAGACACATTAGAACCATACGAAAGAATTCATCAGATATTGGATTAGTAATATCCAATTAGAATTACTCGTTAGAGATTGGATCAGTAGTATCCTAGAACGGGTGTGAAGAGTATATTTTTCAAATGAAAACAATTTTGTTTTGAAAATTTAAATCGCTTTATACGTATTTGAATATTTATTTACTTTGAATTTGGACAATCCGATATATAAAGATTTTGCATATACGCGTCATGAAAGTATATTCGAAGTTTTAATATACTGGATAGATATGGAATCACATTCTAGTCGCCCGGAGATGATGTTGATAATGACCATGACATCATCAATATCTATGTTCGTGTTTCGAAGGTGTGATTTCTATATATTTCCATTTAGACTGGTGTGAGAACCAAAACTAATATAGTTAGAACACATTGTTGTGAATTGGCATCAAAAACAAGATTTTCTTTATATGTATCAAAATTACGAATTTGAAACGTTAATCCACTAATTGATTGATGTTTGTGTTGTTTGTTTATTTGTTTGATAATTTTGAACCATTACGCCTAATTGTAGCAAATATTGACTTGTATTGAAAATTGGTTGCATTTGCTTGCATATACATATACTTACATTGAACAGGTCATAGCAAGGAGGCTAGAGCCGAAGAATAAAATTTGTTTGCCCGACAAATAGGTACATGTTTACTATAATTTACTGTTTTGTTTGGGTGATGATGATTTTATGAGCCTATTGGCTAGCCGCTTGGCTTTTTCTTTTTCTTTTTGAGATCAGAAGGCCTATATGGCAATTTCGGGATTTTACAGTGGCTCCCGGTGCAGGGGAGGTTATGGCGAAATTTTTCGAGAATTTAGGGTGTTAGCCAAATTTTTGAAAATTTGAAAATTCTCAGAAACTGAAAAGTTGGAGAATGGAAGCCAGATCGAACATAGAGTTGATTAATCAAACCACTTTCGACTTTGTTCCTTTTCGGGGACGAAAAGTTTTAAGTGGGGGAGATTGTAATAACCCAGAAATTCTGAACCAGTTTAAATGTTTTATTTTGGCAATTTTAGCGAATTTTGAATATTTAAAATAGATTATCTTAAATAAAATCGACGAGAAAAATTTATTTTGAATATATTTAGAACGTATATATTATACGCGTCGTCGTTAGAATATAAATAATTATATATAATTATAAAAGGAATTGAAAATGGCGCGGTAGTTCGATAATTCGATTTCAATCTTCAATTGAATGTACCGGGTGCAAAACAATCCGGATTTTAGCGAAACCAAAAACATTAGGATCTAATTGATGATATCTTTCCAACAAATCCAACAAATCAAAATTTCATAGCGGGAATCAAAAGATATGTCCAGTTGAAAATTCTGAATAGTCGCTATGGAATTCAGGCCGTTAAAAATAGACATTTTGCAAACGACCTCGGATTTCGACGAAACCAGTTTTTTGGGTCCGTGATGTCAAGTTATTGCTAGATTCCAAATTTCATAATTTTTCGAATCAATATGTGAGCGTGGCAAAGGAAAATGCGTTTGACCAGTTTCAGTTGATTTTAATCGACTGGAAATTGGCCATTTTTCCAACGGTCTCAGAATTCGACGAAACTAGTTTTGTTAGGACCGTATCGTCAATACGAATCTAGATAATATTTTTCGGGGATTTTTCGAGTTAGTATGTGACCCCGGTAAATTGAAATGTATGTTTAAAATTCAATATAGTGATTTAAATGTAAATTCAACGGAAACTGATCGAGACGAACGAATCAGCCTGCGATACATATCCCATTGTGTTCAGAATGGGGGTAAAACGCTATGGACGACAGGAGGTGGGCCTCGTTTAGAGGTCGTTTGTGAAAGTCAACCTTTTTTTTGCAATTAAAATAATTAAATAATATATTTCCCATTTAAACCCCTCCCTCCTTTCTCCTTTTCCTCCCCGATTCTTCTCAGAAAAAAAAAGAAACCTAATCTAACGCGCCGCCGCCATGATCGGGGCCTGGCCATCCAAGGCCGCCGCCCCCCTGCGCCGTTCTCCTCCCCTCTTCTTCCTTCTCGCTCCGTCCTCCTCTAATCCGACCTCGCGACAGTCTCCCCCCCCACCCCCCCCCCGTTTCAGAATCGCGACAACACCCCCCCCTCGCGATCCACCACCGCCACAGCCGCCGACCCCCCATCCACCGATCCTCCTCCGTCCTTCCGCTCTGCCTCCCACCCTTCACCCTCCGTCGCAGAAAACCCCCTCCTCCTCCTTATTCCACTATAAGTTTTATTTTCAGTTTTTATTTTATTTTATTTTAATTTACTTTTTAGTAATAGGTTTTATTATATATAATAGCATTTATTAATTCAGTTTTTTTTAATGAAAAATCATTGTTTTATAAAACATTAAATTTTAGTTTCAGAATTTAATAAAAGTAACATAGGTTAATAAGCATGGTTTTCAAAAATAGATTTTATTTTTATTCATGTGGCAAGTTAAAAATGTAAATTTATCGAAGAAAGACATGATATTTACCTAGAGTGTTAGGGTTTTTATTTAAAGAAAAAGAATTGATTTTTAGAAACAAAAAAATGTGATTTTTATATTTTTAAAGTATTAAAAATATAATCTTTATTATGTAGAAAGTGGAAGAATATGAATTTTGTTTATATAGAGAATATAAAAACGAAAACTTTATATTTGAAAAGGCGAAAACTTTATATTTGAAAAGGCGAAAACTTCATATTTGAAAAGGCGAAATCTTTATATTTGAAAAGGCGAAATCTTCATATATAAAAAATGAGATTTTTATATATTGAATAGCAAGTAAAAATTCGATTTTTATATATTGAATAGCAAGTAAAAATTTGATTTTTATATATTGAATAACAAAGTAAAAATTCGATTTTTATATATTGAATAGCAAAGTAAAAATTCGATTCTTATATATTGAATAGCATAGTAAAAACTCGATTTTTACATATGTAGTGGCTAAAGTAACGAAGATGACAAAAATGCGATAACGGTGAAGATTTCCTGCATTGGAAGTGCCGTGAAGTTGGATAGTTATCGGTGAGAATTTCTCACCTTTCAATTTCTTTTTCTAGTTATATATATATACTAGGATGCAGACGGTGTTTAGTAGCACCCGACACAATCGTCCACAGACCATGGACTTGTTTGTTTGCAAAAATTAGTTAGATTATTTGATTGAAATTGAATTGTTTGGTGAAATGAATGGATTTGATTGATGTGTGAATGGCGTGGGCCTTCACTAGACCGGGGATAAGGCTAGCCTCGTCCCGTTTCTAGTATCGTGCCGTTATGCCGCCGAAATTTTCTAAAATAAGTTAGAAAAATAAAAATATCATTTTATTTAAAGAATGAACTGAATAGAAATTCATATGTTAGAATGAAATGTTTTATCGTTAAAAATATAATTTTTAACGTGAATATGAATATAGTGAATGTGAATAAATAAATACTCATTTACAAACCGGACGGTTTGTTTATGTACACTGATTTGACTGACATTGATTGGGACGATAAATTTTACGCATCGCCCAACTGCACAAATAAAATCTGTGTTTGATTGTTTGAAACCCCACATGGGTGTTGGGATGAAATATGAAGTTCACTCATCCTGATTGACTAAATACGTCGATCGATTGATTGACAGGCTGTTATAAGCGTTAGATATCTATATTTGATGCTTATACAGTGTAGTGCACTTTGGTTGATGGTTGATTATTTTTCAATGCTATTATATAGGTGTGATGTATGAAAATCCATATAATTGACGTTATATGGTGATTGATTGGGCCTCATTCCAATTTAGAAAATAAAGAATATTATAAAATAAAGGTTCATGTGTTGACTATTCTCATCCGTTGAGATTAGTCATGTGTTGAACGAAATATTTTAACAATAAAATTTATATCTTTATCACTATAAAATAAAGGTTCATGTGTTGACTATACTCATTCGTGAGATTAGTCATGTGTTGAACGAAATATTTTAACAATAAAATTTATATCTTTATCACTATAAAATAAAGGTTCATGTGTTGACTATACTCATTCGTGAGATTAGTCATGTGTTGAACGAAATATTTTAACAATAAAATTTATATCTTTATCACTATAAAATAAAGTTTCATGTGTTGACTGTACTCATCCGTTGAGATTAGTCATGTGTTGAACGAAATAATTGAACAAAAATAGTCACACGTGGACAGTACTCATTCGTTGAGATTAGTCGTGTGTTGACAAAAATAAATACTCATTTGTTGAAACAAATATTTGAAAAAGAAATATTTGAAATAGAATATTTGAAAATAGAAATATATGAAGCCGTGTTGATTAGATTGACGCCATTTTGACGTGAACGATATTTATATCGATTTATTCATTTTAAAATGAATATTGAAAAGTGATTTCGAAATGAATATTGAAAAGTGATTTCGAAATGAATATTGAAAAACGATTTCGAAATGAATTGAATTGAAAACGATTTCGAAAGGAATTGAATAGAAAACCAATTTGATTTCAATCGAACAGAAAACCAAAATGAATTTGATTCAAATAGAAAATGAAATGAATTTGATTTGAATGGGATTTCGAATTGAATCGAATATAAAACGAATTGAATTGAATATAAAACGAATTCAAATTGAACTGAAACGAATTGAAATGAATTCAAACTGAATTGAATAGAAATGAATTTTAAAACGAATTTATAAAGAAGAATTCAATTTTGCTTTGGATTGAAATGGAAGTTGAAATTGTTTTTGAAACGAATTTAAAACTATTTATAAAATTCGTTTTAAATAGTAATCGACGAAATATATATTATATATATAATATAATGGCCTGAATAGAACGCAACGCGCCGCGCCGCGGCAGTTCGTGAATTTCGACCATTTATTTCAAATGGACATTACGGGAGATCCGACCGTCGGATTCTCCTAAAACCGGAACCGTTGGGTTCATATCGAAAAGTGCTTTCTGGCGAATATTAGAAATTCAAAATCTAACGGTTGGATTTGGAGATACGTCCGAATCAAATTTGAAAAAGGGTCGCTGTAAGTGCAGTTCGATGGCCGTTGATGGAAATCGACTGTACGGGCCTTGATAAAATTATTAAAAATAGTAATAATTGGTGTAAAATCAGAAGAAATGATTTGGGAAAATTTGGGATGAAAAACTCCATATTTGAAAAGGTAAAAATAGTTTTTATCGAAATGAACTAGTTTTGAACTAAAATTTAAAACCGTTTATTTTCAAATAAATAAATTGGATTTGAAATGGGTTTTAAATAGAATTGATTCATGGGTTTATCGTGAACTGTGTTTTAAGTAACACTAGTTCATTAACCCGATAATAAATAGAATGTGATTTGGGTTTGTCGTGAATTGTGTTTTAAATAACACCTAGTTCTTTAACCCAGTAAAAGGAGTTTTAACGAATCTGCAATTAGGTTGAAATGTGAATCTATAATCTAAATTATCAAATTTAGAAATGAGCGAGAATGGAGTATCGCTAGTTTTGCTCCAAAGCGATAGTCAAATCTTTAATTAGATTTGAACGTGAAATGGTAATTAATTTTACCGATAACACTGTGGTGTTAGATGTGAAGTACTACCAGTTTTGCTTCATGGGATGAATAGGTTGGATTGGGAAATAAAATAAATAATTACTTCGTTACGGTTCGCTAATCTCGACTAGTTTAGAAAACCATAATTTGGTTTGAAACGGCATCCAAAGGAAGATTAAAGGATAAATTTCAAAGAATTTATCTTGGATAAAATTAATGGGAACCTTTCCCTAAAAATGTGATTTTGTGAATAAAAGAATATTCTGAATTGGAATGAGGCGTATGTTGTGTTTATGTAACATTCGTTTTTAATATACACGGGTTGTTCGGAAAGGCCGGGTTTACACCCATTCTGAATAACCGATTCGACGATATGTCGAAGATGAAGACGGTGGTCGAAGACTGGAAGTCTTCACATCGTTTGGATTATTACTGACGATCCTGATTGGGCTGTACACCCAAGAGGATGGAAATAGTTGGTGGTCGTCCGGGCGTACTTGGAGATGGATGGATATGCGAGGAAAGTGCCTCCGGTTTCGTTCAGACCCAGAACGGACTTGTAAATGGATTGTGTGTCTGACATTGGATTTTATTCTGTGTTGATTGATTTCTATTAAATATACATCTGTTTGGCGGCGGAGAATTTATTCTTTTGCTTAACGCCCTTCTCTGAGACGTACGAGCTCAGAGGTTGTATATCGATGGACATCAGTCGCATGGCATGAATTGCCTGTGTGGCATGCTAAGATGCAATGATCAAGGCTTCTGTTGAAAAGCAAAGTCTTGTGGTTGATGATCAAAGCACGCCTACGTGGCAGCTTTGTGTATAACGTGAATTCACGAGCCTCACACCTCGGTATGAGTCAAAAACGGGATAAGGACTACATGGAGAGCACGACGTTTCTTTCTAGCCTTGGTGGTGTCAGTGACTTACCAGCCCTGACATTTATATACTTTTCACCTATGTGGTTGTTGGATGAGGCGCCTCGATTATTGGTCTGTAAGGACCGGGAAACGTGTGTTCAGGAATAAATAATCCTCTAACGTAAGTGAGGACCGGCCCTGAAGCATCCAGGGGTTGCCCAGAGTGCGTAGCCCTGGGACATTTGCTAGAGTGTCTCGAACGCGGAGAGGAGCTTGCCCCTTGCCTCGACTCATGACGGAAATCCAATTTCCAATACGTATATTGCGGTTTTAATTGTAGAACTAGTATGGCGACATAGTAGCATGGGATGCTATGCCGTCTATGATTTATATTTATGATTGAAATTGTTTTGAAACTATACACTTATTATAGTATTAAATGATTTGTTTTAAACGTACCAAGCATGTTTGGCTATTATAAGGGAAAACCCTATCCTCCAGCTTGCATTGCATTGTGTGATGGGACCTGAGTCTTATAATAGCTTCATTTTTCGAAAAAGCATTGCGCTGTTTATTTTATGCACTGGTATTCTTGGGAGGAAACCCGTTCCGTGTTATACGGTGTGGTCCCTTGAATTACTCTCTTTTAAAGTAAAGCTTTAAATAACTGATTTAGTTCTTACACCAGTCACATGACTGACCTGGAGTTTATTGTTTTAACCTAAACTCTGGGTTCCCCTATTTTCGACACGGGCAGCTAGTAGTTTTGGTTTTGCAGATTTATATTCACAGGATCCTGGTTTACAGCTGGAATGATATCCGGAAAGCTCTGTATCCGTATATCACCTTCTGTTGTGCTTTGTATTATTTTCCGCTGCTATGTAATTTATTGTAATCTCTGATATTTATCGAATGTAATTTATTCATTTATACTCTGTATATTCTTGTATCTGATGCATTGTTGTAATATACAATGAAATGTTCTTCCGTCTGCGTTCTATTTTGTCGTGTTCTCATGGTAATTCGTTCTTTCTCTTCTCTTCGGAGATGGGGAAGTTACGGGTCACTACAATCACCGTCTTTATGTTCGACTCTTCATCGTCGTAGAAATTATCTGGAATGGGTTGAACCCGGTCTTCCCGAATAACTCACGTATTTTATAATTAAAAAACAATTACTATAAAAACACATCCAACACCTCATTCCAATTCAGAATTATTCTTCTAAATAAATATTCGTATTATTCTATCAAAGATAAATCCTTTAAGTTTATTCTTAAATCTTTCTTTTAAAGATTCATTAAGAACCCAATTTGGTTTTAAATATCACAAGTCATTATTCAATGGTTAATTAAATTTAAGAAATTAATCTTATCTTTAACTGGGTTAAAGAACTAATGTCATTTTAAAACACCGTTCACGGTAAACCAAAAATCGAATTTCATTAAATACGGAATCTCCACAGAAATCAAATCAATATATGATCGTTATAAATTTTTGTATCTAACCAATAATATAAATGGAATAACGGCAAAGCCTCTTAAGTTCCATATGTAGTATCAGTCTTCTTTTACATAAGCTTATCTCGGTTATTATTAATTCAAATTCCATTCAATTCCAATTTAATATATTAAATGGGAAAACTTTACTTTTGGGAAAATTTCTATTTAAATCCTAAATAAAGATTTACAAATTTCAAATCATATTTTCACTGTCAGTTGGGTTAAAGAACAAATGTCGATTAAAAAACACAGTTCACAATAAACCCAACTCACATTTCATCTTATTCCAATTACTAAATATAATTGAAAACTTTAATAATCTGAAATAAAAGATTATTCTTTTCATACGGGGTTTAAGAACAGTGTTATTTAAGACACTATTCACGACAAACCCAAAATCCAATTTATTCAATTTAATTTTCACTTAAATATTAACAAATTGGAAAACTTCATTAAATCTAAATTTAATGATTTGCTCTAGTTAATAACTAGTTCATTTCAATAAAAAAAAATTTTCTCAAAAATATATTTTCTAAAATATTCTTTTTCTAGAATATTCTTTATTGGAATGTGGCTCAACCAACAACCATATATTGCATGTAATCAATAATCCTGATGAGTAATTATCAGACACCCAAATGATGACTAAAGTGGAATTTATAACTGTGTGAGCATTAAAGTAAATAACTAACGCTCATCACAGACTGTCAATCCATCGATTGACAGATAACTAAATATTGGGATTAGTGTGTATCTGATATCATCCCAATACCCGTGTGGGGTTTCATCCAACAATCAAATAATAAATTATTTGTGCACTGGGGTGATGTGTAAAAATTTATCGACCCAATCACATAAACAAGTCGGATGACTCGTAAATGGAAGTGTAGTATTCAGTTTGAATATACTAACCATATATTTAACATATCCAACATTATAACATCACAGACATCTATTTCAATTCTTTTTATTGTTAACAAATGACGATAAAATCTTAACTCTTAATTATTGACCAAAATGTATATTTTTGGTCTCATTCGTTTTAATGACAAAATGAATATTTTACTTCATCTCTTTTAAAATGACAAAAATATCTCTTTTATTCTAATTCTTTTAAAGTGACAAAAATGTCTTTTTTATTCTAATTCTTTTCAATGTACAAAACATGATAATTTGTCAAATTGATTATAATGTACAAAATATGATAATTTTGTCTAATTGACTTCTAATGTACAAAATATGATAATTTGTCTAATTCATTTCTAACGTACAAAATATGATAATTTGTCTAATCTTCTCAAGTAAACAAAAAAATGTTATTTTTGTCTTCATTCTTTTTAATGTATAAAGAATATACATTTCAACTCATACTTTTTAAATGTATGAAAATATACATTTTGGTTAGACTCTTTTTAATGACCAAAAATATTCATTTTCATTTGACCCTTTTTAATATATAAAAAAAAATCACTCTTAAATAATTCTTATTTAAGGACAAAATGTGATTTTTGTCAAAACCTCATTAAGTGACAAAATGTATGTTTTTGTCAAACTCTTTTCAAATGTTCATTTTTGTCTAATTCCCTTTAAGGTACAAAAATGTTCATTTTCAATTATTCTTTTTAAATTTTTTATTTATTTATTTTTATGTATAAAAATATACATTTTCCCTTCATAACTTTTTAATGTATAAAAATATACATTTTCATTTCATTCTGTTTAATGTATCAAAATATACATTTTCATTTCATAACCTTTTAAATAAACAATAATGTAAATCCTAGTCTAATTCCTTTAAATATACAAAATGTATATTTTCTTCTCTAATGTCATATTTGTCATAAAATGTAAGTTCCATTTCTAATGTCATCTTTTACATAAAATGTAAATTCTTATCAAATCCTTTTAATGTTAACAAAAATGTATATTCTTATCAAATCCTTTTAATGTTAACAAAAATGCATATTCCTATCAAATCCTTTTTATGTAAAACAGAATGTGATGATCTTGTCTAATCCTTTTAATGTAAACAAAATATTAATTTTGTCTAATCATTTTCAAGGTATAAAAGTGTTGTTTTTCTTTTCCTAACCAAGTTTCCAATCAAAAATGTTATTTTTGATTTTCACAACACATTTCAACAAAAATGTTGTTTTTATTTTTCTAATCAAGTTTCCAATCAAAAATATCATTTTTGATTTTCACAACCCATTTCAACTGAAATGTTGTTTTTATTTTTCTAATCAAGTTCTAATCAAAAATGTCATTTTTGATTTCATGGTGTGAAGACCCGCAACTTCCCCGTAAAGGAAAGCGTCGGATAGTTCGAGAACAAGCCACAATAGAACGCATACAGAAAAACATTTCATTGTATATAACAACAATGCATCAGATTACAAGAATATACAGAGTATAAATGAATATTACACAGAAATATCAGAGATTTAAATTACATTTAAATACATAGCAGCGGAAAATAATACAATACACAACTAGAATGAGATATACGGATACAAAGCTTTCCGGATATCGTTCCAGCTGTAAACCAGGATCCTGTGAATATAAATCTGCAAAACCAAAACTACTAGCTGCCCGTGTCGAAATTAAGGGCACCCAGAGTTTAGGTTAAAACAATAAACTCCAGGTCAGTCATGGGACTGGTGTGAGAACTAAAACAGTTAATCTTTATTTTAAAGTTAGGTAAATCAAGGGACCACGCCGTATAACACGGAACGGGTTTCCTCCCAAGGATACCAGTGCATAAAACAAACAGCGCAATGCTAAATAAAGAAAAATGAAGCTGTTATAAGACCCAGGTCCTATCACACAATGCAACGCAAGCCGGGGGATAGGGTTTTCCCTTATAACAGCCAAAGAATGCTTGATACGTTTAAAACAAATCATTTGATACTATTATAAGTGCATAGTGTATAAAACACTTCAAATCATAAGTATCAATCATAGGCGGCATGGGTACCATATATCATGTCGCCATATATAGGTTTACAAATAAAACCGCAAATGTCACGTATTTGGAAATTGGATTTCCGTCTATGAACCGAGGCAAAAGATAGTCCTCAACCGATTCGAGACTGCCTAGCCCGAGTCTCAGGATCAGAACGCATCGACCCTTGGATCGTCAGGGCCGGTCCACCGATGTGGATTAAACTTAAACCCTGGACACTGCGTTTCGCCGCCCTTTGGGGCGTAAGCGAGCCAACGAATGACTCCATCGGACCCGGATCGTCCGATCTAACCGAGGCGCCTCGCAACAGCAACAACCACATAAGTCAAACTCGTCAGGGCGTGTAAAACCACTGACGCCACTTCTAGCTAGGAGGAAACGCAGGCCCTCCCTGAGGTCCGTCTCCCGTTTTTGGTTCATACCTGGTGTGAAACACGCGAGGTAAACGTTACACAAAGCTACGCCACAAAGGCCGTGCTTTGATCATCAACCACAAGACTTTGCTTTTCAACAGAAGCCTTGATCATTTGCATCTTAGCATGCCACACAGGCAAACCATCCTATGCAACCGATATCAGTCACACAGAATGAAATCCGATGTCAGACACACAGTCCATTTACAAGTCCGTTCTGGGTCTGAACGAAACCGGAGGCACCTAGTACCCCGCATATCCATCGATCTCCAAGTACGTCTGGACGATCACTAACTGTTTCCATCTTCTTGGGTGTACAGCCCAATCAAGATCATCAGTTATCACCCAAACGACGTGAAGACCTCCGGTCTTCGACCATCGTCTTCATCTTCGACTTATCGTCGTATCAGTTATTCAGAATGGGATAAACCCGGTCTTCCCGAATAACTCGCGTATATTTTAAATAAGTGTTACACAAACACAACATACGCCTCATTCCAATCCATCAGTCACTAACCGTAAATTAATCAAGAGAATAATTCCCCAAATATTAACCCCGAAGGCCGAAACCAACATCAGATCAATATCCAGAAGACCATTCTACTTAGCTAACCGACAGTTAGTTTCTAATTTCACATTCATAGGGAAAGGTTCCCATTAATTTTATCAAAGATAAATTCTTGAATTTATTCTTTAATCAACTTTTGAATATCAATTCAAACTAGTCGGGATTAGCGAACCTTACCGAAGTAATCATTTGTTATAATTTCCCAATCCCAACCTACTCATCCCATGAAGTAAAACTGTGAATACTTCATATCTAACACCACAGTGTTATCGGTAAATTCAATTACCATTTCACGTTCAAATCTAATTAAAGATTTAACTATCGCCTGGAGCAAAACTGGTGATACTCCATTTTCGATCATTTCAATCTAATTAAAGATTCATTAAAACTCTACTTAGTTTTAATCTTCGACTGGGTTAAAGAATCCGTGTCATTTAAAAACACAATTCACGATAAACCCAAAATCACATTCATTAATTATCAGGTTAAAGAACGAGTGTTGTTTAAAACACTGTTCACGATAAACCCAAAAATCAATATCAATTTAATTCCAATTAAATATCATTTAATTGGTACACTTCATTAAATCTAAATAAAAAGATTTAATCTTTTCTCAACTGGGTTCAAGAACAGTGTTAGTGAAGACACCATTCACGACAAACCCAAATCACATTTGATATTCAATACAAGGCTCTGAATAGAAAATATATCGGCTTATATTCAATATCAAATTCTACGACTAACAAATATCGCATTGGAAATAACGATATAAATATATCTTTCAAATTTCCATAACAACATCTGTATAATCCCGAATTCCAACATCGAAATATTCCGAAGACAATTTCGATTCAAATCCACTCCAATGCAATCATTAGAAATTTTGGTTATTTTCAAAACCATTTCAAATTCAATTTATTTATTTAAAAATAAATAGAATTATAATTCTAGTTCAAAACTAGTTCATTTCGATAAAAATCTATTTTTATCTGTTCAAATAGGGAGTTTTTCATCCCAATTCTTTCTAAATCATTTCTTATGATTTTACACAAATTATTACTATTTTTAATAATTTTATCAAGGCCCGTACAGTCGATTTCCAACAACGGCCATCGAACTGCACTTACAGCGACCTTTTTCGAATTTAATTTGGACGTATCTCCAAATCCAACCGTTAGATTTCAAATTTCTAACATTCATTAGAAAACTCTTTTCGATACGAACCCAACGGTTCCGGTTTTAGGAGAATCCGACGGTCGGATCTCCCGCAATGTCCGTTTGAAATAAATGGTCGAAATTCACGAACTGCCGCGGCGCGGCGCGTTCTATTCAGGCCATTATATTATATATATAATATATATAATATATACTTCGTCGATTTCTATTTAAAACGAATTATATAAATAGTTTTAAATTCGTTTCAAAAGCAATTTCAACTTCCTTTTCAATTCAAATCAAAATTGAATTCTTCTTTATAAATTCGTTTCAAAATTCATTTCTATTCAATTCAAATTTCAATTCAATTTGAATTCATTTCAATTCATTTTCAATTCAATTTGAATTCGTTTTCAATCCACTTCGTTTCGAAATCGTTTTCAATTCACTTTGAAATCGTTTTCAATTCACTTTGAATTCGTTTCAATTCAATTCATTTCGAAATCGTTTTCAATTCAATTTGAAATCGTTTTCAATTCAATTCATTTCGAAATCGTTTTCAATTCAATTCATTTCGAAATCGTTTTCAATTCAATTCATTTCGAAATCGTTTTCAATTCAATTCATTTCGAAATCGTTTTCAATTCAATTCATTTCGAAATCGTTTTCAATTCAATTCATTTCGAAATCGTTATAAAATCGATATAAATATCGTTCAGTCAAAATGGCGTCAATCTAATCATCACGGCTTCACATGTTTCTATTTTCAAATATTCTATTTCAAATATTTCCTATTATCAAAATATTCTTTATTTTCACGATTGGAATGAGGCCCAATCAATTACCATATAAAGTTAATTATATGGATTTTCATACAACACATGTATATAATAACATTGAAAATAATCAACCATCAACCAAAGTGCACTACACTGTAAAAGCATCAAATATAGATATTCAACGCTTATAACAGCCTGTCAATCAATCGATCGACATATTTAATCAATCAGGATGAGTGAACTTCAAATTTCATCCCAACACCCGTGTGGGGTTTCAAACAATCAAACAAATATTTTATTCGTGCAGTTGGGCGATGTGTAAAATTTATCGTCCCAATCAATGTCATTCAAATAGGTGTGCATAAACAAACCGTCCGGTTTACAAATGAATATTTTATTCACTTCACGTTAAAAATTATATTTTTAACGATAAAACATTTTATTTCAACCTATGAATTTCTATTCAATTCATTTACACAATAAAATGATATTTTTATTTTCTAACATATTTTAGAAAATTTCGGCGGCATAACGGCACGATACTAGAAACGGGACGAGGCCTAGCCTTATCCCCGGTCTAGTGAAGGCCCACGCCATTCACACATTAATCAAATCAATTTTATTATGCAAACCACAAAATTTGGAGTAAGGGTCTAACCTAGCCTTACTCCTTCGCCTTATAACGGCGCACGTCTAATCCTAACCAATTTATCGATTCAATTTTTCACACCACAAACCACATTCAAACCAATATCACAATCAATAACCAAACAGCCAAACAAACAAGTCCATGGTCTGTGGACGATTGTGTCGGGTGCTACTAAACACCGTCTGCATCCTAGTATATATATATAACTAGAAAAGTAAATTGAAAGGTGAGAAATTCTCACTTATAGCTATCCAAGCTCCACGGCTCTTCATTTGCAGAAGTCTTCGTCGTTTCGCCTTTTTGTCACCTTCGTTGCTGCTTTCACTACATACATAAAAATCGAATTTTTATTTCAAAGTTAAAACCATTTTCTTATATTAAAGTTAAAACCTTTTTCTTATATCAAAGTTAAAACCTTTTTCTTATATTAAAGTTAAAACCTTTTTCTTATATCAAAGTTAAAACCTTTTTCTTATATCAAAATTAAAACCTTTTTCTTATATCAAAGTTAAGATAAAATCAGTTTTTAACATTATAAAAAAAACAGTTTTTGAACTTTATTAAAAAATCAGTTTTTAACTTTATAAAAAAAATCAGTTTTATTTCTTAAAACAAAAATCAGTTTAAATCCTTAAAAAAAAGTTCTATACTAAAAAAACAGTTTTTACTCTTTTAATAAAATCAGTTTTTTTTTTCTTTTTAAAACAAAATCAGTTTTATTACTAATAAGAAAAACCAGTTTCTCTAAAATCGAAATAAAATAAAAAAATAAAAATAAAAATAGAATAAAGAAAAAAACTTACTGTATTCGATAGGGGGGGGGTTCCTTGCGGGGTCGCAGCCGACGTCGGGGGAGGGGTGCGGCTTGGGCTGGGGTGGTCGGAGGGGAGGGGTGCGGCTAGGGCTCGGGGTCTGGGGCTATCGGGTTATCGCGAGGGCGTGGGGTTCGATGCGGGTTCGGCGGAGAGGAAGAAGGGAGGGGGAAGAAGAGGAGGGCGGGGCGACTGTGGTGGCTGCGCCGCCTAGGCGCGGCGGCGACATCTGGTGGGGCGCGATGCCCCTTTCCCCTTCTTCTTTTTTTTTTTTTTTTTTTTGATTCGATTATAAAAAGAGGGGGGGTGCCAGATAGATAAAAGGGAGGAGGGAGGAATTTTTATTTTTTATTATTTAATTATTTAATTACTAAAAAGGTACTTTTACATATGACCTCGAAACGAGGTCCACCGCCTGTCGTCTATAGCGTTTTACCCCCATTTCGAACACAATGGGATATATATCGCAAGCTGATTTGACCATTTGAATCCGTTTCCGTTTAATTTACATTTAAATCACTATAGTGAATTTTAAACGTACATTTCAAATTACCGGGGTCACATACTAACTCTATAAATCCCATAAAAATATTTTCTAGTTTCGTATTGACGATACGGTCCTAATAAAACTAGTTTCGTCGAATTCTGAGATCGTTTGAAAAATGGCCAATTTCCAGTCGATTAAAATCAACTGAAACCGGTCAAACGCGTTTTCCTTTGCCACGCTCACATATTGATTCGAAAAATTATGAAATTTGGAATCTAGCAATAACTTAACATCACGGACCCAACAAAACTAGTTTCGTCGAAATCCGAGGTCGTTTGCAAAATTGCTATTTTTAAGGGCCTTATATATATAAAAATATATATAAATTCCACGGCGACTATTTCTAATTTTAAACTGGACATACCTTATTATTTCTAAGATGAAATCTCAGTTTGTTAACTTCGTTACAAAGATATAGTTATACAGATTCAAATATTTCTTGTTTCGTTCAATTCTGACTTATATTGAATACTGTATATTCATTTGAAATTAGAAATCGAATTTTCGAACTACCGCGCCATTTTCAATTCCTTTTATAATTATATATAATTATTATATATTCTAACGACGACGTATATAATATATACGTTCGAATTACATTCAAAATAAATTTCTCGTCAATATTATTTAAAATAATCTATTTTAAATAATCAAAACTCGCTATAATTGCCAAAATAAAAATTTTAAACTGGCCCAGATTTTGCGGGTTGTTACAATCTCCCCCACTTAAAACTTTTCGTCCCCGAAAAGGAACAAAGTCGAAAGTGGTTTGATAATTCAACTCTACGTTCGATTCGGCTTCCATTCTCCAACTCTTTAGTTTCTGAGAATTTTCAAAATTTCAAAAATTTGGCTAACACCCTAAATTTTCGAAAAATTTCGCCATAACCTCCCCTGCACCGGGAGCATCGGGGAATTTCAAATAGCTTCCCCGGTCCTTCAGATCTCAAAAAGAAAAAGAAAAAGCCAAGCGGCTAGCCAATAGGCTCACAAAATCATCATCACCCAAACAAAACAGGAAATTATGTAGTAAACATGTACCTATTTGTCGGGCAAACAAATTTTATTCTCTGGCTCTAGCCTCCTTGCTATGACCTGTTCAAGGTAAGTACATATATGCAAGCAAATGCGACCAATTTTCGATATAATTCAATATTTGGTTCTGTTAGGCTAAATGGCTAAAAATTAGCAAACAAATAAACAAACAACACAAACATCAATCAATTAGTTGATTAGCTTTTCAAATTCATAATTTTAATACATATACTGAAAATCTTGTTTTTGATGCCAATTCACAACAATAGGCCCTATCTAATTTTTGGTTCTCACACCAGTCTAATGGAAATATATAGATATCACACCTTCGTCACACGAATATAAATTCTGACGATGAGTACTCAACCATCAGAATCATCTTCGGGCCACTAAAGTATGATTCTATATCTATCCAATATATTAAAACTTCGAATACACGCGGATCAGACGTATACGCAAAATCTTTATATACTGGACTGTCCAACTCAATATAAATAGATAATCAGATACGAATAATTGATTTAAATTTTCAAAACAAAAATTGTTTTCACTTTAAAAATATACTCTTCACACTCGTTCTAGGATACTACTGATCCCATCTCTAACGAGTCATTCCCATTGGATATTACTAATCCAATATCTGATGAATTCTTTCGTATGGTTCTAATGTGTCTTGTTCTCTAAGCTTTGTAAACCAAAGCTCTGATACCACGTGTGAAGACCCGCAACTTCCCCGTAAAGGAAAGCGTCGGATAGTTCGAGAACAAGCCACAACAGAACGCATACAGAAAAACATTTCATTGTATATAACAACAATGCATCAGATTACAAGAATATACAGAGTATAAATGAATATTACACAGAAATATCAGAGATTTAAATTACATTTAAATACATAGCAGCGGAAAATAATACAATACACAACTAGAATGAGATATACGGATACAAAGCTTTCCGGATATCGTTCCAGCTGTAAACCAGGATCCTGTGAATATAAATCTGCAAAACCAAAACTACTAGCTGCCCGTGTCGAAATTAAGGGCACCCAGAGTTTAGGTTAAAACAATAAACTCCAGGTCAGTCATGGGACTGGTGTGAGAACTAAAACAGTTAATCTTTATTTTAAAGTTAGGTAAATCAAGGGACCACGCCGTATAACACGGAACGGGTTTCCTCCCAAGGATACCAGTGCATAAAACAAACAGCGCAATGCTAAATAAAGAAAAATGAAGCTGTTATAAGACCCAGGTCCTATCACACAATGCAACGCAAGCCAGGGGATAGGGTTTTCCCTTATAACAGCCAAAGAATGCTTGATACGTTTAAAACAAATCATTTGATACTATTATAAGTGCATAGTGTATAAAACACTTCAAATCATAAGTATCAATCATAGGCGGCATGGGTACCATATATCATGTCGCCATATATAGGTTTACAAATAAAACCGCAAATGTCACGTATTTGGAAATTGGATTTCCGTCTATGAACCGAGGCAAAAGATAGTCCTCAACCGATTCGAGACTGCCTAGCCCGAGTCTCAGGATCAGAACGCATCGACCCTTGGATCGTCAGGGCCGGTCCACCGATGTGGATTAAACTTAAACCCTGGACACTGCGTTTCGCCGCCCTTTGGGGCGTAAGCGAGCCAACGAATGACTCCATCGGACCCGGATCGTCCGATCTAACCGAGGCGCCTCGCAACAGCAACAACCACATAAGTCAAACTCGTCAGGGCGTGTAAAACCACTGACGCCACTTCTAGCTAGGAGGAAACGCAGGCCCTCCCTGAGGTCCGTCTCCCGTTTTTGGTTCATACCTGGTGTGAAACACGCGAGGTAAACGTTACACAAAGCTACGCCACAAAGGCCGTGCTTTGATCATCAACCACAAGACTTTGCTTTTCAACAGAAGCCTTGATCATTTGCATCTTAGCATGCCACACAGGCAAACCATCCTATGCAACCGATATCAGTCACACAGAATGAAATCCGATGTCAGACACACAGTCCATTTACAAGTCCGTTCTGGGTCTGAACGAAACCGGAGGCACCTAGTACCCCGCATATCCATCGATCTCCAAGTACGTCTGGACGATCACTAACTGTTTCCATCTTCTTGGGTGTATAGCCCAATCAAGATCATCAGTTATCACCCAAACGACGTGAAGACCTCCGGTCTTCGACCATCGTCTTCATCTTCGACTTATCGTCGTATCAGTTATTCAGAATGGGATAAACCCGGTCTTCCCGAATAACTCGCGTATATTTTAAATAAGTGTTACACAAACACAACATACGCCTCATTCCAATCCATCAGTCACTAACCGTAAATTAATCAAGAGAATAATTCCCCAAATATTAACCCCGAAGGCCGAAACCAACATCAGATCAATATCCAGAAGACCATTCTACTTAGCTAACCGACAGTTAGTTTCTAATTTCACATTCATAGGGAAAGGTTCCCATTAATTTTATCAAAGATAAATTCTTGAATTTATTCTTTAATCAACTTTTGAATATCAATTCAAACTAGTCGGGATTAGCGAACCTTACCGAAGTAATCATTTGTTATAATTTCCCAATCCCAACCTACTCATCCCATGAAGTAAAACTGTGAATACTTCATATCTAACACCACAGTGTTATCGGTAAATTCAATTACCATTTCACGTTCAAATCTAATTAAAGATTTAACTATCGCCTGGAGCAAAACTGGTGATACTCCATTTTCGATCATTTCAATCTAATTAAAGATTCATTAAAACTCTACTTAGTTTTAATCTTCGACTGGGTTAAAGAATCCGTGTCATTTAAAAACACAGTTCACGATAAACCCAAAATCACATTCATTAATTATCAGGTTAAAGAACGAGTGTTGTTTAAAACACTGTTCACGATAAACCCAAAAATCAATATCAATTTAATTCCAATTAAATATCATTTAATTGGTACACTTCATTAAATCTAAATAAAAAGATTTAATCTTTTCTCAACTGGGTTCAAGAACAGTGTTAGTGAAGACACCATTCACGACAAACCCAAATCACATTTGATATTCAATACAAGGCTCTGAATAGAAAATATATCGGCTTATATTCAATATCAAATTCTACGACTAACAAATATCGCATTGGAAATAACGATATAAATATATCTTTCAAATTTCCATAACAACATCTGTATAATCCCGAATTCCAACATCGAAATATTCCGAAGACAATTTCGATTCAAATCCACTCCAATGCAATCATTAGAAATTTTGGTTATTTTCAAAACCATTTCAAATTCAATTTATTTATTTAAAAATAAATAGAATTATAATTCTAGTTCAAAACTAGTTCATTTCGATAAAAATCTATTTTTATCTTTTCAAATAGGGAGTTTTTCATCCCAATTCTTTCTAAATCATTTCTTATGATTTTACACAAATTATTACTATTTTTAATAATTTTATCAAGGCCCGTACAGTCGATTTCCAACAACGGCCATCGAACTGCACTTACAGCGACCTTTTTCGAATTTGATTTGGACGTATCTCCAAATCCAACCGTTAGATTTCAAATTTCTAACATTCATTAGAAAACTCTTTTCGATACGAACCCAACGGTTCCGGTTTTAGGAGAATCCGACGGTCGGATCTCCCGCAATGTCCGTTTGAAATAAATGGTCGAAATTCACGAACTGCCGCGGCGCGGCGCGTTCTATTCAGGCCATTATATTATATATATAATATATATAATATATACTTCGTCGATTTCTATTTAAAACGAATTATATAAATAGTTTTAAATTCGTTTCAAAAGCAATTTCAACTTCCTTTTCAATTCAAATCAAAATTGAATTCTTCTTTATAAATTCGTTTCAAAATTCATTTCTATTCAATTCAAATTTCAATTCAATTTGAATTCATTTCAATTCGTTTTCAATTCAATTTGAATTCGTTTTCAATCCACTTCATTTCGAAATCGTTTTCAATTCACTTTGAAATCGTTTTCAATTCACTTTGAATTCGTTTCAATTCAATTCATTTCGAAATCGTTTTCAATTCAATTTGAAATCGTTTTCAATTCAATTCATTTCGAAATCGTTTTCAATTCAATTCATTTCGAAATCGTTTTCAATTCAATTCATTTCGAAATCGTTTTCAATTCAATTCATTTCGAAATCGTTTTCAATTCAATTCATTTCGAAATCGTTTTCAATTCAATTCATTTCGAAATCGTTATAAAATCGATATAAATATCGTTCACGTCAAAATGGCGTCAATCTAATCATCACGGCTTCACATGTTTCTATTTTCAAATATTCTATTTCAAATATTTCCTATTATCAAAATATTCTTTATTTTCACGATTGGAATGAGGCCCAATCAATTACCATATAAAGTTAATTATATGGATTTTCATACAACACATGTATATAATAACATTGAAAATAATCAACCATCAACCAAAGTGCACTACACTGTAAAAGCATCAAATATAGATATTCAACGCTTATAACAGCCTGTCAATCAATCGATCGACATATTTAATCAATCAGGATGAGTGAACTTCAAATTTCATCCCAACACCCGTGTGGGGTTTCAAACAATCAAACAAATATTTTATTCGTGCAGTTGGGCGATGTGTAAAATTTATCGTCCCAATCAATGTCATTCAAATAGGTGTGCATAAACAAACCGTCCGGTTTACAAATGAATATTTTATTCACTTCACGTTAAAAATTATATTTTTAACGATAAAACATTTTATTTCAACCTATGAATTTCTATTCAATTCATTTACACAATAAAATGATATTTTTATTTTCTAACATATTTTAGAAAATTTCGGCGGCATAACGGCACGATACTAGAAACGGGACGAGGCCTAGCCTTATCCCCGGTCTAGTGAAGGCCCACGCCATTCACACATTAATCAAATCAATTTTATTATGCAAACCACAAAATTTGGAGTAAGGGTCTAACCTAGCCTTACTCCTTCGCCTTATAACGGCGCACGTCTAATCCTAACCAATTTATCGATTCGATTTTTCACACCACAAACCACAATCAAACCAATATCACAATCAATAACCAAACAGCCAAACAAACAAGTCCATGGTCTGTGGACGATTGTGTCGGGTGCTACTAAACACCGTCTGCATCCTAGTATATATATATAACTAGAAAAGTAAATTGAAAGGTGAGAAATTCTCACTTATAGCTATCCAAGCTCCACGGCTCTTCATTTGCAGAAGTCTTCGTCGTTTCGCCTTTTTGTCACCTTCGTTGCTGCTTTCACTACATACATAAAAATCGAATTTTTATTTCAAAGTTAAAACCTTTTTCTTATATTAAAGTTAAAACCTTTTTCTTATATCAAAGTTAAAACCTTTTTCTTATATTAAAGTTAAAACCTTTTTCTTATATCAAAGTTAAAACCTTTTTCTTATATCAAAATTAAAACCTTTTTCTTATATCAAAGTTAAGATAAAATCAGTTTTTAACATTATAAAAAAAAACAGTTTTTGGACTTTATTAAAAAATCAGTTTTTAACTTTATAAAAAAAATCAGTTTTATTTCTTAAAACAAAAATCAGTTTAAATCCTTAAAAAAAAAGTTCTATACTAAAAAAACAGTTTTTACTCTTTTAATAAAATCAGTTTTTTTTTTCTTTTTAAAACAAAATCAGTTTTATTACTAATAAGAAAAACCAGTTTCTCTAAAATCGAAATAAAATAAAAAAAAATAAAAATAAAAATAGAATAAAGAAAAAAACTTACTGTATTCGATAGGGGGGTTTCCTTGCGGGGTCGCAGCCGACGTCGGGGGAGGGGTGCGGCTTGGGCTGGGGTGGTCGGAGGGGAGGGGTGCGGCTAGGGCTCGGGGTCTGGGGCTATCGGGTTATCGCGAGGGCGTGGGGTTCGATGCGGGTTCGGCGGAGAGGAAGAAGGGAGGGGGAAGAAGAGGAGGGCGGGGCGGCTGTGGTGGCTGCGCCGCCTAGGCGCGGCGGCGACATCTGGTGGGGCGCGATGCCCCTTTCCCCTTCTTCTTTTTTTTTTTTTTATTTTTTTTTTGATTCGATTATAAAAAGAGGGGGGGTGCCAGATAGATAAAAGGGAGGAGAGAGGAATTTTTATTTTTTATTATTTAATTATTTAATTACTAAAAAGGTACTTTTACATATGACCTCGAAACAAGGTCCACCGCCTGTCGTCTATAGCGTTTTACCCCCATTTCGAACACAATGGGATATATATCGCAAGCTGATTTGATCATTTGAATCCGTTTCCGTTTAATTTACATTTAAATCACTATATTGAATTTTAAACGTACATTTCAAATTACCGGGGTCACATACTAACTCTATAAATCCCATAAAAATATTTTCTAGTTTCGTATTGACGATACGGTCCTAATAAAACTAGTTTCGTCGAATTCTGAGATCGTTTGAAAAATGGCCAATTTCCAGTCGATTAAAATCAACTGAAACCGGTCAAACGCGTTTTCCTTTGCCACGCTCACATATTGATTCGAAAAATTATGAAATTTGGAATCTAGCAATAACTTAACATCACGGACCCAACAAAACTGGTTTCGTCGAAATCCGAGGTCGTTTGCAAAATTGCTATTTTTAAGGGCCTTATATATATAAAAATATATATAAATTCCACGGCGACTATTTCTAATTTTAAACTGGACATACCTTATTATTTCTAAGATGAAATCTCAGTTTGTTAACTTCGTTACAAAGATATAGTTATACAGATTCAAATATTTCTTGTTTCGTTCAATTCTGACTTATATTGAATACTGTATATTCATTTGAAATTAGAAATCGAATTTTCGAACTACCGCGCCATTTTCAATTCCTTTTATAATTATATATAATTATTATATATTCTAACGACGACGTATATAATATATACGTTCGAATTACATTCAAAATAAATTTCTCGTCAATATTATTTAAAATAATCTATTTTAAATAATCAAAACTCGCTATAATTGCCAAAATAAAAATTTTAAACTGGCCCAGATTTTGCGGGTTGTTACACATGGTAACATTTAGAAGAAATGGTATTTTATTTCAATTCTAATATATCATAAAAGTGATATGTTTAGTTTTAGCTAATTAGTTTTGACAAAAGAAATATAATTTGTATCGTCTACATGGTTTGACAAAAATGATATAATTTGTCACAAATAAATGGTTTGGACAAAAGTAATGTCTCAACTAAATGGTTTGGACAAAAGTAACATATAAAAGAGTATTCTATTGTTTTGAACCTTTCTATGTGTTTTAATAACAAATAAAAGAATACTTTTATTTGTTTATACTTTCTATATATTCTAAGGTCATATAAAGGAATATTATATATGTAAATAATTTCCTATATATTTCAGTGACCGATAGAAAGAGATTTTATTTGTGTATCAATTTCTATATTCAAGTATAACAAACAAAAGAGATTTTGTTTCTACACAAATTTCCATACGTTAACATGACAAATACAAACATGAATATTTTCTAGTATAAACCATTCAATCCAGTCGTTATTCGTGATCACATGCAACCAATAACACACATATGAAGTTCGCATCGCAATCACACAACAATCAACATCGAATATATATATATACGACATCAATCATGAATTTGTATAGAATAAATATAAATTTTACATTCGTAATAAATAAATAATTTTAATTTATAAAATAGAAATCTCACCTTGCTTTTAATTCAGATCTGAAATTTCCTCAAATTTTTTTTGCTCTGTTTCAGTCCTAGTCAGTTCTGTGCTGTAGCATTTTCCGTTGTGAATCCAACGCTTCTGAAATCGTTCAATTTCGTTTCTGTTTGCAAAAGTTATCGTTGTTTAATCATTATACAAATTAAATAATTAATTAATTAGTGATTAGTTTAACCCTTCCCTTAATCTTTTCCTCATCATCGTTCTCTCGCTCAGGAAAACAGAGCCCAACTCGTTCCAGAAGAGAACCCGCTCACGCCCGCTTGCAGAAGCCACCAGCACCCGATCCGACTTCGCCATGGTCTCGGCCTTCGCACCTTGCCCCACCGCCACCATCCATGGTGCAGCTCGCACCCCCGTACTGCCGTGAAAACGAGCTCGAATGCTCGAGCTTTGAGCCGCCAATCCTCCCACACCACCTCATGAAAACGCATCTCATCCGTTGATTTAGAAGAGGACGAAGAGGCGAGCAATTTGGCCATAGGGATGAAGGTCGATTGATGTTCGGGTTTGGGGAATTTGGGAGAGGAAGTGTGGAACGCCGTGGCCATTGATTCAAAACATACGGCGGCTGATGTATTAGGTTTTAGGGATACCGTATACGTATGGTATATATAGGTGTATTCTTAGCGTATATTATTTAATTTTAATTCATTTAAATGCAATATAACTTCTATATCGTACCGAACTCTAAATCAAACCCAACAAGTGTCGCCCCTAGCTAATAACCCCCATTTCGGACACAATGGAATATATTTCGTAACCCAGTTCGGCTGTTATGATATGCTTTTCTTTAACTTTAATTATAAATCATTTAATTATTAAATTCAAACGTACATTTTAAATTACCGGGGTTACATACCGACTCTAAAAATTACAAAAAAATTATTTCTAGTTAGGTTTTGATGATACGGTTCTAACGAGACTAATTTCGTCGAATCCTAAGACCGTTTGAAAAATGGCCATTTTCAAGTCGATTAAAATTGACTGAAACTGACAAAACACGTTTTCTTCTGCCACGCTCACATATTAATTCGAAAAATTATGAAAATTGAAACCTAGCAATAATTTGACATTCCGGTTCCAACAAAAGTGGTTTCGTCGAAAACCGAGGTTGTATGAAAAATGGCTATTTTTAAGGCCAACATATTTAATTAAAAAATATATAAATTTTACAGTGACTTTTCTAAATTTTAATCTGGACATAACTTACAAACTATAAAGTGAAATTTCAGTTTTTCAGATTCGTTAGAAAGATATGATTAAACAGATTTAAATATTTCTTGTTTCATTCAATTCTGATTTAAAATGAATCCTGTACAGTTAGTCAAAGTTCAAATTCTAAATTTTCAAACTGCAGCGCTGTTTTAAACTCCTTTATAATTGAATTAAATTTATTCATTTTAAAATAAATTTTTGATTGTTCTTATTTAACATAAATTATTTTAAATATTAAAATGCATTAAAATTTCTAAACTATTTTTTTTTAAATTGTCCCCAAAATCCCGGGTCGTTACACTAATCAAGGAAAATGTCACTTCCGAATACTTAATACCACTTATTGAAAATGAACCAGGACGCATTTACTCAGAGTACAAGGTCATTTAGTACTTTTTACTTCAAATCCAAGGAGAACCTTTGGTGTATTCTACTCCACCTAACTGCACTTCTTATCTCTGTCATACGGGATCAACAACTCAAGATGTCTCACGTCAGTGGTAAGTATACACAACTGTTCACAGCCTCTAGGCGAAGGGCATAAATATGTTGTGTAACTCTACCGACCTCGCATCACAACCCGCTAAGCCGAACCAGTCACGTAAGCATAAGTGTTGAGCTATGCCCCTTAATTTATGTTTGTCCTAAACGTATAATTGAAACTATATAATTATCTACTACAAAAAATATATTGCCTTCTTTGTGTATTTAGTAGAATTAGTACTCATACTCTGCGTAACTATCCCTATGTTACACGTTTAAGCCTCAGTTTTCTTGCTTACTTTTAATGTATTTTGTCACTTCTAGTTTTAAATGTAATCTTATGCGAGAAAGAAAACGAAAAAAATAAACCTCAACTGCTCAAATATTATAAAATACAACCTACTGTTAACCCATTTGGTCAAAATAAGCATTTTCAATATAATCCATTTGGTCATAACCCCAAAATATAACCTGCTGCTAACCCAAAAAACTGAAAACCACGTCTTCTTCTTCTCAAATAGAAATCCATGCTTTCTTGCTTCTAATTTCGCTGTCAACCCAAAGAGAGAGCCTATTGCTTCTCATCTCTATTGCTTACTATTGTGTTCTTCTTTTCCTTCCTCGAATTCGTGTATTTGTTGATTTTTTTTCCATTAAGATTCAGAATCGGGTTTAGATATAAGAAACGTTCTTTTTTTCTAGATTTTACAGTGAAGTTTTTTTTGGCTTTTTGATTTTCTACGCGGGGGGAGGGGGGGGGGCAAGTGCCCAGGTCAGCGCAGACGTGGCTCTGACCCTGCACGTATTTATATACATTCTTATTCTTAATATTAATTTCTGAAGTACAACAAGCATTTCCACGTTCTAATTTATAAAAGCTACCTTTCCAAAAATGTTTACCATTTTAGCTTTCCATATATTAACCAAAAATGAGGTCTTACATCATTTGAAGTTATAATTTTCTTTTTCTTTTTTTAAAATAGACCGTGTAAACTACTAGAGAAAAGAGTAACCATACTTTATGCATCCCTTCTTCTTTCGGATTTTCCTTGTTAATTCAATCGACGCACTTTTACACATATTTTTGAAGTTGGATAATTCATGGAAACTATACGAAAATATATAAGTTAAATTATATCCTGCTTCAAATAAATTATATTCACGCTTCTAGTCAATTAGGGCAACCTAATTTACAACCCATCTACAGATTTGAAATAACTTCAAACTTTACAAACATTCCACAATTATAAATATTTAGGACTGGTTTCAAATATTCGGTCTAGGCTGTACATAATATTCTTTACATACTTTACATATTACATACTTTACAGAGTATTTAGGCAATATTTTAATATATTTGTTTAAGCCTACAACTCATCAGATCTTACTTATACATAATAGTTAAATAAAATTAATTGATATAAATTTCAATGTTATAAACAAGCTACATAATTTCTCACTCACCTTCCAAGCTTTTCAAATCTCCCAAATTTGGATCCATTCATTTACTAGAAATCCAAAATAATCTGTATATATGTATGACAATGCACATACATACTGTTAGAATTACATATGTAATAAGTGATTTAAGACTAAGGAGAATATAAACTCATAATGTTAAATTTTACATATTACCGCAATATTTGTTCGTTTCTTCTCTTTAATTTTATATGCTTATATTGTAATTTATATTCAAAAATAGTGGAGAAGAGAAAACAAGATAATTCTGTTATTTGAATCAAAAAATATAAGAAGATAAATGAAGGGTTAGACTTTCATTTATAGACGCCCTTATCAATCATAATAGTTACGTTAAAATTATTATATCCAAATGATTGGCCAATATTCAATCCTAGCCACCACATTAAGATCAAACGATCCACCCAAGAGAAGGTCATTGGCCAATATTCAAATCCTAGTTGTCACATTGAGATCAAGCGACCTCCCCAAAGAGGTCAACAGATGGAGTGCCACATTTATTATTATTTATTTCCTTTTCAGTTTCTAATTATTTTTGTTTTAGAAATTTCAAGCCCTAGTAGGCTTGAAATTTTGCAAGAAAACGAAAACATCGAACCTACTGAAACGTGAATCGCTTGTTTTGTACTCAGAAAATAAACAAAAATATTGACCAGAGCTCGAGTAAATAACTCACACAAGAATAATTTAAAATATAATAATAAGTACTGACCGTAATAATGAAACCTTTAAACCAAGCGTCCTAACAGCTCCAATCATACCCATATTACCAGTACCTGTACTCTGCCTAACCTAAGTGGATTAGTATAATTGTTCCAGTGACAAATAAACTATACATTTTATAAAACCATTTTTGTTATATTATGTCTTATTTAAGTCGTTTAGACTTCTTCACAACATACGTACCATACTCATATACTCCAAAGTAGATTTATCTAGGGCTGTTATGATAATGGTTACCGTTACCATTTGGCAAGTACAGTTACCGTACCTTTTTTACTAGTAAGTTAGAATTGTTTACCGTTACCGTTACCATTACCGATCAACTGGTATACCGAAGACTGATATACCGATAATTTGGTAACTGTTACACTGGTAATGGTAAATTACCGTATGTCCATCAAAGTTTTATCTTGACATATTTTTTGTATACGGTGCATCTTTATTATACTATATGTAGTGTTAGTTTATAAAAAACATAAATGAGAAAGAAAATAAGTATACCTGGAATTATATCACCTGCTTATCGAACAAAACATAATCATTTATTTGATTCTAAATGCATGTAATAAAGCATCTCAGATGAGTATACATATGTTTTGAATTAACTGATAAAGTTACGCTAGCACTGATATTGAAAAAAATGTCACCGATTATTTACCTTTAAAAATCGTAAATTTACCATTACCATACCATTTTAACTGGCATACTGATTTCAATCAAAAATGATTATCGGTCGACTAGTAATGGTAAATTTACAGTTACCATAACATCCCCGGATTTAACCTAATATATAAATGGGTTCTTTTGGCTCATATCCCTGGAAGTTTTCAAAAAATAAACGACATCCACAGTAACTTTTACTTTCAAAGCAGGTCCCTATTTATATATTTGTGTGTTTTCTTCAGGAAAAAAGAGCTGTCAAGTAAAAAAAAAATCTAAATTATGCTAATATTCCCAGAAGACAACGGAAAAAAAAAACTTGCATACATGTGTGCAAGTATTCACAATAGTTGCACACATTATGCAAGTATTCACGAAGTAGTTAACGTTGAAAATCTTCAAGAATTCTTGCATTCATGTGTGCAACTATTTTAAAATATTTGCACATATGTATGCAAATATTACATGAAGGTTTCACGTTGAAAAATATGCCTGCATATTGTTGAACATATGTATGTATATGTGTGTGTGTGTGTGTGAGAAGCGTTCAGTAGGACCCCAATAACCCTCCCCCCAACCCTCCCTTTTCAATTTTCACCACTCATTTATAGTAAAATAAGTTATTGGAGTGAGAGATAGTTAGTGGGATTTATATTAAAATAAGTTAGTGGGGGGAGAGATAGTCAGTGGGAAGGGAGAGAGAAACCGGGATGTATGGTGGAAATCAGGGACTAAAGGAGTGATGCACCGTTTGGTGTGTGTGTGTGTGTGTATATATATGTGTATATATATATGGTGAGCGTTCAATGGTACCCCAAAATGGTGCAGCTCCCCTAAATGCCCCCTCATTTCAACCACGTATTCCATTTCTCTCTCCCTCCACTACTTATCTCTCCTTCCACTAGCATAATTTATAATAAATGAGAGGTGGAGAGTGGGGGGCAATTGGGGTGCTCACTATATGGGGTGCCATTGAATGCTCCTATATATATATATGCTTCATGATTAAAAAACAAATCTCATACGCTGCACGATTGATCGAGATGATAATTCAAATTTGTGATACTACTATGAAACTTTGTTGCTGTCATGAATGCAACTGATTTACTACACTTAACAGTTAACCACATAATGCATCATCAATTTAGAGTATTCATTACACAACTAAATGGAAAAGGTGAAGTCAAGTTTCAATTATTGTTGGTGCCATGAGTTAATTAACCAAAAGTCGGTTATATAAAAGTGTTCATAATGCAACCATACCAACTATGTTTGGCGGTGCATAACAATTTCATAGCTTGTGACGTGGTTAAGCGAGTTTGTAAGTCCTATTACCAGCTACACAAGGCACAGTCATGCAAGGCACAGTCATGGTTCTCTTAAAAGCCTTGCTTGAGGTCATCATAGTTCCTAAGAGCAAGAGGCTAGCATGTGAAGGAGAGCCACCATTTTAAGGAGTGCCATGACAAGATTACAAGAACACAACATTGCTTTGATTTTGACCCAAAAAACAATGGAATCCAAAATCAGGAATTTGATCATTGTTTGAATGAACTGAAGTTGATTGGTTGAAAAAGTCAAGGGTAAACTTTGTAGATGTAGATAAGATTAAGGGGGTAACAGAGTTTCACTGGATGCATCAAATTTTTTCTAATAACGGGAGCTATAAACCAAACTGAAAGGAGCTAAATTAATAGTCTTTATATAAGAGTGTTGAAAAAAAAACATAAATCAAGCGGTACGAAAAATTTATCGACAATATATAATCTATTAACAAATTTCATGATTGGTGACCATTATGAATCTGATTGTGTGTATACAAAAGTGAGCATCCTGTGTTGAATAACATATTTCAATACTACATCTAAATACAAAATTTCAATGCTAGGATTCAAGCAGTAATGACGCCACGACTTATGGAAGCAAAAGAAGACTATATATAACTACAGTACATTCATATCCATTGCCGTGCTTGATAATTATGACACATGTAATTACATACATGCATACAGATGTTATAGGGACAAATAGTTTGTATAACAGTCACTTGTAAAATTTCTAGCCTTACATTTTCCAGGCCATTTATGGAAAGTATAAACTTAATACACACTGTGCAGCTAATATCTTCATCAGTTTTAGTAAAATGCGATTTTTGTGTAATTTACAATTGTGCATGGCTATCTAAGATATTCCTTTCACAGTCAGTTTGGCTAAAGTGAAGAAGAAGAAACGAATCTGCAAACATATCAATTGTAATAACCCGGAAATCTGAGCCAATTTAAATTTTTTTATTTTGGCAATTTTAATGAAGTTTGAATATTTAAAATGAATTATTTTGAATAATAACGATGAGAGAATTATTTTGAATAAAAATAGAACGTATATATTTATATAGATCGTCGTTAGAATATAAATATTTATTTTAATTTTAAAAGGAACTGAAAATGACGCGATAGTTTGAAATTTCGATTTCGAATTTCAAATGAATGTACAGGATTCAAAATAAAACAGATTTCGGCGAAACCAAAAATATTTGAATCTATTTGAAAATATCTTTCCAACAAATCCGAAAAATTGAAATTTCATAGCGGGAATCAAAAGTTATGCCAAGGTGAAAATTCAGAATAGTCGTTATTGAATTCTGGCCCTTAAAAATGGAAATTTTGCAAACGACCTCGGTTTTCGATGAAACCACTTTTGTTGGAACCGGAATGTCAAATTATTGCTAGGTTTCAAAATTCTTAATTTTCCGAATCAATATGTAAGCGTGGCGAGGTTAAACGTGTTTTGACAGTTGTAGTCAATTTTGATCGACTAGAAAATGATTTTTCAAACGGTCTCAGAATTTGATGAAATTAGTTTTGGTAGGACCGTATCGTCAATATGAAGCTAGAAATAATTTTTCTAGAATTTTTTGAGTTCGTATGTGGCCCCGATAAATTGAAATGTGCGTTTAAATTCAATATATAGATTTATATTTTGATTTTGACGAAAAATGATTGAAATAGTCGAATCAGCCAACGATACATATCCCATTGTGTTTGGAATGGGGGTAATTAGCTATGGACGACAATCGGTGGGTTTGATTTTGAGTTCAAAATAAAAAGGTACTTTTTGAAATTACATAATTAAATAAAAAAATATAATAAACCCTCTCTCCCTCTCTATATCCTCTCTCAGGCCCCTCCCTTCAAAAATTAAAACCGAGAAGAAAATAAAATAAACAAATGGTGGTGGGGGTAGGGGGGGGGGGTGGTGAGGAACCGCCGCCGCGCGGCACTAGCGTCGGCGCCCCCCATCTCCTTCCTCCCCTCCACTCGCACTCTCTCTCCTCTCCTTCTGGTGTAAACCACGCCCAAAACCCTGACGCCACCTGAAAACCCCAAATCCGCCACCCCCTAGCCTCACAAGCCACCTGCGTCGCCCCCTTGGCTCCGACAGCCCCTCCGTGCCTCCTTAGCCTTCCACCACGTCGGACAGCCCCTCCACCTTATAAAATGCCAAAAAAAAAATGTAAGTTTTGATTTTGTTTTCAATTCCTTGATTTAATAGGATTTTTAAATAGGAAAAATAGAATTTTTAAAGATTTAAAGATTTTTTTTATCATATAAAAATTCGATTTTTAAATATTTGTTTGCGGTGTAAAGTAATAATTTTTAACGGGGTAAAAGTTATGATTTTTATATAGTTAATGACATAGAAAAGATATGATTTTTATGTAGTTAATAACATAGAAAAGATTGGATTTTTATATAGTTAATAACATGGAAAAGATCGGATTTTTGTTGTATAAACATCGTTATAGAATATGATTTTTATATTATAGGAATAATAAAAATTTGATCTTTATACATATAGCAACGAAGTAAAAATGTGATTTTATACCATATAGAGATTTGGTTTTTACAAGAGGAAAGATTGGATTTTTATCGCTTGAAAGTTATGATTTTTAGTTATGAAAAAAATATAATCTTTAGTAGATAAAAATGTGATTTTTATCTACATAGTAGCATAATCAAAATATGATTTTTTATATATTAGAAGTGGCGATAAAAATATGATCTTTATATGGAAAGAGAACTTATAAAAATGTGATTCCTATTTTAAAGTAGCGATATAAAAATATAATTTTTATACACGAAGTGATATCATAAAGATGCGATTTTTATATATGTAGTGGACACGGACGACAAAAGTGACAAAAGGCGGACACGGCAGGATTTTCTACATATGAAGAGTCTCGGCGTTTGATTTAGCTTTTCGGTGAGAACTTCTCACTTTAATTCTTGTTTTCTAGTTAAAAATATATACTAGGATGCAGACGGTGCTTAGCAGTACCCGACACCCGTCGTCCACAGACCATGGACGACTTGTTTGATTTTCTGTGTTGTGAAAATTAATAATGATGTGGAATGAATGAAAATAAATATTCAGGTGTTGAAATAAATTGTTTATCGTTAAAATATAAATTTAATGTGAATGTGAATAAATAAATATTCATTTACAAATCGAATGATTTGTTTATGTACACCAATTTGAAGGATATTGATTGGGACGATAAATTTTACACATCGCCCAACTGCCCAATAAAAATCAGTATTTGTTGATTTGAAACCCCACATGGGTGTTGGGATGATATTTGGCATACACTAATCCCAATTATTTAGTTGTATGTCGATCGATTGGTTGACAGACCGTGTAAGCGTTAATTATTTATATTTAATGCTTATACAGTTGTGTAGTGCACTTTGGATGATGGTTGATTATTTGTCATTGCTATTATATACTTGTGTTGTATGGAATCCATATAATTACAATTATATGGTAATTGATTGGGCCTCATTCCAATTGGGAAAATAAAGAATATTAAAATAAAGTTTCATGTGTTGAATAGAATAAATAGTCATGTGTTGACGATACTCATGTGTTGAGAATATTCATGTGTTGAAACTTATCATGTGTTTAACAAAATATTTTAGCAATAAAATTTACATCTTTATTATATATAAAATTAGAAACTAGTTGGAAACTAGTTAAGATGAGTGGTTTCCTGGGTATTGGTCTGATGTTGGTTTCGGCCTCCGGGGTTAATACATAGGGAATCGTTCTCTTACTAATTTACGTTTAGAGTCTGATTAAGAATTAAACGATAGAAATCATAATTTTATGAAACATATTAAATAACAAAAATAGTCATGTGTTGACGATACTCATGTGTTGAGAATATTCATGTATTGAAAGAAATATATATTCATGTGTTGAAGAAAATATTCACTTGTTGAATGGAATAACGAAGTTATTGACATATATAAAGACGTGTTGATTAGAGATGCGCCATTTTGACGCAAATGATATTTATATCGATTATATTCATTTTTATAATGGATATAGAAAAGGAAGTGATTTAAAAATACAACGTTTTGAATATATTATCATTTATATGTTAATGATATGGAATATTCAATTTTGATTTAAAATTGAATACGAAGTTGAAATCGTTTTTAAAGTGAATTTAAAACGATTTATAAAATACGTTTAGAATTGAAATCGATGAAGTATATATATTATATATATTAAATGGCCTGAATATAATGCGCCGCGACCGTTCGCGAATTTTGACCATTGACTTCGAATTGACGTTGCGGGAGATCTGACCATCGGATTCTCCTGAAACAGGAACCGTTGGGTTCGTATCAAAAAGAGCTATCCAATGAACATTAGAAATTTGAAATCTAACGGTTGGATTTGGAATAATGTCCAAATCAAATTTGGAAAAGGTCGTTGTAAGTGCAGTTCGGTGGCCATTATTGAAAACCGACTGTACGGGCCTTGATAAAATTATTAAAAATATTAATAATTTGTGTAAAATCATAATATATAAATTGGAAAGAACCAGGATGAAAAATTCCACATTTGAAAGGATAAAAATATATTTTTATCGAAATGAACTAGTTATGGACTAGAATTATAATCCAATATTTTTGAATAAATAAATTGGATTTGAAGTGGTTTTAAAAGTAATCAGAATTTCCAATATACGAATTGGAATGGATTTGAATTGAAATTATCTTCGGAATATTTTGATGTTGAATTTCGTGATTATACAGATATGGTTGTGGAAATTTGAAAGATATATTTATATTATTATTTCCAATACGATATTTGTTGGTTTCAAAATTTGATATTGAATATAAGCCCATATATTTTCTATTCAGAGCCTTGTATTTAATATCAAATGGAATTTTGGGTTCGTCATGAATGGTGTCTTAAATAACACTGTTCTTGAACCCAGTTTAGAAAAGAATAAATTTTTTGATTAAGATTTAGTGAAATTGTCCAGTTAATTAGTACTTAAGTGGAATTGAATTTAAATTGGTTTTTGGGGTTTATCGTGAGCCGATTATGAATAACACATGTTATTTAACCCGATTAACAATGGAATGTGATTTTGAGTTTACCGTGAACCGTGTTTTAGATGACATTGGTTCTTTAACCCAGTTAAAGATAGGATATTGATTTTTGGGTAGATTAAAACTAAGTGGAGTTTTAATGAATCTTTAATTAGATTAAAGTAATCAAGAATGGAGTATCACAAGTTTTGCTCCAAGCGATAGTTAAATCTTTAATTAGATTTGAATGTGAAATGGTAATTATTATTTGCCAATACACCGTGGTGTTAAATATGGAGTATTACCAGTTTTGCTCCATGGGATGAACAGATTGGGATTGGGAAATAAAATAAATAATTACTTCGGTGTGGCTCACTAATCCCGACTAGTTTGGAAAACCGTAACATGGTTTGAAATGATATCCAAAGGAAGATTAAAGGATAAATTCAAAAGAATTTATCTTTGATAAAATTAATGGGAACCTTTCCCTAAGAATGTGAATATTTGAATAAAGAATATCCTGAATTGGAATGAGGTGTATGTTGTGTTTGTGTAACACTTGTTTATTATATATGCGGTTATTCGGAAAGGCCGGGTTTATACCCATTCTGAAAACCGATTCGACGAAAAGTCGAAGATGAAGATGGTGGTTAAAGACCAGAGGTCTTCACGTCGCTTGGATGATTATTGATGATCTTGATTGGGCTGTACACCCAAGAGGAGGTAGTTAGTCGGTGATCGTCCAGACGTACTTGGAGATCGATGGATATGCGAGGAATAAGGTTCCTCCTGTTTCATTCAGACCCAGAACGAACTTGTAAATGGACTGTAACGACCCGGAAAATCTGAACCAATTTAAAATTTTTAAATTGGATAAAATAGTGGATTTTAAATATTTAAAATAAATATTTTAAATAATAAAGATGAAAACTAAGTTTGAATCAAAGTTGAAAACGAATATAATTAATTCTAATTATAAACAAGGCCTGAAATGGCGCGGTAGTTTCAAAATTCGAATTCAAACTTCAACTGACTGTACCGGGTGCAAAACAAAACGGATTTGAGTGAAACCAAAAATATTTAATTCTATTAGTGAATACCTTTCTAACGAATCTGAAAAATTGAAGTTTCATAGCGGAAAGCAAAAGCTATGGCCAAATGAATTTTCAGAAAGGTCGCTATGGAATTTATATAGCCCGTGAAATTGGCTATTTTGCAAACGACCTCGGAATTTGACGAAACCACTTTTGTTGGATCCGGGATGAGAAGTTATTGCTAGGTTTCAAATTTCATAATTTTTGAAGCTAGTATGTGTGCGTGGCAAAGAAAAATGTGTTTTGGTCAATTACAATTAAATTGGATCGACCAGTAATTGGCCATTTTGCAAACTGTCTCAGAATTCGACGAAACTAGTTTTGTTGGGACCGTATCATCAAAACATAGCTGGATTTATCTTTCGGGAATTTTTAGAATCAGTATGTGACCCCGACAAATTGAAATATAAGTTCAAATTAAATATTGAATGTTCACTATTTTAATTTGAAGGAAAACTGACTGAAACAGTCGAATTGGCCTACGAAACATATCCCATTGTGTTTGGAATAGGGATAAAACACTAAGGACGTCAGTCGTTGGGTTTGAATTGGGGTTCATTTTTGATAAGGGGTATTTTCGGATTTAAAATAAATAAAAAATTAAAACATATGGCCGACCAATCATATTCTTTCTCCCACTTCACGCGTTGACCAATTTTCCCGTAAACCCCCAAATCGAAGGCGGAGACCTCTTCAAAACTTCCTGGCCACTTTCCTATCGCTCCGATCATCGAGACCCCCAGCCCCTTATCAATTTTTGAAGTCCTTCTCCCCCTCTTCAAATCAGCACCAGTAGCACCCATCTCATCGCCCCAGTCTCGAGTTTCAAGCCCACGAAGTCGCACCATTTGCGGCGCCGGATCTCCTTCCTCCGACCATCGTTCGGCGTGAAACCACCAGCGCCGAAGGCGCCTCTCCTTCCTCTTCCAGGTCGCAATAGCAGATTGTCCCATCGCGCAACGGTTTGGATGTAAAATCCAAACCTAGTTTGGAACGAGTTGAACTGAGGTACGACTTGTTTTATTTAAACTGAGTATTACACTTTTAAGTGTTGCAAACTTTGAAAAATCATATCTTTGTGCTACGTTAACGAAATTCGATGAAACAGGAAACATCGGACTCGTAGCCACGTCTTCTACATTCTAGAAGAGACCGCATATTTTTCTGAGCCTTCTGCTATTTTTGGTGGAGTGGAACCCAATGTGAGATTTCTAAATTATAAATGATATGGAAAACAACGATGTATAAATTATATAGTCGATGTATGGGTTATATGAGCGTTGTACACCTCATGTATAAGCGTTGTATAAGTTGTACGTTCGATGTATAAGTTATATATGCATTGTAAAAATTATATATGTGCTGAATAGAAGTGAAATGCATATATATATATATATATATATATATATATATATATATATATATATATATATATGCCCCTCGTCCACAAACCATGGACGATATTTATTGGTTGTGATTGGTATGAAAATTGATTAATAGCGAATGGTTGATTGAAATTGTTTGTGGTGGAAATTGATTGATTGTGGTTGAAAAATACCCGTTTGTGGTTGAGAAATATTTGGTTGAAACCACATAGGATTAGTTTGTGGAAATGAAAAAATATACATGCCGCCTACGTGCGAACTATATGCATGATTCCCCATTGTCAAAAGCTGCGAGGCTTTAAGGTAGAGCGAGGAGCCGTACTAGGGACGGTCCCGGTTTTAACTACCCTGCCGTTATGCTGCCGAAATTTTGAATAATATTCATGTGTTAGAATTATTTTCTTGTGTTGAAACTATATTCGTCTGTTGAATAGAAAACCTTCATGTGTTGAATAAAAATTCATTCGTTGAATCATATTCATGTGTTGAATGGTATTCGTGTTTTAAATAGATTGTTTTGACAATAAAAATCACATTTTTACCCTATATATATAAACTATAGAAAACCTTCATGTGTTGAATCGATATTCATTCGTTGAATTGAAAATTCATGTGTTGAATCCTACTCGTGTTTTAAATATAAAAATCACCTTTTTATCTATATATACAAACTATAGAAAACCTTCATGTGTTGAATCGATATTCATTCGTTGAATTGAAAATTCATGTGTTGAATGGTATTCGTGTTTTAAAAATAAAAATCACCTTTTTATCTATATATACAAACTATAGAAAACCTTCATGTGTTGAATCGAAATTCATTCGTTGAATTGAAATTCATGTGTTGAATGGTATTCGTGTTTTAAATAAAAAAAATCACCTTTTTATCTATATATACAAACTATAGAAAACCTTCATGTGTTGAATCGAAATTCATTCGTTGAATTGAAATTCATGTGTTGAATGGTATTCATATTTTGAAAGAAATTATTTTATAATAAAAATCCTATTATTATCACCTATATTAACTATATAAAATAGTCGAGTTTTGAAATAAATTGTTTTACATTAAAAATCACATTTTTTATTACATACATGAATTGTTAAAAATAGTGAAGTGTTGAAATAGAAGACAGTTAGACAAAAATATCATTTTTATCAAATGTATGAAAATCATATAGTTTTGAAAACGAAGAATCGATATATATATATAAATAGAATTGAAATATATCGAATAACGAAGGTGTAGTTCGTATTTTGAAACCGTGATTTCAAACGATTAGTGCGGGAGATCCGACCATCGGTTTTTCCCGAAACCGCAACCATTGGGTTCGCTTTGGAAATATCTTTCCAACGGCACCAACTTTGTAAAAATCCAACGGTTGGATTGTCTGGAATGTTTAATTCAAATCTGAAGAAAAATAGCGCCAGAATCGATTATCTTTATATATATATAAATATAATTATATTAAATCGAATAACGACGCTGCAGTTCGTATTTTGAAATCGAAACTTCAAACGATTATACCGGGAGATCCGACCGTCGGATTTTCCCGAAACTGGAACCTTGGATTCGTTTTGAAAAGATCTTTCTAATGATGTAAATTTTGTGAAGATCCAACGGTTATATTTTTAGATATGTGTAAATCAAATCTGAAGAAAAATAGCGCCACGGTCGCGTTATGGCCCGAAGCGTCGTTTTGAATAAATTGGCTATCTTAAAATAAATAAAAATAGCGATAAACCGTTATAAAATATTATAAATGATATGGATGTGAAATTTATAAACTAACAGAAGGTTGGCTAAGTCGAATGGTTTCCTGGGTGTTGATCTGATGTTGGTTTCGGCCTTCGGGGTTAATATTTGGGAAATCGTTCTCTTACTGATTTACAGTTAGCGACTAATGAATTGAAATGATGCGTAGTAGTGTTTGTGTAGCACTTGTTTATTATATACGCGAGTTGCTCAGAAAGACCGTGTTTATCCCATTCTGAATAACTAAATCGACGATAAGAAATCGAAGATGAAGACGGTTTTCGAAGACCGGAGATCTTCACCTCGTTTGGATGGTAACTGATGTCCTGATTGGGAGGCATCCCGAAATATGGATAATAAGTGGTGATTGTCCAGACGTACGTGGAGATCGAAGGGTTTGCGAGGTATATAGTGCCTCCGGTTTCATTCAGACCCAGAAAGGACTTGCAAATGGATAGTGTTTCTGACATTGGAATTTATTCTGTGTGATTGATAGCTATCAGTTGCACGGTGTGAATTGCCTGTGTGGCATGCTAAGATGCAGTGATCAGGACTTCTGTTGAAAAGCAAAGTCTTGTGGTGATGATCAAAGCACCGCCTGTGTGGCCTAGCTTTGTGTATAATGTGAAATCGCGAGCCTTACACCCTGGTATGAACCAGAAAAGGGAGAGGACCTCAGGTGAGACGTGCATTATCTTTCTAGATAGATGTGGCGTCAGTGGTTTTACACACCCTGATGAGTTTGACTTATGTGGTTGTTACTGTTGCGAGGCGCCTCGGTTATATCGGTCGATCCGGGACCGATGGATTGTTGGCTCATTTACGCCCCAAAGGGCAGAGAGATGCATTGTTCAGGCATTATAATCCACTCCGTGTGGACCGGCCCTGACGATCCAAGGTATGGTTGCGGCTGTGCCTGAGGCTCGGGCTAGAGAGTCTCGAAATCGGTAAGGACTATCTTTTTCCTTGGTTCATGATGGAAATCCAATTTCCAAATACGTGACTGTGCGGTTTTGATTGTTTATATACATGGCAACATGATATATGGTACCCATGCCGTCTATGATTGATAGTTATGATTGAAATTGTTTTTGAAACTTATAAACACTAGTAATAATATCAAATGCTTTTGTTTTATTCGTATCAAGCATATTTTGGCCATTATAAGGTAAAACTCTATCCTCCGGTTTGCGTTGCATTATGTGATGGGAACTGAGTCTTATAACGGCTTCATTTTTATAAAAAGCATTATAATGTTTTAAAGAATTATTTGTTTTTAAAGCACTGGCAATCCGATGGAGTAAACGCGTTCCACGAAAGTGGCGTTGTCCTGTGATTAGCCATGTTTTAAATGTGTTGAGTAGATTTCTCATACCAGTCCCATGACTGACTCGTAGTTTGTTTCACTTTCAAACTCGGGCGCCCCTTTTTCTACATGGGCAGCCTTGTATTCAAGTTTTAGCTGGCTTTCTCTGGATAGTTGGAGCTGAAGATGGGTTCTATTATTTATCTCTTTTTATGCTATTCAGCTCCTATTGTACATATTATGTTTGTTTCCGCTGTAAACATTTATATATAGCTGAACTGTATTTGTACTAAGTATGATCCTGTATACTGTGTAACTCTGATGATTACGTTTATTCAGTGTATTATTTGTACATTATCTGGTGTATTTATTTATTTCTGTTCTGCTGTTATCTGTTTATGTGTTATATTCCAAGGATTACCCTTGCCACCGTCAGTACGGGGTTTGGGGTCATCTCATTTGGTATCAGAGCTTTGGTTAAGCTTAGCTTCGGAATATAACATATTAATGAACTCGTCAGAAATAGAACCAGTAGTGTTCTAGGATGAGTAACTCATTACAGATAGGATCGGTAATATCCTAGTATGAGTACAGCAGAATCAGAACAACTCGTTGGAGATGGGGTCAGAAGTGCCTCAGAACGAGTCGAGGGTAATATGTTTTTAAATAACGTATTTTTGATTATATATATAGTCTGATTTTAGAAATATAATTTTTGAATATATAAAAGATATATTTTTGGAAAAGTTAAAAACAATTGATTGCTGTTTGTGTTGTGTGATAGTAGATTTGATTAATTAAATTATTAAAACGATAGTTAATTTAATCAATAATAGAATGAATGGTAGAATTTATTCGATTAAATCACACATTGAACTGATTAGAAAATAGATTGAAACATGTACTTGTGCATTATATATGTTTTAACAGGTAAATGGATAGCTGTTGAGTAAAGAAATTATTTGCGTGCCCGACAAATAGGTAAACCTTAATGAGTTGGATGCGAAATATTATTATATCAACTCCTGTGAATTCCATTGGATGCGGAATGCTGGTTATTCTATGTGAAATAATAAACATCGCCATAGGATAGGAACAAGTAATTTTGAACTACACTGCATGGCATACTTCTTGAAGATAGGTATACTTCATCATATACCACATAAGCATTTGGAGCTTGTGTGACGAGGTGGAAGATTTACCATACGAGCGAGAGGCTTGTATGGCGATGACTATATTTTATAGGTTGAACTGATGACTGATATGACCATATAAAAATATAACGATAAATTGCCAGATAAATAAAACCCCCACACGGGCCTGGAGTTGACAATAATCACGTCTCTCTACTCATTAGATACGGCACATGGACTATTTATTTCCCACACGGGACGAGGTGACGAGGATTTATCCTCTGGAGCAATTAAAATACACACTCCCTCAGGCTTTGACAGAGTGACGAGAATTTATTCTCTGGAGTTATTATCTGTACACGCTCCCCTGTAAACACCAGAATATATCACTATAAATATATGTATGCTTTATAGGATTTATTGGGTACCTAATACGACCCAATAAATTTCCAAACCCCTCCCCGTAAAAAGGAGGTTATGGCGAAATTTTTCGAAAATTCCGGGTGTTAGCCAAATTTTTGAAGAATTTGAAAATTCTCAGAAACTGAAAAGTTGGAGAACGGAAGCCAGATTGAACGTAGAGTTGATTAATCAAACCACTTTCGACTTTGTTCCTTTTCAGGGATGAAAAGTTTTAAGTGGGGGAGATTATAACGACCCGGAAAATATGAACCAATTTAAAAATTTTAAATTGGATAAAATAGTGGATTTTAAATATTTAAAATAAATATTTAAAATAATAAAGATGAAAACTAAGTTTGAATCGAAGTTAAAAACGAATATAATTAATTCTAATTATAAACAAGGCCTGAAATGGCGCGGTAGTTTCAAAATTTGAATTCAAACTTCAACTGACTGTACCGGGTGCAAAACAAAATGGATTTGAGTGAAACCAAAAATATTTAAATCTGTTAGTGAATACCTTTCTAACGAATCTGAAAAATTGAAGTTTCATTGCGGAAAGCAAAAGCTATGGCCAAATGAATTTTCATAAAGGTCGCTATGGAATTTATATAGATCGTGAAATTGGCCATTTTGCAAACGACCTCGGAATTCGACGAAACCACTTTTGTTGGATCCGGGATGAGAAGTTATTGCTAGGTCTCAAATTTCATAATTTTTGAAGCTTGTATGTGTGCGTGGCAAAGGAAAATGTGTTTTGGTCAATTACAATTAAATTGGATCGACCAGAAATGGGCCATTTTGCAAACGGTCTCAGAATTCGATGAAACTAGTTTTGTTGGGACCATATCGTCAAAACATAGCTGAATTTATTTTTCGGAAATTTTTAAAATCAGTATGTGGCCCCGACAAATTGAAATATACGTTCAAATTAAATATTGAATGTTCTATATTTTAATCTGAAGGAAAACTGACTGAAACAGTCGAATGGGCCTACGAAACATATCCCATTGTGTTCAGAATGGGGGTAAAACACTAAGGACGATAGTCGTTGTGTTTGAATTGGTGTTTGTTTGTGATAAGGTGTATTTTCGGATTTAAAATAAATGAAAAATTAAAATATATTGCCGACCAATCATATTCATTCTCCCAATTCACGCGCTGACCGATTTTCCCGTAAACCCCCAAATCAAAGGCGGAGACCTCTTCAAAACTTCCTGGCCACTTTCCCGTCGCTCCGATCATCGAGACCCCTAGCCCCTTATCAATTTTTGAAGTCCTTCTCCCCCTCTTCAAATCAACACCAGTAGCACCCCAGTCTCGAGTTTCAAGCCCACGAAGTCGCACCATTTGCGGCGCCGGATCTCTTTCCTCCGACCATCGTTCGGCGTGAAACCACCAGCGCCGAAGGCGCCTCTCCTTCCTCTTCCAGGTCGCGGTAGCTGATTGTCCCATCGCGCAACGGTTTGGATGTAAAATCCAAACCTAGTTTGGAACGAGTTGAACTGAGGTACGGCTTGTTTTATTTAAACTGAGTATTACACTTTTAATTGTTGCAAACTTTGAAAAATCATATCTTTGTGCTACGTTAACGAAATTCGATGAAACAGGAAACATCAGACTCGTAGCAACGTCTTCTACATTCTAGAAGAGACCGCATATGTTTCTGAGCCTTCTGCTATTTTTGGTAGAGTGGAACGCAATGTGAGATTTCTAAATTATAAACGATATGGAAAACGACGATGTATAAATTATATAGTCGATGTATGGGTTATATAAGCATTGTACACCTCATGTATAAGTGTTGTATAAGTTGTACGTTCAATGTATAAGTTATATATGCATTGTAAAAATTATATATGTGCTGAATAGAAGTGAAATGCTTATATATATATATATATATATATATATATATATACACACACACGCCCCTCGTCCACAACCATGGACGATATTTATTGGTTGTGATTGGTATGAAAATTGATCAATAGCGAATGGTTGATTGAAATTGTTTGTGGTGGAAATTGATTGATTATGGTTGAAAAATACCAGTTTGTGGTTGAGAAATATTTGGTTGAAACCACATAGGATTAGTTTGTGGAAATGAAAAAATATACATGCCGCCTGCGTGCGAACTATATGCATGATTCCCCATTGTCAAAAGCTGCGAGGCTTTAAGGTAGAGCGAGGAGCCGTACTAGGGACGGTCCCGGTTTTAACTACCCTGCCGTTATGCTGCCGAAATTTTGAATAATATTCATGTGTTAGAATTATTTTCCTGTGTTGAAACTATATTCGTCTGTTGAATAGAAAACCTTCATGTGTTGAATAAAAATTCATTCGTTGAATCATATTCATGTGTTGAATGGTATTCGTGTTTTAAATAGATTGTTTTGACAATAAAAATCACATTTTTACCCTATAAATATAAACTATAGAAAACCTTCATGTGTTGAATCGATATTCATTCGTTGAATTGAAAATTCATGTGTTGAATCGTACTCATGTTTTAAATATAAAAATCACCTTTTTATCTATATATACAAACTATAGAAAACCTTCATGTGTTGAATCGAAATTCATTCGTTGAACTGAAATTCATGTGTTGAATGGTATTCGTGCTTTAAAAATAAAAATCACCTTTTTATCTATATATACAAACTATAGAAAACCTTCATGTGTTGAATCGAAATTCATTCGTTGAATTGAAATTCATGAGTTGAATGGTATTCGTGTTTTAAATATAAAAATCACCTTTTTATCTATATATACAAACTATAGAAAATCTTCATGTGTTGAATCGAAATTCATTCGTTGAATTGAAATTCATGTGTTGAATGGTATTCATATTTTGAAAGAAATTGTTTTATAATAAAAATCCTATTTTTATCACCTATATTAACTATATAAAATAGTCGAGTTTTGAAATAAATTGTTTTACATTAAAATCACATTTTTATTATATACATGAATTGTTAAAAATAGTGAAGTGTTGAAATAGAAGACAGTTAGAAAAAATATCATTTTTATCAAATGTATGAAAATCATATAGTTTTGAAATCGAAGAATCGATATATATATATATATATATATATATATATATATAGAATTGAAATATATCGAATAACAAAGCTGCAGTTCGTATTTTGAAACCGTGATTTCAAACGATTAGTGCGGGAGATCCGACCATCGGATTTTCCCGAAACCGCAACCGTTGGGTTCGCTTTGGAAATATCTTGGCAATGGCACCAACTTTGTAAAAATCCAACGGTTGGATTGTCTGGAATGTTTAATTCAAATCTGAAGAAAAATAGCGCCAGAATCGATTTTATATATATATATATATAATTATATTAAATCGAATAACGACGCTGCAGTTCGTATTTTGAAATCGAAACTTCAAACGATTATACCGGGAGATCCGACCGTCGGATTTTCCCGAAACTGGAACCGTTGGATTCGTTTTGAAAAGATCTTTCTAATGATGTAAATTTTGTGAAGATCCAACGATTAGATTTTCAGATATGTGTAAATCAAATCTGAAGAAAAACAGCGCCACGGCCGCATTATGGCCCGAAGCGTCGTTTTGAATAAATTGGCTATTTTAAAATAAATAAAAATAACGATAAATCGATATAAAATATTATAAACGATATGGATGTGAAATTTAGAAACTAACAGAAGGTTGGCTAAGTCGAATGGTTTCCCGGGTGTTGATCTGATGTTGGTTTCGGCCTTCGGGGTTAATATTTTGGAAATCGTTCTCTTACTGATTTATGGTTAGCGACTAATGAATTGAAATGATGCGTAGTAGTGGTTGTGTAGCACTTGTTTATTATATACGTGAGTTGCTCAGAAAGACCGGGTTTATCCCATTCTGAATAACTGAATCGACGATAAGAAATCGAAGATGAAGACGGTGGTCGAAGACCGGAGATCTTCACCTAGTTTGGATGGTAACTGATGTCCTGATTGGGAGGCCTCCCGAAATATGGATAATAAGTGGTGATCGTCCAGACGTACGTGGAGATCGAAGGGTTTGCGAGGTATATAGTGCCTCCGATTAAGTTCAGACCCAGAACAGACTTGCAAATGGACAGTGTGTCTGACATTGGAATTTATTCTATGTGATTGATAGCTATCAGTTGCACGGTGTGAATTGCCTGTGTGGCATGCTAAGATGCAGTGATCAGGACTTCTGTTGAAAAGCAAAGTCTTGTGGTGATGATCAAAGCACCGCCTGTGTGGCGTAGCTTTGTGGATAACGTGAAATCGCGAGCCTCACACCCCGGTATGAACCAGAAACGGGAGAGGACCTCGGGGGGGGGGGTGCGTTTTCTTTCTAGCTAGAAGTGGCGTCAGTGGTTTTACACGCCCTGACGAGTTTGACTTATGTGGTTGTTACTGTTGCGAGGCGCCTCGGTTATATCAGTCGATCCGGGACCGATGGAGTCATTTGTTGGCTCATTTACGCCCCAAAGGGCAGAGAGACGCATTGTTCAGGCATTATAATCCACTCCATGTGGACCGGCCCTGACGATCCAAGGTACAGTTGCGGCTGTGCCTGAGGCTCGGGCTAGAGAGTCTCGAAGTCGGTATGGACTATCTTTTGCTTTGGTTCATGACGGAAATCCAATTTCCAAATACGTGACTGTGCGGTTTTGATTGTATATATATATATATATATGGTGACATGATATATGGTACCCATGCCGTCTATGATTGATAGTTATGATTGAAATTGTTTTTGAAACTTATAAACACTAGTAATAATATAAAATGCTTTTGTTTTATTTGCATCAAGCATATTTTGGCCATTATAAGGTAAAACTCTATCCTCCGGTTTGCGTTGCATTGTGTGATGGGAACTGAGTCTTATAATGGCTTCATTTTTATAAAAAGCATTGCGATGTTTAAAAGAATTGTTTGTTTTTAAAGCACTGGCAATCCAATGGAGTAAACCCGTTCCACGAAAGTGGCGTGGTCCTGTGATTAGCCATATTTTAAATGTGTTGAGTAGATTTCTCATACCAGTCCCATGACTGACTCGTAATTTGTTTCACTTTCAAACTCGGGTGCCCCTTTTTCTACACAGGCAGCCTTGTATTCAGGTTTTAGCTGGCTTTCTCTGGATAGCTAGAGCTGAAGATGGATTCTATTATTTATCTCTTTTTATGCTGTTCAGCTCCTATTGTACTTATTATGTTTGTTTCCGCTGTAGACATTTATGTATAGCTGAACTGTATTTGTACTAAGTATGATCCTGTATACTGTGTAACTCTGACGATTACATTTAGTCAGCGTATTACTTGTACATTATCTGGTGTATTTATTTATTTCTGTTCTGCTGTTATCTGTTTATGTGTTATATTCCAAGGATTACCCTTGCCACCGTCAGTACGGGGTTTGGGGTCGTCTCATGGACTGTGTGTCTGAAATTGTATTTTGTTCTGTGTGATTGATTTCTATTAAATATATATCTTTTTGGCAGCAGAGAATTCGTTCTCTTGCTTAATGCCCTTCTCTGAGACGTACGAGCTTAGAAGTTATATATTGATGGATATCAATCGTATGACATGAATTACCTGTGTGGCATGCCTAAGTGGCGAATGAACAAGGCTTCTATTGAAAAGAAAAGTCTTGTGGTTGATGATCAAATCACGGCCTGTGTGGCATAGCTTTGTGTATGACGTTAATTCGCGAGCCTCACACCTCGGTATGAGTCAAAAACGGGATTGGATTACAGGGAGAACATGATGTTTCTTTCTAGATATGGGTGGTGTCAGTGACCTACCAGCCCTGACATTTACAATATTTTTCACTTGTGTGGTTGTTGGATGTGAGGCGCCTCGGATATAGGTCTAAAAGGACCGAGAAACGTGTGTTCAGGAATAATTAATCCTCAAAAGTAAGAGAGGACCGACCCTGAAGCATCCAGGATCGCTGTGTGTGGTCCTGAGACATTTGCTAGAGCGTCTCGAACGGAGAGGAGCTTGCCCCTTGCCTCGACTCATAACGGAAATCCAATTTCTAATATGACCTTTTGCTGTTTTAATTGTAGAACTAGTATGGCGACATGATATATGGTACCCATGCCGCCTATGATTGATACATTTATATTTGAAGTTGTTTCCTTCACTTATAGTAATCATAAAAGATGAAATTTAGCGTATCAAGAATACTTTGGCTATTATAAGGCAAAAACCTATCATCCGGCTTGCGTTGCATTGTGTGATGGGACATGGGTCTTATAATAGCTTCATTTTTCTTTATTTAGCATTGCGCTGTTGTTTTATGCACTGGTATTCTTGGGAGGAAACCCGTTCCATGTTATACGGCGTGGTCCCTTGATTTACCTAACTTTAAAATAAAGACTAATAACTGTTTTAATTCTCACACCAGTCACATGATTGACCTGGAGTTTATTGTTTTAACCTAAACTCTGGGTGCCCTTATTTTCTGCACGAGCAGCTAGTTGTTGGGTTTTGCAGGTTTACATTCACAGGATCCTGGTTTACTGCTAGAACGATACTCGGAAAGCTCTGTATCCGTGTATTTCTTTCAGTTGTGTGTTGTATTATTTTTCCACTGCTATGTTTTTAAATGTAATTTAAGTCTCTGATATTTATCAAATGTGTAATATTTATTCATACTCTGTATATTCTTGTACTCTGATGGAAATTGTTGTAATAGCAATGAAATGTTCTTCTGTTTGTGTTCTGATTCGTCTTGTCCTCAAAGCAATTCTTTCTTTCCTTCACGGAGAAGTTCGGGTCGCCACATCAATAGTGTATTGAAGTTGTAAAAATGAACATGAGACCCAAAATAATCAGAATAAAAGCTGTCATGCTGAGGTTTGTTTATTTAAATTGGCTTTTTTACTTACATTACTTTCTTTTCAGTCTATACCTACTAATATATGATTTTGTTTTTCTAGCAAAACAAAGCTCAGAATACAAGGATTTACCTAGCAAGATATCCAGACTATATATACTAATAATAATTGTCCTCCATCACTTTTTTGTGCATAAGCAGCACCCGCCAAGTATATAGATCGTTAGCTACAAATATATGAAAACAGACACGGCTATCATGTATGTGCAGTCTACACACACTAATAAAGCTAGATAAGATATCAAATCTTCACCAAACACCAACATTCTCGTCATTTACTAGAGAACGCTTATGAAATAAAATGCACATGGATAAGCACGTCAAACATTGTTGACAACTTTTATCTACAACCGTGCAAGAGACAGTAATGTCGCCAGTACTATTGCCCATACAACCGCAAGGAAGTTGCTAAATATTGTCCACATGCAAGTTCATTATATACCTTTTGTATGGACAAAATTACAAGTTTATGTTGTATATTTAAAAAATTAAAATACAACTTCTTAAAGAATATATCATCAGCTTGTTACTTACCTATTCATCAGGTGCCCCTTGAAAAAACTCATAAAGTAGTGGAAATTCATGTTTGAATCGACATTCAAACGATGAAGGCGCATTACAAAAAAAGAGTTGAAACTTTAGATGTTAAAGTACACATACTATACCCAATAAATTAATGAGAAAATGCATATGTTAGCATGCTAAGTATGAGCTTTGAGGCATAGAGGCAAACCTTTGATGATATAGGAGAAAGTTCTAGTTTTCTTTGTGAAAAATTGTGACAATGACATGTTTTACTTTTGATTGAGAAACCGATGCCACCGTAATTTTTTTTTTTGGGGGGGGGGGGGGGGGGGAGGGTACTATTCAAAATTTACCGAAGTGCCTGATTTTACATTAAAAGGCCATCCCACTTTATTTTGAAACAATCAAATCACATTATTTGAAACTAACCCCCGACACTTATTTTCAAAGCTCAAAACAGAACATGAAAAGATCGATCAAAACTACAAGCCTTCAATGACCTAGTTCAAGCTTGCCTAGCCAGGTAATCAGTTCTAGGATTTCAGTTACAAAAAATGTTTAATCAATTCTTCTTTGGAAATTAATTTGAATTTTTATGGTCTAACTTTTCTGTATTTTTCTTAACATCATAGCACTGTCATGGTAGAAACAAATAGGATTGGTTTCAATCTAGTTTATTGGTTCAACCAGCAATGTATCTGACCATCATGCCATGTATCTAAAAATTGCATTCATATGATGATAGCATTTCTATTTATTCGAATATAATAGTTCATATTTGAATGCAACTTGCATATAGCATTTTAGTGTAAGACCATAAGCACATACCCATGCATAGTAGGCATGTATATGTTTTGTACATTTATTTTGTGATAAGAAAATGTCATGGAAGTAAAATTAATGTATGTACTTTTTCGGAGAATGGGCTCAAAAGCATGTCCAACGCGCATAAAAGAAGAATTAATATAAATATGTCCTTTTAAATTCATTTGCATATAGCATTTCAGACTTCAATATTAATACCTCAGATACTGATTTTGATGATAATAACCATATAAACACTAATGTTTACCCTAGTTGTAATAAATACTTTACAGGGTATCACACAGTTTTATATGAGTACATGATAATCAAGTTTTAAATTTTATCGGTAAAAAGACTAGAGATCAGGATTCAAAGATGATCAAGATTATTGAAGACTCGTAAATTTTAGAGACAAAGACTAGAACTCAAAAAAATAGATTACATTTAGTAAACAGTAGATTAATTTTTTAAGTCCTTAAATATCAACTTTCTTTTTTAGAATACTATCTTATAAAATTGTTTGTTTTAATATCAAAATATTTAATTATTTTCTAAATGTATTATAAGAGTTTTATATATTTAAGTAGTTGGAAACTGTTTTTAAATGAAAATGCTACTGCATTCGAAAATCTGTTAGTCATTTTGTGCGAAAACAATCCAAACCATATTTTTTAACCACCTACGCTGATTTTTTCCTTTAATTTTGAGATAAACATATCTGTATTCTTTATTCTCGGTTACGGTAGCATTACGAGTTTTAAATGGATTTGGAAATGTTCAAAATTTTGAAACACCTTAAAAGAGCTTTTGTTTTTACTAACATACATAAGTATGTTGACATAGCCTACATAGGTATGTCAATATATGTATCGTTGAAGATGTGTCCTTTTAATTTCGAATAGCCGTGATTTATGATTAATTTCTTCATGAATAAGCATTGCCCTTTTAAACATTACATAAAGGGGACTATAAAATTAATTTTTAATGTTAGATCAAAATTTGGACCTAACACCCAAATTGTTCTGAAGCTTATAAAGTTTCAACTGAAGAATAAGAAAAAAGGGAACAACACACAAAATTTATAGTGGTTCGGCGTTAACGAGCCTACGTCCACTTTATATATTATTGATTATACTTTGAAAGCTAATACAATCAAGGATTTCTCTCAATATTTTAGTAGTTTGACAACAATGGCGGACTCAGTACTCAATATTGCCAAAAAAAGATCCCAAAAAATGCCAGGCTCCGGGCTATTTATAGCTGATTTTGTTAGGCGGGTCGTGGTTACACGTGGCACGAATCCCGAGAACATCGGATCGCATCGCCACCGTTGAGGAAATAGTAAAATTAGCCGTTGTGGACAGGTGTCGCGATCTGCTTGAAAATCGGATCGTGCAGATGGGGAGAATCGGTCCAAATGACGGTTAGGGACACGTGTCGCTAGATCCGTGCGTCTCGGATCGCTGAAGACTAGCTCACGCTTGAACGGGTCAGAGGGTTTGCCACGCACCAGGGGATCGGATCGATCAATACTGGGCAACAACATATGCATGGATCGGATCGCATAGAGATGTCGTTTCGCTGGGGAAATAGGAGCGATCCGTCGAGACGCGATCCGAGACAATAGCGTGCGATCTGCCAATGGGCGAGTCGATAGCGTGCGATCCGTCAATGGGCGAGTCGATGATGCGATCCATTCCTTCATATTCTTAGAGAACGTGGTTTCATGCTTTCTTCTTACGAATGATCCTGGGTGGCTTGGTCAAAAAACGAGCCAACATTTTGCCCCCTCGAAGTATGTTTTATCAATGATGGAACATGCTTCGAAGCTATAGAATCGTCTTTTCTCAACGAGTCGCGGATCAGAGAGCGATTCTCTTTCTGGGATTTTTCAGAATCCTCATTCCTGAATTTATCGATTCGTATCGCGGGCTCGAGTCGTGGTCCATTAGCGAGACATTCGTTCCGTTCTTGGGTGTGCACTTGGGCCTCGGAACGAAACGGGCTCCTCCTCGAATCGTGGTGGGCTTTTATGCGAGACGCAACGGACTTTTCTTCAAGCCGTGACGGGCTTCGAGCTTGATGGGCCAACGTTTGAGGCGGTCCGTGGGCTTCCATGCGACACAAGCTTCGGATTGTGGCCTGCATGGTGTGGATGGGACAAAAATTAGGATACGAAGAGACACCCTCCTCCTTATATAAACCGGGACCTCCTCCCCATCTCCTTCTTCTTTCTCTTTCTGCCGCCGCCTTCAAATTCTTGCTGGAAGAAAAAGAAAAACCTTAATACTGAAAATTCACGTAAAACTTCATCTTTTCAAAAGGTAATTTTGCCGGAATCCTTGTTCTCATGTTTTCTCTAGAATTGCGAACGAAATTTGGAAAGAAATGGGGGTTTTTAGGATCTTTAGACGATGATGATGGTGGAGAGGCCATGGCGAGTATGCTCTAGGAGCTCGAGAGGAGGAAAAAGACGAGGAAGGAAGAAGAGGAAGAAGAAGAGGGGTGCCGTGCTGGTGCGATTCGCGTTGGCGAGACGTGGAGGTTAGGGCGAGGCACCATGTTGTAGAAAAGGGTTTGGAGTGAAAAAATGAAAAAGTGGCGGATCAGAAGAAGGGAGAGACAGCGGATTGTGGTGAGCTGCTGAGTGGCGCGGCGTGATACAGGATGGCGACAGTTCACCGATAAGGCATGAGAGTGGTTCGTGATGGAATCGACGAGGTGACGGGTCGAGGAAGAGCAAGGTAGCGGATCGTGGTGAGGCTGGCGCGTATCGTGGGGACTGCAACGATTCGTGAAGGAGCGATCCCTTTGCCCTGCTATTCGATGGGAGGCGATCCATCTGCCTTGCGATCCGAAAGGGGGCGACCCCTCTGCCTTGCGATCCGACTCATAGCTGACGATGCGAAGAAATTTCAAACCTTAATCGACGCCTTGTCACCATAAAATTCTGAACAGTTAGGCTAGGGCCCTGATGTTGGACTTTCTGGACTGAATAACCACACAATTTTAACTGCATATGACGACTAATACTTTGATAATCTTGATAGCTTTTATGCTTTATCTTTATTGCATGCACAAGCACACACACCGGCACTTGCACGCACGGGGGACGGGTAGCTTTAATCTCACTTTTCATGTTTTCTCGCCTAGCAGTAATGTCGAATAATCAATCTTCTTCAAGATCCGCAACAGAAGTGGAATCCGAGGTTCCTGAGCAATACAACCCCGAGATTCCTCCAACTAATCCAGGAGGAGAAGATTCTGGATCTGAGTACGAGGCCACGGAATCAGATCCGTCCAAAAGTACTTCATCTAGCGAAGAGTCTGAGGTAGATGGGCGAGCTCCCGACGAGATTCCTGGCGCGCTCGGAATAGATAAATTTTATGATTCTTTGGCATCTAAGCTTGACGACATAAAGCTCAAAAGAATCTGTTTGAGACACGGGATTCCTTGGGATGACGTCTTGACACCCGGTAGCGAAGATAGACCCCACCTAGCTCCGGAAGGATATATGGCAATTAGTCGAACCATGTGCTTGGTAGGAGCTATTCCTCCGTTCCCTCCGATCGCCATCGAAACTTTAAGACAACTGGGAATTGCTCCGATGCAACTCCATCCAAATACCTACGCATCACTATATACCCTATATGTTGCATACGCGGAGATCTTACATGCCGAACTTAAATTCAGAGATTTGACATTCTTCTTTCTCTTTAAGCACCGTTCTTCGGCAACTCCAAATTTCTCTTTCTTTGAATCGGTGGCGAATAGGAAGGTTCTGTACGATGGATATAGCAATATAGGGGACCCTAAATCTGATTGGTTTTACATAAGGAGACAGGCCGGATGCTCACGAAGATGGCTCAAATCAAGTAAGCTTTAAGCTTCTAATCGAATATCTTGTTCAAGAAGTCTAGGCGTTTACATTCTCCCCCCTTTTTCTTTGTCTTAAACAGTTCATGTCTTCCCGAAAACGGAGGGTCCACTGTACAACAATCGATTGTTCATTCTTCTACAAAGCAGATCCGATTTTCTAAGGATCAAAAAATGCATTACGGATGACAATCTTCATAAGCATCGTCTTTTGGATAGAAGATTTGGACTTGGCACTGGCCAGGAAGTGTAATTGTGAGACTGGCCCTCACTTTCTTTTCTAGGTTATTTCTCACTTTGTAGGCTTGCAGTATATAAAGGAAAGTTTTATCTCTTTTTGCATCATTGTGTACCTGTATTCAAATAAACTTTCCATGGTTAGTTACTGACCATCTAGTTGTAACTACAAGTCAATCAAATAACAGAGAAAACTTTCATGCGGCATTAAAATTCATGTGTATATGCATATGGCCCATAATCAGTCATTGGCGTAACGCTTTACTAGGGCTTGTTAAAAATCGATTAACATTATTCGCATGTTGCCCCCTATTTCTGAATATGGGAGACTTAGAAAATTTCATAAGATAACCGATCTTATGGTACTGAACTTCTGACACCTTTCTCAGTGCCTAATGTTAGACTCCTTTATACTCTCCTGGCGGTAGCCAGAGTTATAGTTCAAACCCAATAATTCAGTTGGTCCCTGTTCCTTCAATAGGGAAGGAGCTCTAGCTTGCTTCACGATATGCTCAACGATCCTTCAGCGGAGCAGGAACTATGGGGGTGCTGAGTCTCCAGCACCTTTCTTAGCGCTTAATCATAGACGCTTTTATACTTTCTCTCTCTCTGGAGAGTTAGAGTTTGAGCTCAACCGTTCTGTCGTTTCCCGATCCTTCAGCGGGGAAGGAGCTCTTTCTCAGCGCTCAATCAGAGACGCTTTTATACTCTCTCTCTCTCTCTCTGGAGAGATAGAGTTTGATCTCAGCTGTTCTGTCGCTCCCCGATCCTTCAGCGGGGAAGGAGCTCTTTCTCAGCGCTCAATCAGAGACGCTTTTATACTCTCTCTCTGGAGAGTTAGAGTTTGAGCTCAGCTGTTCTGTCGCTCACCGATCCTTCAGCGGGGAAGGAGCTCTTTCTCAGCGCTCAATTAGAGACACTTTTACACTCTCTCTCTCTTTGGAGAGTTAGAGTTACGGATCAAGCAGTCTGCAATCATGTATGTTCATCGAACTCGTCCTAGGTGTATATTTTAATCCAAGCTTCGAGGATTGAAACCAGTCGGACAAGCAGTTGGAGCTCTTGCTAAGGCTTTGAGTTCCCCCAAACAGTCGACGGGAGGAACGGTTGGCAACAGACTTCGGGTACCTGCATTATTCTTTTGATTTCCATAAAAATAAATAGGCAGATAAATAAAGATGCAATAAAGGTAAATGACACATAATATTTTTATAGTGGTTCGGTCGAATCATGACCTACGTCCACTTTATAATCTTTTGCCTTAAGGAATCAGACTATTCTAGGCAAGTCATGCCTTGTACATGGTTTTTAACAAAGCAAAAGAATAAATTTAAAACTTTCATGTTAAATATGGCCGTAAATGTTAGGCATTCCACACTCTGGGGATTTCCTTTCCATCTACGGTTGCCAGCTTGAAGGTTCCATTATCAAGCTTGCTCAGAATGGAGTACGGTCCTTCCCACTTCGCTCCCACATGAGTTGGGGGTGGGAAGACACGTTTCAGAACCAAGTCTCTGGGTTCCCAGGTTCGGGCTCGAACCTTTTTGTTGTAATATCGGGCGACCTGTTGTTTGCATCTCAAGGCACGCAGGTCTGCTTCATCCCTCTTTTATTCGATCATATCCAGGGACTCAAGGAGCAATTCATTATTGGTCATTGAATCATAATAATTCACCCGGTGAGAAGGTACCTTTATCTCAACCGGGATGACTGCTTCCGTTCCAAAAGCAAGGGAGAACGGGGTGTGTCCTGTTGCCGATTTATATGTTGTCCCGTAGGCCCATAGTGCCAAGGGCAATTCATCAGCCCACATGGCTCTAGCCCGCTTCATTCTTCTTTTCAGAATGGACTTAATTACTTTATTTGCCGCTTCGACTTGTCCGTTCGATTGTGGGTGCGCCACAGAGGTGTATCGATTCTCGATGTGGTATTTTTGGTAGAAGTTTCTGAATTCAGCACTATCGAACTGAGTTCCGTTATCTGTTATTACAATCTTTGGAATCCCAAATCGACAGATGATGTTTCTCACGATAAAGTTGATCACTCGTTTGGTTGTGATTGTAGTTTGTGGTTCAGCCTCGACCCACTTAGTGAAATAATCTACGGCCACAATAGCGTACTTTGCTCCACCCCTTGCTATGGGGAGACTTCCAATGATATCAATTCCCCACATAGCGAAAGGCCATGGACTCATCATCGTTTTTAACTGATTAGGAGGCGCTCTAGGTATCTTTGAAAATATCTGGCATGCATCACACCGTCGTGCGTATCTTGCTGCATCCTTGTTTATGGTAGGCCAGAAATAACCATACCGCAACACCTTTTTTGCCAAAATTTGCCCTCCAGTGTGGTCGCCACATTCGCCTTCGTGGACTTCTTGCAGCACACTTTTGATGTCATCGTGGGCTACACACCGAAGGAGGGGCATTGAAAACGCTTGTCTGTAAAGAACTCCGCCTTGCAGAACGTATCGGGCGGCTTTACGAATTACTTTACGCCTCTCGCTTTTCTTGGTCGGAAGCATTCCATCCATCAGGAAATTCTTTAGAGGGGTCATCCAGGACTCCCTTTCTGGTTCCGTCTCTAGTACTAGGTCGATTTCCATCTGATCTATGCTAGGGGACCGAAGTACTTCAACGGGGGCTAGCCCAGTCACTTCAGGATCGTCGGAACTAGCCATCTTTGCCAACTTGTCTGCCTGCTGATTCTCTGACCGCGGAATATGAGATATGCTGTAGTGATCAAAATCATTCAGCAGTTCTTTAACTTTCTTTAAGTATAAAATCAATCTTGCACTTTTAGCTTGGAATCTTCCAGTGACTTGGTTCACAACTAACTTGGAGTCGCAGAAGATGTTCAGCTTTGTGACTTCTAGTTCCTTTGCAATCTTTAATCCGGCTATCAGAGCTTCATATTCGGAATCGTTGTTAGTGGCATGAAACTCCATTCGGATTGCATAGGTTATCAATCGTTTCTCGGGGGTTTCAAGCACTGTTTCAGCGCCGGATCTTTCGTCGTTCCTAGCGCCATCAGTATACAATCTCCAGGCATTGGGATCAAAAAGTAACTTTGAAGGATCAACTTCCTCGTTTGCTATATCTTCCTCAGGGACAGTGAACTCTGCTATGAAGTCGGCTATCACTTGCCCCCGAATTGACCGTCTGGGCTGAAAGTTCAAATCAAATTGACTTAACTCAATATTACATTTGAGTAACCTACCAGATGCCTCCGGTCTCTGTAGGACTTGCTTGAGTGGATGATCGGTGTATATGGTGATAGGATGTGCCTGAAAATAATGTCGAAGCTTCCTAGAGGCGATCAGCAAACTATACGCCAACTTTTCTATCCGTGGATAATTACGCTCTGCTGCTGTCAATTTTTTGCTCGCATAATACACAAGTCTTTGGACCTTATCCTCTTCCCTTACCAATGCTGAGCTGATCGCATGGGATGACACCGCCAAATACACGAATAAGTCCTCGTGATCTATTGGCTTAGATAATATCGGAGGTTTCTCTAGGTGCCTGAGTAAATTCTGAAACGCTTCTACGCAGTCAGGTGTCCATTTGAAGGGGCGTTTCCCTCGCTTTATTAATTCGAAGAATGGGATGCACTTATCCGTAGCTCTGGAGATAAATCTGCTTAGTGTGGCCACTTTTCCGGCAAGGCTTTGCACGTCCCTAATCTGCCTAGGTTCCTGAATGTTTCTGATTGCCGCGATCTGATCTGGATTAATCTCAATACCACGGGAACTGACGATGAATCCCAAGAATTTTCCAAAGGCAACACTGAACGAACATTTGGTTGGGTTGAGTTTCATTCCGTACTTTCGAAGAATGCCGAACATCTCTGCCAAGTCAGTAGTTTGTTGGGAAGATTGCTTGGACTTAACTAACATATCGTCGACGTATACTTCCATGGTTTTCCCGATCTGGTTATAAAACATTCTGTTGACCAAACGTCGATATGTAGCGCCCGCATTCTTCAAGCCAAAGGGCATCACCACATAACAATATAATCCCAGATCTGTGATAAAACTAGTGTGCTCTTGAACTGGAACATGCATCGGAATCTGGTTATATCCTGAATAAGCATCTATAAATGAGAGAAGTTCATGACCTGCCGTCGAGTCTACCAACTGGTCAATCCGGGGCAATGGGAAACTATCTTTTGGACAGGCTTTGTTCAAATCCGAGAAGTCGATACACGTCCGCCACTTCCCGTTGGCCTTCTTTACCAGGACTGGATTCGAGATCCAGTCTGGGTAGGTCGAGTCTCTAATAAATCCATTACTCTTTTGCTTTTCAACTTCTTCCTTCAAGGCAGCAGACCTCTCTGGGCCCAACATTCGCCTTTTTTGCTTTACTGGAGGATGTTTAGGGTCAATGCTTAAGGAATGGCTCATGATTGATGGAGATATCCCACACATGTCCGCGTGGGTCCAAGCAAATACATCCAAATTGTTTTTTAAGAAATCCGTCAATTCTTTAGCGAGATTCAGATTTAACTGGGATCCAATCTTAAGGACCTTCTCCGGGTCACTGTCATCGATCGGTACATCCACAGTTGCCTCGTTAGGAGTCGCCATTCTGCCCCCGGGTTCATGATCCTCTCTGGGATCTATATCCTCGGGCATCTCTCTGGGCGACCCTCCAACGACTATCCTCTTTGGTTGCTATAAGGTCTCCGCACCCGAAGGGGGAGAGGTGCCTTTAGTTTCAATATCCCCTCCATTGCGAAGTAACTTTAGTTCGGCAACATAACATGCTCGCGCAGCAACTTGATCCCCTCTGACGATACCAATGCCTGTTTCTGTGGGGAATTTCAATAACAAGCACCAGGGGGCTATACAGGCTCTAAACTTTGCGAGGGCCGGTCGGCCCAAAAAGGCATTGTAAGGCGATTCAACATACAAAACCACGAAGGGAAGGATTCTCACTCTCTGGCGTTCTCCTTCCCCAAGTGTAACTGGTAAATCTACATAACCCATTGGAGCGGTAGATGCTCCGTTGAATCCACGGATCCATCCTTGGCAGGGCTTCAAGTCTTTTATTTCGAGGTTCATCTGGTCAATTGTCCTTTTGAAAAGAATGTTGACAGAACTCCCGTTGTCCACTAAAACCTTATGGACAGTGGCTGGACCAATAGGTACTGTAATTACAAATGGATCTTCTGTCGGAGCATGGACTCCAATGCTTTCTCGTTCTCGGAAGACGACATCGTCGGTCATCATCTTTTGCTGCTTCACCGGGATACTGTCCTCAGGGTTGCTACACTCCCCTACTTCGAGGTGTTGTTTGGCTGCATTGACGTATTGATCCAACGCCTTGGAACTATGCCCGGCGAGATAAAGTCCTCCGATTACGGTATTGATAACAATGTTTTTTCCCTTTTGCTGGGCAGTCGGCCTAGCAGCAAGTTGATTCTGGTTCTGATTTGGGGCCTGCACTGCTTGCCCCCTGTCCCAGGGTGTTACTCTGTATTCATCTAGCTTCCCTTCTCGAAGCAGCCTTTCGACTACATCTCTTAGGTGACGGCATTCATTCGTCGAATGGCCGTGAATCTGATGAAAGAGGCAAAACTTCCCTGTTTCACGCTCTTTCTCCGTCGACTCTCGGGGAGGTGGCCTCTTATTCTGGAGGACTTCATACGCATCCATGAAGATATCTTCCAGAGTATCATTTATTGGTGTATAACTTTCAAAGGCCCTGCGACGAGTCCTTCTCTGGGAGTCGTTCCCTCGGTTCCTCTTCCGGTTGTTGCCGTTACCATTATTATTGTTGTTACCTGGCTGGCGACCACCCTGATTCTGATTTCCGACATTAACTTCAACTTTCCCCGAGCTGTCTCCCGTCTGTTTGATAGCGACATTGCTCTGGATTTCCTCCTTATTAGTTGTTTTAGCCTTTCGGTTAGCATATACCTCCTCCCGGCGTAAATGTACGTTGGCTTTCTCGTAGAATAACTCTCTAGTGTGAGGCGGTTTGCCTGCCAGGTACCTCCCAAATTCAGTGTCCTTATCTACTCCGTCAATCAATGCTGCAACAACGGTCGGTTCATGGGGATCTTTAACCTCAGTAACGGCCAAATTGAAATGATCCAGGTACACCCTTAAACTCTCGCCTGGTCGCTGCTTGACAAGGAATAAATCGATCACACGTTTTGTCTTCTGTGCGTAGATACGGAATTGTTCCACGAACTTCTCACTCACTCCCTAAAGCTAGAAATCGATCTCGCCGGCAAGCGATTAAACCATAACAAAGCCACATCCTCCAGGAATATGGGAAACGCTTTGCACTTAACAGCGTCAGAGGCTGCGGCAGCGGTCATTGACCAAGAGTATCTCATCAGATGCTGGACAGGATCGGACCTACCCACATATCGATTCATTTGTGGCATGTTGAAACGCCTTGGAAAAGTCGCATCCAAAATATCATCATTGAAAGGGGTGTGACTACGGTCGATCCCCCAATCTTCATTCCGTTGTCCATGACTATCTGCCAGAATCTGGTGGATCATGGCTGCAACATTTGCACTGGTCAAGGGAGGTTCAAGGTCAGTGCCTCTAGCTCGGCGAGGTTCTCTAATTTCTCTTCCGGGAGCAGTCACGAAATCCGAGGCTCGGATAGGGCTTCGCTGCCCCCTGTTATCATGAGTATGTGTGCGGCGACGGGGCTGAGGTGGTCTGTTACGTACGGGACTGCCCACATCTCGAGCTCTGGAAGTTATGGCTTGATTGTTCACATTACGATTTGAGGGCCCCGCCCCCAGTGCTTCTTCTTCCTGTGATGGCAGAGTTCCGAACCGAAGCTGCTCTATGTTTTCGGCTCTTTCATAAGGTCGTCGCGGAGGTCTCGGCGATTCTTCAGACGAAGAAGAATATACTGGGGTGAGTGGACGAACCGAAGGTGTTCTTTGCCTTGCTAGCTGATCAAGTCTTCTATCCATAGCAGTCAGATTTTGTCGCAGGACGGAGCTTTCCTGCCTTTGGGCGGCCAATTCATCAAACAACCTCTCCCACATTTCAGAAAAGCGAGAGAGATCCCCCTCAGTAACAGGGGCAGCAGGATCATATTGATCGTCATCACCTTCTCTTATGCGCAAAGAACTTGAGCCGGGTCGAGCAGAGGGGCCAGGATGATAGGAGCGAGCCATAGGCTCCTTTCCAGGTCGAGTTGTGGTATGATCATCAATTCGGATCGCTGCGGTTCGTGGGTGGCGGCTCGCAGTGCCCCCTTGCGGTCGATTCGCAGTCGCAGTGTGCGGAGGGTGCGAGGCGTATCCTCGGGATTGAGTAACAACCCATTCAGCAGTCCGGATCGCTTCGTTCTCATCGACTCGTAGCGCGGTGTCTTCGTCGGATCGGTTCGCCCCCTGCGCCCCGCGATCCAATGTTTCTTCATTGCCCTGCTCGTTCACACTCTCTTCAATCGTTTCGTTGGTTTGCGAAGCTCGTGCTTCCTTAGATCTTTTTCCAGCCATGATATCTGAATCGCTGGAACCTTCAAAGAACCGAATAGTGAAACTTTAGGATTGTCTTCTCAGTGAAAGCACCAAAATGTTAGATCAAAATTTGGACCTAACACCAAAATTGTTCTGAAGCTTATAAAGTTTCAACTGAAGAATAAGAAAAAAGGGAATAACACACAGAATTTATAGTGGTTCGGCGTTAACGAGCCTACGTCCACTTTATATATTATTGATTATACTTTGAAAGCTAATACAATCAAGGATTTCTCTCAATATTTCAGTAGTTTGACAACAATGGCGGATTCAGTACTCAATATCGCTAAAAAAAAGATCCCAAAAAATGCCAGGCTCCGGGCTATTTATAGCTGATTTTGTCAGGCGGGTCGTGGTTACACGTGGCACGAATCCCGAGAACATCGGATCGCATCGCCACCGTTGAGGAAATAGTCAAATTAGCCGTTGTGGACAGGTGTCGCGATCTGCTTGAAAATCGGATCGTGCAGATAGGGAGAATTGGTCCAAATGACGGTTAGGGACACGTGTCGCTAGATCCGTGCGTCTCGGATCGCTGAAGACTAGCTCACGCTTGAACGGGTCAGAGGGTTCGCCACGCACCAGGGGATCGGATCGATCAATACTGGGCAACAACATATGCATGGATCGGATCGCATAGAGATGTCGTTTCGCTGGTGAAATAGGAGCGATCCGTCGAGACGCGATCCGAGACGATAGCGTGCGATCTGCCAATGGGCGAGTCGATAGTGTGCGATCCGTCAATGGGCGAGTCGATGATGCGATCCATTCCTTCATATTCTTAGAGAACGTGGTTTCATGCTTTCTTCTTACGAATGATCCTGGGTGGCTTGGTCAAAAAGCGAGCCAACATTTAACAACTGATTTCTTCATCTTTGTCTTACTCAAAGTTCTAGCTTTATATTTTACAACTTAATTTTTATAACCTTGAATTCATTCACATTCGATCTCCACTTTACTACATTTGCTTTACAATTAACTCACTGATTTGCAAGCATTCTCTCATCAGGATCAAAATTCCATCAAAAGGCTATAGAATATTCCATAACCAAATACAACTATTGGCAGAGGGCATTATGGCATATGTGTTTCGTAGGTGGTGATGGCACGAGTCTCACGCATGAGTTATTTTTACTGTTTAACCCATTCGAAAGAAACTGATTTGCATAAATATTTAGTCATAAACATGCATAGTTATTTTGAGTTTTTATTTTAAAAATTGCAACTTTTTTTTGAATTTTCCTTTATATTTCTAAACAATAAAGAATGGATTTTAAAAGGGAAATTAATTATTAGATCATGTTATTGAGTGATATTAAAATTGATAATATTTTTATTGCATTTTGAATTTGTGAAGGAAGTTTAATTGTCAAATCCAAATTAAGTGATATTAAAGTTGGTAATAATTTTGAATGGTCTTTTTTATAATTCATGTTAACATCAAAGAAAGTGTGATATCAAAAGTATTACAACTATTATTTAAGATTTGAAAATCAATAGCTCTCTACTACTATTTATGTGGTTTGTTTTATGTTCATTCAAATCAAGTAGGTGAGCTCATTGCCCGATTAAATCAAGTGGTCTGCTTGTTGCATGGTTAAATCAAGTATAGCATGAGCTCGGAAGGTAGGGAGGGTGTATCACGGTACCTTGAAATCAAGACTGTATCCTGGCTTGTTTCCTGCCTGTTTGAAGTGAGCGTTTGAAAGGAGATATGCATGTATATTATAGATGATTGTAAAAACTCCTAATGTGTAACAACCTCTACTTAAATGGGCTTGAATTTCGACTAAATCAAAAACCCCAAGTCCACTAGGGTATAGATCGTCGGTTTTAGTAACACATAATATGTGGATGTATGCTAAACTGCGATCAGTATACTTACAACAGAACTAAAAAGTATAATATGACATATATATTAACTATGGCTAGTTCCAATCTTGCACCAGTGGCCTATCATGTGAGTTGTAATGAGGAGGGGTTAGCACAATGTTCTGTTAATTTAACAATTGCACATTTCATTCACAACATAAGTCTATGTTGATTGATTCCATTTAAGTGTTATGTCTATTAGTTACAGCTAATCCATTAATGTGTACATACAATATATCTAACTTAACGTTCACCACAATATCATTATATATGTATCATTGTTTTAAAGGCGAAAGTGTATGTGAGACATTTTCGAGTCTCTAGGGCAAGGTGTAAGCCTATAAACATTGAGACGTAAGTCTTTTGGATAAAAAGAAAAATGCAAAATATATAACACACTTCCAAGTAGTATCTTTCTTGCATATCTCCTCTTCAATTTACATGATAGTGCTACTAAACATTATACACAAAGCGTAAAACACTCTGGAAACAATTTTAGTAAAATAAATAAATAAATTGGTCGACTCTACTAGAATCGCGTATGTGCCAGTAAGGAATCAACTGAAGTATTTTAAAAACGTACCTCTATTTTAGCTCTCAGATAAGTGAATATCAATATCACCTCAAGTACCTCTTTTTTGCATCTCAGCCACCTGAGGCGAACGTCTCTACAGTAAAACGTTTTCGATTGCGTTATTGCTTGCAACTCATGAGGGTTTTTCAAAACACTGATATATGCATATACATATAGCAACCAAAAAACCCGATCATTTAATACTTCTTAAATAGGATGCGGACCAAACGATGCCTCAAGTCCTTGAAGTGTGCCCTCTACGGTAGTAGGTGTTGGGATTTTGTGCGTAGCGGAAGCTTGACAAAATGTCCAGAAAAATTGGATCTATATCACCCAATCACTTGAAGATGAATTTGATTTAAAAAAAACAACACAAACAATATCGGAAATATGAGCACATGATATTCCACCCAACCACCCTCTTTATTGATTCACTAATAAAAATTGTTTACAAACGATCTCAACTATCGTTACAAACAATTACAACTTGAACCAATAACCTTATTGAGAAATAGGTAGAGAATATCTAATGGCTAAAAAAATTTGAGGAGAAAGACAATGAAGAATAATAGCAAATTTTCCACCCCTAATGAAGAGATTAACTAGCTCTTTTTATAGTGAGAATTGCTTCATGCCCAAGAAAAACTTGGCTTCATGCCCAAGAAAACTTGGCTCCCAAATAACTTCATATATGTTATAAAACTATTTGGTTAAGCACCAAATATCCTTGCAATAAATGTCCACAAATATAGAAACTAATATCTCTCCATAAAATCTAGCACCAAATCTCTTCATCAAATCTAACAACAAATCTCTCCACAAAATATGTAAGATTATTTGTAGCCCACAATTGTGATTTGCGTATCACCAATTTCAACACTCCACCTTGATACCAAATCACATCTCCTCCACTCAAACAATAGCACCTTAGCTCTCACTTTCAACCTTTCTTTCTCAATTAACACCATTACAAACCTCCACCATCGCCCACTAATGATGCACCTCCCTTATCCGTGCACCATGCCACTAGCGATCTTCAAAAGCATTTGTAATACCACATAGACCTCCATCTCGTCTTTGTGGATTTCACACCTCGACATCCGTCTTCCGCTTGACATGATCTCTTCATCTCCGGGATCCTTCGAGCATCATCAACATCTAGACCCTTATCGATACCATTATCCTCTACCTTAGGACCATTAGCAGTGACCATATTAACCTCTCCACCTTGCTGTGGACTAGGTTCTTCAACCGTCACCCGCCTTTCATTATTGACCACTGAACCAATCAAACTATATAGGTTTCCCTCCTCCAAAACTCCTTGCATCATCACACGACCACCCTTCTTCACTATCAAAACTCCACCTCGAGTCTCATAAGTGCAACCGCGGCGATCTAACTGACCGAGAGATATGAGGTTATGCGAACAAGTGGGTATGTGCCTCACACCGACCACTTCTCTCACCACTCCATCATGCATCCGAAACCTAACAGCTCCAACTCCACAAATTGATAGCTCTACTCCATTGGCCGTCTTTATCATGCCAACACTCTTCTCATATGAAGAAAAACTTTTCACATCACGACATATGTGAAAACTGGCTCCTGAATTCATCTTCCAAGGCTCCACAACACTAAATAGGACATCAAATGAAGAATCGCTTTCAGTACCTTCAGCAAAACCTGCTTGTCCCAAATCATTATTATTATCACCTTGCGCCTTCTTCTTATCCCTCTGATAAGCATAACAATCATTGCGCTTGTGGCCTTTCTTACCACAATAATAACAAGCACCTTCACCATTAGCCTCTTTGTTCTTCCTTCTTGTATCTTTCCCCGAGCCCCTTGCTACCATCCCCTCAGTTTGAACCGATTTCAACTCCGACCCTTTTTGTGACGGCCTGCCCCGCACCAGCCTGCATTTCCTCCGAAAGTGCGCTGTACACATGCCCAACTAGCACGGGACGGTCGTCAGGAGGAAGGAAAGAAGAGAATGAACTAATCAAGGAACCTGTAGGATGTCTTACAGCGCATGGAGTAAAATATAATATTAATAATATACTTGACATAAAACAGGTGAGACAGTGCATAAGCTGATAACTAAAATCAACATCAACATCAGAGCAGCGGAAATCCAAATACAGCTTATTACAACTTTCCAAATTTACTGTCTCTAAACAAAAGAAAGCTAAAGTAGAAGATGCACCACTAATGCCCAAGCAGTGATCTTCAACAACACAGGGAGAATACTATATATATACATATTACGTGGAAGCCTCCTGCTCGTCTCCGGATCATCAACCCGTACATCTCCAGCTAACCTGTCTCTAGTCTGCTCGTGTGAGCACCCAGAGTAATAAGAGGAGACATAAAACTCTGGGTCAGACATAAAGCCTGGTATGAGCGATAAGCATCTAAACAGAATAATAACAGGTATACTAAACCATACCTGAACCTGGACCTGCAACCAAAGAGTTAGTACCACATACCGTACAGTACTCTAAGGTGCCATAGTAAATAGTGTAAGATTACGGGGGTGGGGTGTGCATGTCATAATGATAGCAAACAATCAACCATAACAACCATCCTCACATCTCTCACTCAGTGCGTAAGGCATACGATGTCCACCACTGTCAATCACTAGACCCATTGAAGTAGTGACGGAGTTCGACTTGTACAACTACTGCTACTACCAAGCTTACCTCATGGAGTCATGCCCAAATCTTTACAAATGACCCCACTTCATTGGTTTATAGCCCTTTAGTCGTACCTAGGCCCTTTCAGCCCTGAATCCGTTCACGTGCTTCCCATACATAGTGATCCAAAGTCGTAAACATCGACAACCCCTTAGCACACGTCCCGCAGCAAAGCCCAATCATGAAGCGAACTCGTTGATTCCCATCTAGATCTTGAGCTCTAGCTTCTCATTTGGACTTCCTTTGCATCTCGGGTTTTGGTCTTCTCCGGATCACCGGACTTCATCGGATCACTGGACTCCATCGGATCGCTGGACTTCATCGGATCGTCGGATCGCTGGACTCCGTCGGATCGCTGGACTTCATCGGATCGCTGGACTCCATTGGATCGCTGGACTTCATCGGATCGCTGGACTCCATCGGATCGCTGGACTATATTGGATCGTCGGATCGCTGGACTCCGTCGGATCGCTGGACTTCATCGGATCGCTGGACTTGGGGCTAACCGTTTTCTGCACAATTTCCTACGACTGTTTTTACGCCATTCGACGGCGTTTTTGACCAGTCTAACACTTCTAGACAATCACAAAGCATACTATACAGTCATAGAAACATGTATAATCATTCACAAACATCAAAACACAATTATGATAGGATAAAACGGATCAAACGTAGCCAAAATCCCATGTTCTCCCTTAAGCATGTTTAAGCAAAACTAATCATAGGTTTAACAAAACTTAATCAAATCAACCCAAATTTCTAACAGAGGTCTAAAATAATATTTCGAATTTTTAGAATAATTTTCCAGAATTTTAAAGTGTAAGAATTCACTAATTATCGCTAATCACCCTGATTAACTGTAATTAGTGTCAAAACAATGCTAACCACTCACCTTGGCCACAAATTAAATTCTCAGAACTGAAACTCCTCTGATTTGGGGCGAACACTGATGTCCAACAGCAGCTCTAACCTTGCTTTGGTGCTTTTTCTTCTTAATTTGATGTTGCTAAGCCTAATCTTCAATTAAAAAGTTATTTGGGGTGTTTTAGATGTAGGAGGCCATTGTTAGAGTGTCTAAGGATGAAAGTGGCGGCTGGAAAATGTCTAAAGAAATGTTTTCTAACCCTAATCAGCCCCTATATACCCCTAAACCCGAAATTCTCCTCTGGGCCTAGCTGCTAATCACCCGGTTAAGCCCAATTAAGCTGTTTTTCACCATCTGAAACTTGTTTCAGCCATATCTCCCAAACGGTGAGTCCGTTTGGCTAATGTGACCACTCTACGGAATTGTAAACCATCATTCGGAGCCAATGGAAGTGGTTTCAGGTCAAAATTCATTTCCAGTCAAAAGTTATGGCCAAAACAGTGATAACTAGGGGTAAAATGGTCATTTAAAAATCGGGAAAAATCGTGGACATGGGAAATGACCCTAATAGTCGTCTCCCAAAGTTACATAACCATACGACTTCGTATGTGACAGAAATAAATATTCTACGATCCTATGATGCGTAGAATGCGGGTCGTTACACTCTCCCCCCCTTAAGAAATTTCGTCCCCGAAATTCCTTAACCCAAACATATAAAGGATCCCGCATGCCTAACAACCACATACAACAATCAAACATGCCAAACAAGCAACCAAGCCTATCCTAGCATGTGGAAAACTAGATCGAAGTCAAAATCTTACCAGGCAAAGAGTTCTGGATATGCCTTCCTAATGTTCTCCTCTGTCTCCCAAGTACAATCATTCTCGTCCTCGCCCCACTGAACCTTGACTAGCTTCACCGCCTTCCTTCGAAGTTGCTTCGTATCGTGCCCCACAATACGAATCGGCTTGTGGTTCCCAACCGCCTCGGGTTCTACTTCGAAGTCTTCTAACTGATCAGGTGAAATAGTCATATCTGAGTCGTGAACGAACTTCCTTAGTTGGGAAACATGAAATATATTGTGAACTCCCGCCATCTTCTCTGGTAAGCCAACTCTATATGCCAAATTCCCGACAAGTTCAAGAACAGGGAATGGGCCAACAAATCTCGGTGCGAACTTGCCTCTCCTACCAAATCGTATCACGCTCTTCAACGGAGAGATCTTGACAAACACCAAGTCACCAACGGAGAATTTCAAGTCTCTTCTCCTCTTATCAGCATAACTCTTCTGCCTATCTTGAGCAGCTTTCATTCGTTGTTGAATGACCTTAATCTTATCCGACGTTTCTCTCACCACATCTGGTCCAAGCACAAACTTCTCGCCAGTTTCTATCCAACATGATGGTGAGTTGCACGGTCTTCCGTACAAAGCTTCGTATGGTGCCATACCGATACTGGATTGGTAGCTATTATTATATGCAAACTCTACTAGATGCAAATGGTCATCCCATGATCCACCAAAATCCAATATACAAGCTCTCAAGAGATCTTCCAATATACGATTCACCCTCTCTGTCTGACCATCGGTTTGAGGATGATATGTGGTACTGAGATGTAATCTTGACCCTAGAGCCTCTTGTAAGCTCTTCCAAAACCCACTAGTGAACAACGAGTCTCGGTCACTCACAATGCTTTTGGGTACTACATGAAATCTCACTACCCAATTCATATATAATTCTGCCAACTTGGCTGCTGTCCTGGTCGATTTGACTGGTATAAATCTTGCGCTCTTAGTCAATCGATCCACAATTACCCAAATGCTATCATATCCCGATCTAGTCCTTGGTAGGCCATCGATGAAATCCATCGAGACTTGCTCCCATTTCCATTCGGGAATTTCTAATGGTTGTAACAACCCACTAGGATTCTTTTGCTCGGCTTTAACTAGCTGGCAATTCATGCATTTGGATATAAACTTCCCAACATCTCTCTTCATCCCTTCCCAGTAGTAGGTCTGTCTCATGTCTCGATACATTTTATTACCACCGGGATGTATAGTCAGTTTTGAGTGATGACATTCTCGAAGCACTTCATCTCTCAAACCATTCACGTTGGGTACAACTAATCTTCCATTCTTTCTAAGCCACCCATCTCGATCAAGCCCATACACGTTCACCTCCTCATCGATACCCGTCTCTAACTTGGAGATGATTTCTAATAGATTAGGATCGTCCCTCTAACTAGAACCAACCCGCTCTATCAAAGTGGGTCTGATCGTCAAACTTGCTAACATTTCTGGATCCAATTCGCACTTTGGTCTGAAATCAAACCCCGCGATATACTCCAGTTGCTTCCACTCTAGAAACATAGCCCCTAGGCTGGCATGTCTCCTACTCAATGCATCAGCTACCGCATTGCCCTTTCCCGGTGTATATGCAATGTCAAAATCATAGGAAGCTAAGAAATCTAACCATCTCTGCTGGCGGAGATTCAATTCTTTCTGAGAGAAGAGATACTTTAACGAATTATGATCTGTAAATAGCTCAAATCTTTCTCCCAAGAGATAGTGTCTCCATATCTTTAACGCGAACACGATTGCTGCCAATTCTAAATCATGGGTAGGGTATCTTTTCTCGTGCGGTTTCAATTGCCGACTTGCATAAGCAACAACCCTACCGCCTTGCATCAATACAACACCCATTCTGATAAACACAGGCATCCGTGTATACCGTCATCTCTTCATTCCCCTTAGGAATGACTAACACTGGTGCGCTTGTCAACTTGTCCTTTAGACTCTTGAATGCATTCTCGCACCTTCCATCCCAGACAAAAGCTTGATTCTTCTTAGTTAACTGGGTCAATGGTGCTGCTATCTTGGAGAAACTTTGGATAAACTTACGATAGTATCCAGCTAATCCCAAGAAACTTCTTACATCTGTTGCATTCTTGGGCGTAGGCCAATCCTGTACCGTAGCCACCTTCGCCGGGTCCACGGCAATCCCATTTTCTGATACAACATGGCCCAAGAACCTCACTTCCCTCTTCCAGAAGTGACACTTAGAAAACTTTGCTTTCAATTGGTGTTTTCTCAACACCTCCATCACTATTCTTAAATGTCCCTTGTGTTCTTCCTCTGTCCTCGAGTAGACCAAAATATCATCAACGAACACAAGGACAAACTTATTCAACTGATCTCTGAATAGCCTATTCATAAGATCCACAAAATATGCTGGGGCATTGGTCAGCCCGAATGGCATGACCAACCACTCATAAAACCCAGACGGCGTCCGAAATGCCGTTTTAGCTATACTCTCAGCTTCCACTCTAAGCTGATGAAAACCTGTCGCGAGATCCAATTGAGAAAATACTCTCGCGCCACTCAACTGATCAAACAAATCATCTATCCGCGGTAGAGGATACTTGTTCTTCCTCGTCACTTTATTCAACTCGCGTTAGTCTACACACAAACGAAGGGAACCATCCGCCTTGGTAGCAAACACAACTGGTGCTCCCCATTCAGAAACACTCCTTCTGATAAATCCCTTCTTCAAAAGATCGCTGACTTGCACCTCGAGCTCTCGCTGCTCCCTTGGTGCCATACGACGAAGTGGCATCACTATAGGCCTGGCATCTTTTACCAAATCAATACGGAACTCAATCTCTCGGTGTGGTTGAAGTCCGGTCACTTCTTCGAAAACATCCGGATACTGGCCAACCACGGGCAAACCTGACAACTCACTATGCGGAATATCGAGGGAGTTTAGAAAACTAGCCAATACCCCCTTACTGGGTAGACCACCAAACACTATCCTGCGTCCATCATCCGCTCTAGCTGTCACCAAAAAGCCCTCACAGTCTACCACCACCCCGTATCTTTGGAGCCAATCTACTCCCAAAATAATGCCAAACCTAGTAAAGCCCAAAACAAAGCAATCACAAACAAACATGCATCCATGACTCGATAAGACCAAATTCCTGCAAATCATACTAAGGCTAGTCGAACCACCAATCGGGTTCGTCACTATCAATGGTCTATCGACTATCTCGGGTTCCAGTCCCAACCTATCTACCAGGTCACTAGATATGAAGGAACGGGAAGCTCCGGTATCAAACAAAACTCTAACAGGAACATCGTAAACAGAAAGCATACCTTGAATGACGACATTCTTTCCTTTCTCCGCCGCAGTTGGGGCATTCGACGAAGAAGGAATAACATTAAGGGCATATGCTTTCACCATTTGTTTTTCTTTGGGGGGTTGCGGACACTTGTCCTTGTGATGTCCCATCTGGCCACAGTTGAAGCACTTCCTATCCGCTGGCTTGGCCCGACAATTACTAGCATAATGGCCCTTTTTACCACAGCTGAAGCACTCCACATCTTGCTTATTCTTTTTCTTCTAGCCATCCTTAGTCTGACTCTGCTTTCTTTTATTCTGGGAACCACCCTTGCCTCCACCACTTGCTTGTGGCTTTGGCTCATCTGCGGATGCAACCTCAGTCTTCAGCTTAGGGTAGAGACTTTCTGATCTTAATGCTTTCCCCACAATCGACTCAAACGTCTCATCGATGTGGTTAATAAGCTTTTCCCCCAAGTACTGATCCAAACCAGTTATGAATTTCTCATTCTTCTTCTCGGCAGTATCAATAAGAGATAACCCATACTTCGACAAAGTGTCGAATTCAGCAATATACTCCGAGACAGCTCTTCCATTCTGCTTGAGCTCCAAGAATTTCTTAAACAGCACTGACTTCTGAGCAGCTGGAATGAACTTCTCGCTAAAGCGAGCTTTAAACTGCTCCCAAGTAATCTAATCTTCAGGAGTAGCTGCTTTTATAGCATTCCACCAATTCATTGCCCGCCCTTGCAGCTGACGGGACGCTAACTTTCTCTTCATTGCATCCTCGACACCCAAATCCTCGAAGATACGTTCGCAACTATCCAACCAATCCTGAACATCCGTGGCCGACTCCGTTCCGTGGAACGGCTTCCCACCAAGGCTAGTATAGTCCTTGTTTAGCTTGGCGAAGTCGACCCTCGGCGCCTGCACTATTGGACCACCACCATTTCCACCATTGGGAGCTGCCCTCTGTACATCTCTAAGCATCTCTCTCATGAGGTCAGTAAACATCGTCCTCATGTCAGCAGCATTCCCATTATTGGCTCCTCTACCAGCACCTCTAGTATCTCGGCTCATCGTCAATCTGGAAAAGGAAACGATTAACGACTCCATAGTGGTGCTAGTGCAGTATGACTTCATCCTTATACTAGTAATATTATATATATATATATATCTTAAAAACCAAAGTAATCACAAATACGCTCTCTCGTATACGTATATTATCTCTCCCTGATAACTTCCCTAGGTTAACTATGCAACCTAGAGCTCTGATACCAAGTGTGACGGCATGCCCGGCACCAGCCTGCATTTCCTCCGAAAGTGCGTTGTACACATGCCCAACTAGCACGGGATGGTCGTCAGGAGGAAGGAAAGAAGACAATGAACTAATCAAGGAACCTGTAGAATGTCTCACAGCGCATGGAGTAAAATATAATATTAATAATATACTTGACATACAACAGGTGAGACAGTGCATAAGCTGATAACTAAAATCAACATCAACATCAGAGCAGTGGAAATCCAAATACAGCTTATTACAACTTTCCAAATTTACTGTCTCTAAACAAAAGAAAGCTAAAGTAGAAGATGCACCACTAATGCCCAAGCAGTGATCTTCAACAACACAGGGAGAATACTATATATATATACATATTACGTGGAAGCCTCCTGCTCGTCTCCGGATCATCAACCCGTACATCTCCAGCTAACCTGTCTCTAGTCTGCTCGTGTGAGCACCCAGAGTAATAAGAGGAGACATAAAACTCTGGGTCAGACATAAAGCCTAGTATGAGCGATAAGCATCTAAACAGAATAATAACAGGTATACTAAACCATACCTGAACCTGGACCTGCAACCAAAGAGTTAGTACCACATACCGTACAGTACTCTAAGGTGCCATAGTAAATAGTGTAAGATTACGGGGGTGGGGTGTGCATGTCATAATGATAGCAAACAATCAACCATAACAACCATCCTCACATCTCTCACTCAGTGCGTAAGGCATACGATGTCCACCACTGTCAATCACTAGACCCATTGAAGTAGTGACGGAGTTCGACTTGTACAACTACTGCTACTACCAAGCTTACCTCATGGAGTCATGCCCAAATCTTTACAAATGACCCCACATCATTGGTTTATAGCCCTTTAGTCGTACCTAGGCCCTTTCAGCCCTGAATCCGTTCACGTGCTTCCCATACATAGTGATCCAAAGTCGTAAACATTGACAACCCCTTAGCACACGTCCCGCAGCAAAGCCCAATCATGAAGCGAACTCCTTGATTCCCATTTGGATCTTGAGCTCTAGCTTCTCATTTGGACTTCCTTTGCATCTCGGGTTTTGGTCTTCTCCGGATCACCGGACTTCATCGGATCACTGGACTCCATCGGATCGCTGGACTTCATCGGATCGTCGGATCGCTGGACTCCGTCGGATCGCTGGACTTCATCGGATCGCTGGACTCCATTGGATCGCTGGACTTCATCGGATCGCTGGACTCCATCGGATCACTGGACTATATCGGATCGTCGGATCGCTGGACTCCGTCAGATCGCTGGACTTCATCGGATCGCTGGACTTGGGGCTAACCGTTTTCTGCACAATTTCCTGCGACTGTTTTTACGCCATTCGACGGCTTTTTTGACCAGTCTAACTCTTATAGACAATCACAAAGCATACTATACAGTCATAGAAACATGTATAATCATTCACAAACATCAAAACACAATTATGATAGGATAAAATGGATCAAACGTAGACAAAATCCCATGTTTTCCCTTAAGCATGTTTAAGCAAAACTAATCATAGGATTAACAAAACTTAATCAAATCAACCCAAATTTCTAACTGAGGTCTAAAATAATATTTCGAATTTTTAGAATATTTTTCCAGAATTTTAAAGTGTAAGAATTCACTAATTATCACTAATCACCCTGATTAACTGTAATTAGTGTCAAAACAATGCTAACCACTCACCTTGGCCACAAATAAAATGTGAAAACCCGTAACTTCCCCGTAAAGGAAAGCGACGGATAGTTCGAGAACAAACCACAGCAGAACACATACAGAAGAACGTTTCATTGTATATTACAACAATGCATCAGATTACAAGAATATACAGAGTATGAATAAATATTACACAGAAATATCAGAGATTTAAATTACATTTAAATACATAGCAGCGGAAAATAATACAATACACAACTAGAAAGAGATATACGGATACAAAGCTTTCCGGATATCGTTCCAGCTGTAAACCAGGATCCTGTGAACATAAATCTGCAAAACCAAAACTACTAGCTGCCCGTGTCGAAAATAAGGGCACCCAGAGTTTAGGTTAAAACAATAAACTCCAGGTCAGTCATGTGACTGGTGTGAGAACTAAAACAGTTAATCTTTATTTTAAATCATTAGGTAAATCAAGGGACCACGCCGTATAACACGGAACGGGTTTCCTCCCAAGAATACCAGTGCATAAAACAAACAGCGCAATGCTTAAATAAAGAAAAATGAAGCTGTTATAAGACCCAGGTCCTATCACACAATGCAACGCAAGCCGGGGGATAGGGTTTTCCCTTATAACAGCCAAAGAATGCTTGATACGTTTAAAACAAATCATTTGATACTATAATAAGTGCATAGTGTATAAAACAACTTCAAATCATAAGTATCAATCATAGGCGGCATGAGCGTCCCATGCCACTATGTCTCCATATATAGGTTTACAAATAAAACCGCAAAGTCACGTATTTGGAAATTGGATTTCCGTCTATGAACCGAGGCAAAAGATAGTCCTCAACCGATTCGTGACTCTCTAGCCCGAGCCACAGGACCCACACTCAGGTGGGCCCTTGGAGCGACAGGGCCGGTCCACCGATGTGGATTAAAATGCCTGAACACTACGTTTCCCCACCCTATGGGGTGTAAATGAGCCAACTAAATGACTCCATCGGTTCGAGAACGACCGATCAATCCGAGGCGCCTCGCAACAGCAACAACAACATAAGTCAAACTCGTCAGGGCGTGTAAAACCACTGACGCCACTTCTAGCTAGAAAGAAACGCAAGTCCTCCCTGAGGTCCGTCTCCCGTTTTTGGTTCATACCGGGTGTGAAACTCGCGAGGTAAACGTTACACAAAGCTATGCCACAAAGGCCGTGCTTTGATCATCACCACAAGACTTTGCTTTTCAACAGAAGCCTTGATCATTTGCATCTTAGCATGCCACACAGGCAAACCACTCTATGCAACCGATATCAGTCACACAGAATGAAATCCAATGTCAGACACACAGTCCATTTACAAGTTCGTTCTGGGGCTGAACGAAACCGGAGGCACCTAGTACCCCGCATATCCATCGATCTCCAAGTACGTCTGGACGATCACCAACTGTTTCCATCTTCTTGGGTGTACAGCCCAATCAAGATCATCAGTTATCATCCAAACGACATGAAGACCTCCGGTCTTCGACCATCGTCTTCATCTTCGACTTATCGTCGTATCAGTTATTCAGAATGGGATGAACCCGGTCTTTCCGAATAACTCGCGTATATTTTAAATAAGTGTTACACAAACACAACATACGCCTCATTCCAATTCATTAGTCACTAACCGTAAATTAATCAAGAGAATAATTCCCCAAATATTAACCCCGAAGGCCGAAACCAACATCAGATCAATATCCAGAAAACCATTCTGCTTGGCTAACTGACAGTTAGTTTCTAAATTTCACGTTCAAATCTAATTAAAGATTTAACTATCGCCTGGAGCAAAACTGGTGATACTCCATTCTCGATCTTTTCAATCTAATTAAAGATTCATTAAAACTCCACTTAGTTTTAATCATTATCTGGGTTAAAGAATCAGTGTCATTTAAAACACGATTCACGATAAACCCAAAATCACATTCCATTAATTATCGGGTTAAAGAACAAGTGTTATTTAAAACACTGTTCACGATAAACCCAAAAATCAATACCAATTCAATTCCAATTAAATATCATTTAATTGGTACACTTCATTAAATCTAAATAAAAAGATTTAATCTTTTCTCAACTGGGTTCAAGAACAGTGTTAGTGAAGACACCATTCACGACAAACCCAAATCACATTCGATATTCAATACAAGGCTCTGAATAGAAAATATATCGGCTTATATTCAATATCGAATTCTACGACTAAAAAATGTCGTATTGGAAATAACGATACAAATATATATCTTTCAAATTTCCATAACAACACCTGTAATATCACGAATTCCAACATCGAAATATTCCGAAGACAATTTCGATTCAAATCCACTCCAATGCAATCATTGGAAATTTTGGTTATTTTCAAAACCATTTCAAATTCAATTTATTTATTTAAAAATAAATAGAATTATAATTCTAGTTCAAAACTAGTTCATTTCGATAAAAATCTATTTTTATCTTTTCAAATATGGAGTTTTTCATCCCAAACTTTCACAAATCATTTCTTATGATTTTACACAAATTATTACTATTTTTAATAATTTTATCAAGGCCCGTACAGTCGATTTCCATTAACGGCCATCGAACTGCACTTACAGCGACCTTTTTCGAATTTGATTTGGACGTATCTCCAAATCCAACCGTTAGATTTCAAATTTCCAACATTCGTTAGAAAGCTCTTTTCGATACGAACCCAACGGTTCCGGTTTTAGGAGAATCCGACGGTCGGATCTCCCGCAATGTCCGTTTGAAATAAATGGTCGAAATTCACGAACTGCCGCGGCGCGGCACGTTCTATTCAGGCCATTATATTATATATATAATATATATAATATATACTTCGTCGATTTCTATTTAAAACGAATTATATAAATAGTTTTAAAATCGTTCCAAAAGCAATTTCAACTTCCTTTTCAATTCAAATCAAAATTGAATTCTTCTTTATAAATTCGTTTCAAAATTCATTTCTATTCAATTCAAATTTCAATTCAATTTGAATTCATTTCAATTCGTTTTCAATTCAATTTGAATTCGTTTTCAATTCATTTCGAAATCGTTTTCAATTCAATTCATTTCGAAATCGTTTTCAATTCAATTCATTTCGAAATCGTTTTCAATTCAATTCATTTCGAAATCGTTTTCAATTCAATTCATTTCGAAATCGTTTTCAATTCAATTCATTTCGAAATCGTTTTCAATTCAATTCATTTCGAAATCGTTTTCAATTCAATTCATTTCGAAATCGTTTTCAATTCAATTCATTTCGAAATCGTTTTCAAATCGATATAAATATCGTTTACGTCAAAATGGCGTCAATCTAATCAACACGGCTTCATAAATTGCTATTTTCAAATACTCTATTTCAAATATTTCTTTTTCAAAATAGTTGTTATTATCAAAATATTTCGTTCAACACACGACCAATCTCAATGGATGAGTACTGTCAACACATGAACTTTTATTTTATAATATTCTTTATTTTTCAAATTGGAACGAGGCCCAATAAATTACCATATAAAGTTAATTATATGGATTTTCATACAACACATGTATATAATAGCAACGATAGATAATCAACCATCAACCAAAGTGCACTACACTGTATAAGCATCAAATATAGATATCTAACGCTTATAACAGCCTGTCAATCAATCGATCGACATATTCAATCAGTCAGGATGAGTGAACTTCATATTTCATCCCAACACCCGTGTGGGGGTTTTCAAACAATCAAACACAGATTTTAGTTGTGCAGTTGGGCGATGTGTAAAATTTATCGTCCCAGTCAATGTCATTCAAATAGATGTACATAAACAAACCGTCCGGTTTATAAATGAATATTTTATTTTATTCACTTCACGTTAAAAATTATATTTTTAACGATAAAACATTTTATTTCAACCTATGAATTTCTATTATTCATTTACACAATAAAATGATATTTTTATTTTTCTAACTTATTTTAGAAAATTTCGGCGGCATAACGGCACGATACTAGAAACGGGACAAGGCCTAGCCTAATCCCCGGTCTAGTGAAGGCCCACGCCATTCACATATCAATCAAATTCACTTTCGTTATGCAAACCACAAAATTTGGAGTAAGGGTCTAACCTAGCCTTACTCCTTCGCCTTATAACGGCGCACGTCTAATCCTAACCAATTTATCGATTCGATTTTTCACACCACAAACCACATTCAAACCAATATCGCAATCAATCACCAAACAGTCAAACAAACAAGTCCATGGTCTGTGGACGATTGTGTCGGGTGCTACTAAGCACCGTCTGCATCCTAGTATATATATAACTAGAAAAATTAAATTGAAAGGTGAGAAATTCTCACAGATAGCTATCCTAGCTCCTCGGCACTTCATTGATAGAAATCTTCGTCGTTCCCGCCTTTTTGTCACCTTCGTTGTCCGCTTTCACTACATATGTAAAAATCGAATTTTTACTTCGCTATTCAATATATATAATAATCGAATTTTTACTTCGATGCTCAATATATAAAAATCGAATTTTTATTTCAAAGTTCAATATATAAAAATCGAATTTTTATTTCAAAGTTCAATTTATAAAAATCGAATTTTTATTAGTTTAAAAATCGAATCTTTTATCATTTAAAAATCATAACTTTTATCGTTTAAAAATCATTACTTTTATCGTTTAAAAATCATAACTTTTATAGTTTAAAAATCATAACTTTTATAGTTTAAAAATCATAACTTTTATAGTTTAAAAATCATAACTTTTATCGTTTAAAAATCATAACTTTTATCGTTTAAAAATCATTACTTTTATCGTTTAAAAATCATTACTTTTATAGTTTAAAAATCATAACTTTTATAGTTTAAAAATCATAACTTTTATAGTTTAAAAATCATTTATAAAAAATCAAGTTTTGCCTAATTTTATATATAAACAAAGCATTGTTTTATATATAAATAATTTTTCAAGGGTTTCAAATAAACAAATAAAATCAGATCTAAAAGAAAAAAATATATAATAAAAATAAATAGGAAGGCTTACTGTTGTTTTTTTCTTTTTCTCTTCAGCGAAAGGGGGGCGTCCGGCGCTCACGGAGGGGGGGGGGGGGGGTTCTCCACATCGGCGGCGGCTATTGAATGGTGGCGGCGCTCACTGGATTGGGGGGGGGGGCGAGTTCTGCAGAGGAGGAGAGGAAGGCGTCGCGAGATAGGAGGTTGGAGGAGGTGGAGGAGAGGGATCAGAGGTCAGCGATTGGAACTGGGGGGGGGGGGCGCCACGTTGGCTGCGGCGTGGAAGCTCCGACGACGGGAAGAGTTTTTTTTCTTTTTTTTCTTTTTTCTGCTGAAATCGGTTATGAAGGGAAAAGGGGGGGGCCAGCGGGTTAAAGGAGGAAGGTTTTTTTTTTATATATTATTTAATTTCTAAAAGTTGACTTTCACATACGACCTCGAAACGAGGCCCACCGCCTGTCGTCCATAGCGTTTTACCCCCATTCCGAACACAATGGGATATGTACCGCAAGCTGATTCAATCGTTTCAATCAGTTTCCGTTTAATTTACTTTTAAATCAGTATATTGAATTTTAAACGTACATTTCAAAATACCGGGGTCACATGCTAACTCTATAAATTGCAGAAAAATATTTTCTAGCTTCGTATTGACGATACGGTCCTAACAAAACTAGTTTCGTCGAATTCTGAGATCGTTTGAAAAATGGCCAATTTCCAGTCGATTAAAATCAACTAAAACTGGTCAAACGCGTTTTCCTTTGCCACGCTCACATATTGATTCGAAAAATTATGAAATTTGAAATCTAGCAATAACTTTACATCACGGACCCAACAAAACTGGTTTCGTCGAAATCCGAGGTCGTTTGCAAAATTGCTATTTTTAAGGGCCTTATATATATAAAAATATATATAAATTCCACAGCGACTATTTCTAATTTTAAACTGGACATATCTTATCATTTCTAAGATGAAATCTCAGTTTGTTAACTTCGTTACAAAGATATAGTTATACAGATTCAAATATTTCTTGTTTCGTTCAATTCTGACTTATATTGAATTCTGTATATTCATTTGAAATTAGAAATCGAATTTTCGAACTACCGCGCCATTTTCTATTCCTTTTATAATTATATATAATTATTATATATTCTAACGACGACGTATATAATATATACGTCGAATTCTATTCAAAATAAACTTCTCGCCAATTTTATTTAAAATAATTCATTTTAAATATTCAAAATTCGCTAAAATCGCCAAAATAAAAATTTTAAACTGGCCCAGATTTTCCGGGTTGTTACAATCTCCCCCACTTAAAACTTTTCGTCCCCGAAAAGGAACAAAGTCGAAAGTGGTTTGATTAATCAACTCTACTTTCAATTTGGCTTCCATTCTCCAACTTTTCAGTTTCTGAGAATTTTCAAAATTTCAAAAATTTGGCTAACACCCTAAATTTTCGAAAAATTTCGCCATAACCTCCCCTGCACCGGGAGCATCGGGGAATTTCAAATAGCTTCCCCGGTCCTTCAGATCTCAAAAAGAAAAAGAAAAAGCCAAGCGGCTAGCCAATAGGCTCACAAAATCATCATCACCCAAACAAAACAGGAAATTATGTAGTAAACATGTACCTATTTGTCGGGCAAACAAAATTTATTCTCGGGCTCTAGCCTCCTTGCTATGACCTGTTCAATGATATACTTGTATATGCAAGCAAATGCATCCAATTATCAATATAATTCAATATTTGGTTTAATTAGGCTAAATGGTTAAAATTTAGCAAACAAATAAACAAACAACACAAACATCAATCAATTAGTTGATTAGCTTTTGAAATTGATAACTTTGATACATAGTCAAAAAATCAGATTTTTGATGCCAAATCACAACAATAAGCCCTATCTAATTTTGGTTCTCACACCAGTCAATAGGAAATATATAGAAAGCCCACTTTCGTCACTCGAACATAAATTCTAATGATGGAGCTCCATCATCAAAATCATCTCCGGGCGATTAGAGTGTAATTCTATATCTATCCAGTATATTAAAATTTTGAATACACGCGGATCAGACGTATACGCAAAATCTATATATACTGGATTGTCCACATCAATATAAATAAATAACCAAATACGAATAATTGATTTAAATTTTCAAAACAAAAATTTGTTTTCATTTTAAAAATATACTCTTCACACTCGTTCTAGGATACTACTGATCCCATCTCTAACGAGTCATTCTAATTGGATATTACTAATCCAATATCTGATGAATTCTTTCGTATGGTTCTAATGTGCCTTGTTCTCTGCTTCGTAAACCAAAGCTCTGATACCAACTGTGAAAACCCGTAACTTCCCCGTAAAGGAAAGCGACGGATAGTTCGAGAACAAACCACAGCAGAACACATACAGAAGAACGTTTCATTGTATATTACAACAATGCATCAGATTACAAGAATATACAGAGTATGAATAAATATTACACAGAAATATCAGAGATTTAAATTACATTTAAATACATAGCAGCGGAAAATAATACAATACACAACTAGAAAGAGATATACGGATACAAAGCTTTCCGGATATCGTTCCAGCTGTAAACCAGGATCCTGTGAACATAAATCTGCAAAACCAAAACTACTAGCTGCCCGTGTCGAAAATAAGGGCACCCAGAGTTTAGGTTAAAACAATAAACTCCAGGTCAGTCATGTGACTGGTGTGAGAACTAAAACAGTTAATCTTTATTTTAAATCATTAGGTAAATCAAGGGACCACACCGTATAACATGGAACGGGTTTCCTCCCAAGAATACCAGTGCATAAAACAAACAGCGCAATGCTTAAATAAAGAAAAATGAAGCTGTTATAAGACCCAGGTCCTATCACACAATGCAACGCAAGCCGGGGGATAGGGTTTTCCCTTATAACAGCCAAAGAATGCTTGATACGTTTAAAACAAATCATTTGATACTATAATAAGTGCATAGTGTATAAAACAACTTCAAATCATAAGTATCAATCATAGGCGGCATGAGCGTCCCATGCCACTATGTCGCCATATATAGGTTTACAAATAAAACCGCAAAGTCACTTATTTGGAAATTGGATTTCCGTCTATGAACCGAGGCAAAAGATAGTCCTCAACCGATCCGTGACTCTCTAGCCCGAGCCACAGGACCCAGACTCAGGTGGGCCCTTGGAGCGACAGGGCCGGTCCACCGATGTGGATTAAAATGCCTGAACACTACGTTTCCCCACCCTATGGGGTGTAAATGAGCCAACTAAATGACTCCATCGGTTCGAGAACGACCGATCAATCCGAGGCGCCTCGCAACAGCAACAACAACATAAGTCAAACTCGTCAGGGCGTGTAAAACCACTGACGCCACTTCTAGCTAGAAAGAAACGCAAGTCCTCCCTGAGGTCCGTCTCCCGTTTTTGGTTCATACCGGGTGTGAAACTCGCGAGGTAAACGTTACACAAAGCTACGCCACAAAGGCCGTGCTTTGATCATCACCACAAGACTTTGCTTTTCAACAGAAGCCTTGATCATTTGCATCTTAGCATGCCACACAGGCAAACCACTCTATGCAACCGATATCAGTCACACAGAATGAAATCCAATGTCAGACACACAGTCCATTTACAAGTCCGTTCTGGGGCTGAACGAAACCGGAGGCACCTAGTACCCCGCATATCCATCGATCTCCAAGTACGTCTGGACGATCACCAACTGTTTCCATCTTCTTGGGTGTACAGCCCAATCAAGATCATCAGTTATCACCCTAACGACGTGAAGACCTCCGGTCTTCGGCCATCGTCTTCATCTTCGACTTATCGTCGTATCAGTTATTCAGAATGGGATGAACCCGGTCTTTCCGAATAACTCGCGTATATTTTAAATAAGTGTTACACAAACACAACATACGCCTCATTCCAATTCATTAGTCACTAACCGTAAATTAATCAAGAGAATAATTCCCCAAATATTAACCCCGAAGGCCGAAACCAACATCAGATCAATATCCAGAAAACCATTCTGCTTGGCTAACTGACAGTTAGTTTCTAAATTTCACGTTCAAATCTAATTAAAGATTTAACTATCGCCTGGAGCAAAACTGGTGATACTCCATTCTCGATCTTTTCAATCTAATTAAAGATTCATTAAAACTCCACTTAGTTTTAATCATTATCTGGGTTAAAGAATCAGTGTCATTTAAAACACGATTCACGATAAACCCAAAATCACATTCCATTAATTATCGGGTTAAAGAACAAGTGTTATTTAAAACACTGTTCACGATAAACCCAAAAATCAATACCAATTCAATTCCAATTAAATATCATTTAATTGGTACACTTCATTAAATCTAAATAAAAAGATTTAATCTTTTCTCAACTGGGTTCAAGAACAGTGTTAGTGAAGACACCATTCACGACAAACCCAAATCACATTCGATATTCAATACAAGGCTCTGAATAGAAAATATATCGGCTTATATTCAATATCGAATTCTACGACTAACAAATGTCGTATTGGAAATAACGATACAAATATATATCTTTCAAATTTCCATAACAACACCTGTAATATCACGAATTCCAACATCGAAATATTCCGAAGACAATTTCGATTCAAATCCACTCCAATGCAATCATTGGAAATTTTGGTTATTTTCAAAACCATTTCAAATTCAATTTATTTATTTAAAAATAAATAGAATTATAATTCTAGTTCAAAACTAGTTCATTTCGATAAAAATCTATTTTTATCTTTTCAAATATGGAGTTTTTCATCCCAAACTTTCACAAATCATTTCTTATGATTTTACACAAATTATTACTATTTTTAATAATTTTATCAAGGCCCGTACAGTCGATTTCCATTAACGGCCATCGAACTGCACTTACAGCGACCTTTTTCGAATTTGATTTGGACGTATCTCCAAATCCAACCGTTAGATTTCAAATTTCCAACATTCGTTAGAAAGCTCTTTTCGATACGAACCCAACGGTTCCGGTTTTAGGAGAATCCGACGGTCGGATCTCCCGCAATGTCCGTTTGAAATAAATGGTCGAAATTCACGAACTGCCGCGGCGCGGCGCGTTCTATTCAGGCCATTATATTATATATATAATATATATAATATATACTTCGTCGATTTCTATTTAAAACGAATTATATAAATAGTTTTAAAATCGTTCCAAAAGCAATTTCAACTTCCTTTTCAATTCAAATCAAAATTGAATTCTTCTTTATAAATTCGTTTCAAAATTCATTTCTATTCAATTCAAATTTCAATTCAATTTGAATTCATTTCAATTCGTTTTCAATTCAATTTGAATTCGTTTTCAATTCATTTCGAAATCGTTTTCAATTCAATTCATTTCGAAATCGTTTTCAATTCAATTCATTTCGAAATCGTTTTCAATTCAATTCATTTCGAAATCGTTTTCAATTCAATTCATTTCGAAATCGTTTTCAATTCAATACATTTCGAAATCGTTTTCAATTCAATTCATTTCGAAATCGTTTTCAATTCAATTCATTTCGAAATCGTTTTCAATTCAATTCATTTCGAAATCGTTTTCAATTCAATTCATTTCGAAATCGTTTTCAAATCGATATAAATATCGTTTACATCAAAATGGCGTCAATCTAATCAACACGGCTTCATAAATTGCTATTTTCAAATATTCTATTTCAAATATTTCTTTTTCAAAATAGTTGTTATTATCAAAATATTTCGTTCAACACACGACCAATCTCAATGGATGAGTACTGTCAACACATGAACTTTTATTTTATAATATTCTTTATTTTTCAAATTGGAACGAGGCCCAATAAATTACCATATAAAGTTAATTATATGGATTTTCATACAACACATGTATATAATAGCAACGATAGATAATCAACCATCAACCAAAGTGCACTACACTGTATAAGCATCAAATATAGATATCTAACGCTTATAACAGCCTGTCAATCAATCGATCGACATATTCAATCAGTCAGGATGAGTGAACTTCATATTTCATCCCAACACCCGTGTGGGGTTTTCAAACAATCAAACACAGATTTTAGTTGTGCAGTTGGGCGATGTGTAAAATTTATCGTCCCAGTCAATGTCATTCAACTAGATGTACATAAACAAACCGTCCGGTTTATAAATGAATATTTTATTTTATTCACTTCACGTTAAAAATTATATTTTTAACGATAAAACATTTTATTTCAACCTATGAATTTCTATTATTCATTTACACAATAAAATGATATTTTTATTTTTCTAACTTATTTTAGAAAATTTCGGCGGCATAACGGCACGATACTAGAAACGGGACAAGGCCTAGCCTAATCCCCGGTCTAGTGAAGGCCCACGCCATTCACATATCAATCAAATTCACTTTCGTTATGCAAACCACAAAATTTGGAGTAAGGGTCTAACCTAGCCTTACTCCTTCGCCTTATAACGGCGCACGTCTAATCCTAACCAATTTATCGATTCGATTTTTCACACCACAAACCATATTCAAACCAATATCGCAATCAATCACCAAACAGTCAAACAAACAAGTCCATGGTCTGTGGACGATTGTGTCGGGTGCTACTAAGCACCGTCTGCATCCTAGTATATATATAACTAGAAAAATTAAATTGAAAGGTGAGAAATTCTCACAGATAGCTATCCTAGCTCCTCGGCACTTCATTGATAGAAATCTTCGTCGTTCCCGCCTTTTTGTCACCTTCGTTGTCCGCTTTCACTACATATGTAAAAATCGAATTTTTACTTCGCTATTCAATATATATAATAATCGAATTTTTACTTCGATGTTCAATATATAAAAATCGAATTTTTATTTCAAAGTTCAATATATAAAAATCGAATTTTTATTTCAAAGTTCAATTTATAAAAATCGAATTTTTATTAGTTTAAAAATCGAATCTTTTATCATTTAAAAATCATAACTTTTATCGTTTAAAAATCATTACTTTTATCGTTTAAAAATCATAACTTTTATAGTTTAAAAATCATAACTTTTATAGTTTAAAAATCATAACTTTTATAGTTTAAAAATCATAACTTTTATCGTTTAAAAATCATAACTTTTTTCGTTTAAAAATCATTACTTTTATCGTTTAAAAATCATTACTTTTATAGTTTAAAAATCATAACTTTTATAGTTTAAAAATCATAACTTTTATAGTTTAAAAATCATAACTTTTATAGTTTAAAAATCATTTATAAAAGATCAAGTTTTGCCTAATTTTATATATAAACAAAGCATTGTTTTATATATAAATAATTTTTCAAGGGTTTCAAATAAACAAATAAAATCAGATCTAAAAGAAAAAAATATATAATAAAAATAAATAGGAAGGCTTACTGTTGTTTTTTTCTTTTTCTCTTCAGCGAAAGGGGGGCGTCCGGCGCTCACGGAGGGGGGGGGGGGGGGGTTCTCCACATCGGCGGCGGCTATTGAATGGTGGCGGCGCTCACTGGATTGGGGGGGGGGGGGCGAGTTCTGCAGAGGAGGAGAGGAAGGCGTCGCGAGATAGGAGGTTGGAGGAGGTGGAGGAGAGGGATCAGAGGTCAGCGATTGGAACTGGGGGGGGGGGGGGCGGCGCCACGTTGGCGGCGGCGTGGAAGCTCCGACGACGGGAAGAGTTTTTTTTCTTTTATTTCTTTTTTCTGCTGAAATCGGTTATGAAGGGAAAAGGGGGGGCCAGCGGGTTAAAGGAGGAAGGTTTTTTTTTTATATTATTTAATTTCTAAAAGTTGACTTTCACATACGACCTCGAAACGAGGCCCACCGCCTGTCGTCCATAGCGTTTTACCCCCATTCCGAACACAATGGGATCTGTACCGCAAGCTGATTCAATCGTTTCAATCAGTTTCCGTTTAATTTACTTTTAAATCAGTATATTGAATTTTAAACGTACATTTCAAAATACCGGGGTCACATGCTAACTCTATAAATTGCAGAAAAATATTTTCTAGCTTCGTATTGACGATACGGTCCTAACAAAACTAGTTTCGTCGAATTCTGAGATCGTTTGAAAAATGGCCAATTTCCAGTCGATTAAAATCAACTGAAACTGGTCAAACGCGTTTTCCTTTGCCACGCTCACATATTGATTCGAAAAATTATGAAATTTGAAATCTAGCAATAACTTTACATCACGGACCCAACAAAACTGGTTTCGTCGAAATTCGAGGTCGTTTGCAAAATTGCTATTTTTAAGGTCCTTATATATATAAAAATATATATAAATTCCACAGCGACTATTTCTAATTTTAAACTGGACATATCTTATCATTTCTAAGATGAAATCTCAGTTTGTTAACTTCGTTACAAAGATATAGTTATACAGATTCAAATATTTCTTGTTTCGTTCAATTCTGACTTATATTGAATTCTGTATATTCATTTGAAATTAGAAATCGAATTTTCGAACTACCGCGCCATTTTCTATTCCTTTTATAATTATATATAATTATTATATATTCTAACGACGACGTATATAATATATACGTCGAATTCTATTCAAAATAAACTTCTCGCCAATTTTATTTAAAATAATTCATTTTAAATATTCAAAATTCGCTAAAATCGCCAAAATAAAAATTTTAAACTGGCCCAGATTTTCCGGGTTGTTACATAAAATTCTCAGAACTGAAACTCCTCTGATTTGGGGCGAACACTGATGTCCAACAGCAGCTCTAACCTTGCTTTGGTGCTTTTTCTTCTTAATTTGATGTTGCTAAGCCTAATCTTCAATTAAAAAGTGATTTGGGGTGTTTTAGATGTAGGAGGCCATTGTTAGAGTGTCTAAGGATGAAAGTGGCAGCTGGAAAATGTCTAAAGAAATGTTTTCTAACCCTAATCAGCCCCTATATACCCCTAAACCCGAAATTCTCCTCTGGGCCTAGCTGCTAATCACCCGGTTAAGCCCAATTAAGCTGTTTTTCACCATCTGAAACTTGTTTCAGCCATATCTCCCAAACGGTGAGTCCGTTTGGCTAATGTGACCACTCTACGGAATTGTAAACCATCATTCGGAGCCAATGGAAGTGGTTTCAGGTCAAAATTCATTTCCAGTCAACAGTTATGGCCAAAACAGTGATAACTAGGGGTAAAATGGTCATTTAAAAATCGGGAAAAATCATGGACATGGGAAATGACCCTAATAGTCGTCTCCCAAAGTTACATGACCATACGACTTTGTATGTGACAGAAATAAATATTCTACGATCCTATGATGCGTAGAATGCGGGTCGTTACACTTTTCTCCTTAGCTCCTCATTCGAAAGACTGCTTCAAACTGTTTCTAAAGAGATAGTTCCATTAGCATTGGAATTACTCAATGAAACAACCAAAGTCTCCCAACTTTCTGAAAGAGAACTCATCAACAAAAGAGCCTGCAACTCATCATCAAAATTGACCTTCATATTTTCCAGTTGATTGATGACATCCTGAAACTCGTTCAAATGCTCTGCAACAGACTTCTCCTCATCCAATCGAAGTTGCTCCAATTTTCGAACCAGAAAAGCCTTACTTGAAGCACTTCTCGACTCATACAAAGATACTAATTTTTCCCACAACGCCTTCGCGGATTCACAACTAGCCACATGGTGGAATACAGAATCATCCAAATATTGGCGAATCAATGTAATCGCTTTTTTGTCCATTTTCTTCCACTTTCCCTCATCCATATTCGAGGGCTTCACCTCATCTCCATCAATGGGATCATGCAAATCATTGAGATATAGAATGTCCTCCATCTTCGGCTTCCATATACTCCAATTCTTCCCATTTAAAATAGCCATCTTTGAAAACGTCATCATCTCTGACATCTCCAATTTTCAATCCAACAAACACTCCAAGCTATGTGATGATCTGGCTCTGATACCAAACTGTTGGGATTTTGTGTGCAGCGGAAGCTTGACAAAATGCCAAGAAAAATTGGATCTTTATCACCTAATCACTTGAAGATGAATTTGATTGAAAAAAAAAACACAAATAATATCGAAAATATGAGCACACGATATTCCACCCAACCACCCTCTTTATTGATTCACTAATAAAAATTGTTTACAAACGATCTCAACTATCGTTACAAACAATTACAACTTGATCCAATAACCTTATTGAGAAATAGGTAGAGAATATCTAATGGCTAAAAAAATTTGAGGAGAAAGACAATGAAGAATAATGGCAAATTTTCCACCCCTAATGAAGAGATTAGCTAGCCCTTTTTATAGTGAGAATTGCTTCATGCCCAAGAAAAACTTGGCTTCATGCCCAAGAAACCTTGGCTCCCAAATATCTTCGTATATGTTACAAAACTATTTGGTCAAGCACCAAATATCCTTGCAATAAATGTCCACAAATATAGCAACCAATATCTCTCCATAAAATCTAGCACCAAATCTCTTCATCAAATCTAACAACAAATCTCACCACAAAATATGTAAGATTATTTGTTGCCCAAAATTGTGATTTGCGTATCACCAATTTCAACAGTAGGAAGCAAAATCCATCAGGGTATAAACAAGTCTTTGCAACAGCTTGCTTCGGACTATTGGTGGTCACCGCCATAGGCCTTACTACTAAAGGCCAGTCCAAAAAGCATTGACGTGGCCCGCCGACCATACATAGTTGAGATAACATTTAGACTAATCAAGGAAAATGTCACTTCTGACTACTTAATACCGCTTATTGAAAATGAACCCGGATGCATTTCCTCAGAGTATAGGGTCATTTAGTACTTTTACTTCAAATCCAAGGAGAACCTTTGGTGTATTCTACTCCACCTAACTGCACTGCTTATCTATGTCATATGGGTTCTACAACTCAAGATGTCTCACATCAGTGGTAAGTATACACAACTGTTCACAGCCTCTAGGCGAAGGGCATAAATATGTTGTGTAACTCTACCGACCTCGCATCACAACCCGCTAAGCCAAACCAGTCACGTAAGCATAAGTGTTGGGCTATGCCCTTAATTTATGTTTGTCCTAAACATATAATTGAAACTATATAACTTTCTACTACAAAAAATACATTGCCTTCTATGTGTATTTAATAGAATTAGTACTCATACTTTGCGTAATTATCCCTATGTTACACGTTTAAGCTTCGGTTTTCTTGCTGACTTATAATATCTAATAAATATCAATTGTCTGTGATAATCGAACATTATTGTTAAAATTGGACAATCTATAATACAGTCCTCATTTAATTCCCGTTTTTACATATTTCAACAATCTATAATCTGTCTATAATAGCTATTTTCTACATATTGCATCCTCCCTTTTTTAATATCCTACTCCTGTGATTCATATGTCATTCTTAAATAATACGAATATCGTCGTAAATTATGTTATACATTACATATATTTATTTATAATTGATAAGTACAGTTGCACGTATTTACATACATTCTTGTTCTTACTATTAATTTCTAAAGTACAACTAGCATTTCCACGTTCTAATTTATTAGAGCTACCTTTCCAAAAATGTTTACCATTATAGTGTTCCATATATTAACCAAAAATGAGGTCTAACATCATTTGAAGTTATAATTTTCTTTTTCTTTTATTAAAATAGACTGTGTAAATTACTAGAGAAGAGTATCCGTACTTTACGCATCTCTTCTTCTTTCGGATTTTCCTTGTTAATTCAATCGACACATTTTTATACATATTTTCAAAGTCGGATAATTTATGGGAACTATATGAAAATATATAAATTAAATTATATCCTGCTTTAAATAAATTGTATTCATGCTCCTAGTCAATTAGGGCAACCTAATTTACAACCCACCTATAGATTTGAAATAACCTTACAACTTTACAAACATTCCATAATTATAAATATTTAGGACTGGTTTCAAATTTTCGGTTTAGGCAGTACATAATATTCTTTACATACTTTACAGAGTATTTAGGCAGTATTTCAATATATTTATTTAGGCCTACAACCCATCATATCTTACTTAGACATAATAGTTAAATAAAATAAATTGATATAAATTTCAATGTTATAAATAAGCTACATAATTTCTCACTCACCTTCCAAGCTTTTCAAATCTCCCAAATTTGGATCCATTCATTTACTAGAAATCCAAAATAATCTGTATATATGTATAACAATGCACATACATACTGTTAGAATTACATATGTAATAAGTGATTTATGACTAAGGATAGGGCTGTAAATTTTGTTCGAATGTCCGACGTCCGTTCGTGTCCGTGACCGAAATACGTCCGTCCGATTTTCATTTATGACACGAGTTAGGACAACAAAATTTGTACGAGAAAAAAATCATGTCCGGTCCAAGCTCGTCCGAATTCGTCCGAGTTACTTGTAATTCGGCATATAGTTGAGAGAAAATCTAGTAAAATGTACAAAATGTGATATAAATAGCCATGTCCGACCGAGTCCGATCGGTCCGAACATGTCCGTGTCCAACCGATTTTATTTAGGACACGAATTAGGACAACGAAATTTGTCCGAGAAATTTTTGGTTCGGTCCGTGTTCGGTCCGATTTTTTTTAGGACAGAAACTGAACACACCTCCGTCTGGTCCGGTCTGACCGATTTACACCCTTGACTAAGGAGAATATAGATTCATAATGTTAAAATTTACATATTTCCACAATATTCATTCGTTTCTTCTCTTTAATTTTATATCCTTATATTACAATTTATATTCAGAAATAGTGGAGAAGAGAAAATAAGATAATTTTGTTATATGAATCAAAAAATGTAAGAAGATACTTGAAGGGTTAGACTTTTAGACGACCTTATCAATCGTAATAGTTACATTAAAATTATTATATCCGAATGATTGGCCAATATTCAAATCCTAGCCACCACATTAAGATCAAATGATCGGCCCAAGAGAAGGTCGTTGGCCAATATTCAAATCCTAGTCACATTAAGATCAAGCGACCTCCCCAAAGAGGTCAACAGATGGAGTCCAACATTTAATATTAATTATTTCCTTTTTAGTTTCTAATTATTTTCGTTTTAGAAATTTTAGTCCCTAGTAAGCTTGAAATTTTGCAAAAAAGGAAACATCAAACCTAGTGATACACGAATCGCTTATTTTGTACCTTGAAAATAAACAAAGATATTGACCAGAGCTCGAGTAAATAACTCAAAGCAGAATAATTTAAAATATAATAATAAGTACTGATCGCAATATTGACACCTTTAAACCAAGCATCCTAACAGCTCCAATCATACCCATATTACCAGTAACTGTACTCTACAGAACCTAAGTGGATCAGTATAATTGTTCCGATGGCAAATAAACTATACATTTTATAAAACCATTTTTGTTATATTATGTCTTATTTAAGTCGTTTAGACTTCATCACAACACACGTACCACACTCATATACTCCCAAGTAGATTTAACTAGGGTTGTTATGATAATGGTTACGGTTACCATTTGGCAAGTACCGTTACCGTGCTGTTTTTACTGGTAAGCTAGAATTGTTTACCGTGACCGTTCCTGATCAACTGGTAAATCGAAGACTGGTATACCATTAATTTGGTAACCGTTACAATGGTAAATTACCGTTTTTCCATCAAAGTTTTATCTTGACATATTTTTGTATGTGGTGCATCTTTATTATACTATATGTAGTGTTAGTTTATAAAAAACATAAATGAGAAAGAAAATAAGTATACCTGGAATTATTTCACCTGCTTATTGAACAAAACATAATCATTTATTTGATTCTAAATTCATGTAATAAAGCATAATAGATGAGTATACTTATGTTTTGAATTAACTGATAAAATTACCGTTGCCACTGGTATTGAAAAAAATGTTACCGATAATTTACCATAAAAAATGGTAAATTTACCGTTATCATACCGTTTTAACTGGTATACCGATTTCAATCAAAAATGATTATCGATGGACTGATAATGGTATGGTAATGGTAAATTTACCGTTATCATAACAACCCTAGATTTAACCTAATATATAAATTGGTTCTTTTGGCTCACGTCCCTAGAAGTTTTCAAAATATAAATGGTATCCACAATAACTTTTAATTTCAAAGCGGGTCCCTATTTTTATATTTGTGTGTTTTCTTCAGAACAAAGCGTTATCAAGTAAAAAAAATCTAAATTCTGCAAATATTCATAGAAGACCACGGAAACAAAAAAAAAACTTGCATATATGTATGCAAGTATTCACAATAGTTGCACACATGTATGCAAGTATTCATGAAGCAGTTAACGTTGAAAATCTTCAGGAATTCTTGCATACATTTGTGCAACTATTTTCAAATACTTGCACATATGTATGTGAATATTGCATGAAGGTTTCATGTTGAAAAATATGCTTACGTATTGTTGCACACATGTGTGCAAGTATTCTGAAATACCTGCATGCATGTATACAAATAAATATGAACTGATTTGCATGCATGTGATTTTTGCACACTTGTATGCAAGATTTATGTAATACTTGCATGCTTGTATGCAAGAAAACCAACACAGATGCATGACTGAAATACTTGCACAGATGTATGCATGAAATTCAAAATACGTGCATACTAGTATCCAATTAATGCAGTTTCGTTGTTTTTCTGTAATTTTGGTTTTTGACATGTTTTTTGGTGGTTTTTCAATCTGATTTTTTCTTTGACCTTTTTGTGTTTTATTTTAATATGAATTTACATGATTTTTTAAATAATTTTCGAAAAATAAAGATCTAATTTACAATGGTTACCGGCTGGTAATCTGGAGCGCACAAGTTCGAGTCCCGACCTCTTCACATAATGTGAGGGAAAGACTGTGTGCACTAACTGACCACCCCCAGAGCCTAAAAAGCCATGAGAATATTATCAGAATGGGAGACTGATCTGGGAAGTCCTTGCGCTTGAGTATGGAAGCCTTCAGCACCAAGTATCTACCTTTAAGGACCTAATTTACAATAAGTTTAGGACCGAATGTGAGTCTAATTTTAAAACTTAATATGGACATGTGTCTAATATTCACTATATAAACACACACACACACAAACACACACACACATATATATATATATTCTTTTATCCCTTCTCGAACCTAGATACTAGCCCATATTATCTTTCACAATCACCGCATTAGGGTCTACCGTCTCGCCACGTCACGATAGCATCATCAATGCTACAAGTACGAGCTGACTCTCATTATGAGTGTGCATGCATCCGTCCTATCATAAATAACCTGAATTTTGCTAACGGAGCATCTCACTGCCTACATTGCATGAGAATTCATTCGAAAATTTACTCTGTGGTCTGTCTGTTTCCTTCACGGACAGCTCTGTTAAGCCTCACCTTTCAATTCTAGAAGTTATCTCTTGATACGAGTTACTAGCAAGACATTTAATCAAACAATCTAGTAAAAATCGTGCATCGGTGCATATCCCATCCCCCTTCATGTACATTCCAATAGTGTAAGATCGTCGAGTCCAAAGAGGTGTAACCCGTGTTTTTCCCCGCTTAACTGTTTGGACCGTTAATGACCCAATAACCATGCGACTAGTATCCTTCATGGTACCTGAGAGTCGCATCTTTGTTATCGCACAATTACCTAATCATCCATTGACCCTTTAAATTGTCTGGAGTACTCAAGACAATATCTCGTTGATATCACCTACAAACATATACCTTTAATTGACCACACCTTTGCTCGACTATATTAGAAGGCTATTTTGGGGTATTCATCTTCACATAAATGCATGAAGTCTCTTATTCCCTACTCTGGTGTCCACTCGATAAACATCGCTAGACACGGACCATCCAGATGTGGTCACTTATTTCCAAATCCGAGATTTGTCAGCGTTTCAATGTTCGCTTCAAGCCTCTTATTTTCTACTTCAGTATTTGCTCAACAATCATCGTCAGACATGGGTCATCCAAGTATGGTAATTTATTTTTTAATCTGAGGTTTGTCTACAAATCTGCCAGGATAGGCTTTCCAATATCCAGTTTTATGCTACTATTTCATGTTTCGACGGTACATACTAAACAGTCGATAGGACAGACTTCCCAAATTTTCAGATTATCTGTAATTGTTAGCAACCCTTTGCTTACATTACAGATTTACCAAAATCCATTTTTTAACACATATTTAAATTTTATATGTATATATACAATTTCTTCTTTTATTAGACCATATACCTAATTTTCTTTCTTTACGTTTGTTTTATGACTTTTTCCTTTTTATTTTACTTTACATTCCTTTTATTTTACCTTCTTCTTCTTCTTCTTCATATATTCCTCACTTCTATCATTATTATGACATCAATCTCCCGTTTCATTAACCTTAACAATTTATCCTTCTTAACAATCCCCTTTACTTGAACCTATCATATTTTAATAAATTATAATTAGTTTTAATTCTAATTACATAGTTAATTTTCGTATTTTTCAAAAATAGAGGAGCTTAGTGCAATGTTTGTTATTACAAGAGATTTTCTTTTTCATTTATTGAAGTAGTTAGTACAAAATACAGTAATCACTTTTATTCTATACTTAGCTTTCTTTTGTAGAATATTTCTTCATGTAATTGCGCACATCACATTTATAACAATTTAAATAAAAGTATAGGAATTTACTTGTTTCTACTTTCTCCCTAACAAACTAAAACATCGACTAAATTCCAAAAGGTAAAATTTAGATCATTTATATTATTGTTTCAAGGTATACTATTTTGTCCATTTATCCCTACTCAAGTCAAACGTTTGTATTTTGAATTCTTTTCAATTCAAGGTTAAACAATTAAGCGTAATAAACATTGTACGCATTCTTGCAGTTTTAATCTAGACAACATCTTTACAATTCCAATTCTTTTAAAGATTATGATTTTCACTCAAAAATAATTGATATAATAATTTACAATTCTTACACAAGTAAAGTGAAATGGGATTAAAACTATATAATATACTATTACATAAAACGTATAATTTATCCATTCACCGCATTAGCTTCCCAAATCTCCAAATTTGATCCTATTAACCATACTCCCTTTGTAATTTTATATTTGGATTTACAAACAATGTTCATAAAAATTTATTAGACTGGATTAAAAGAAAAGAGATTTAGATCTAGAGTAAAACTAGATCTGAAAGTTTACCTCCTTAGCATAGCTTTTTCGATTTGAAACCTTTCCTGGTTTTCTATATTTTTCTCCTCCAATTTAAATCAAATAGTCCTAAATCTAATTTTTCTATTTTTAGAAATTTTAAATGAGAGAAAATGGCAAGGCTTTCGCGCTCATCTAAAAGATGATGAGCCTGAAGTGAAACCTTACACATTTATTTATAAAGGTTCAAATCATAGCTAACCGTTTGACGAAAATCAATCAAATCTGAACCACATGAGGTTGAAGTTCTTAGACATGGTATTGACTGCACGACGGTCGTCTCGTACATGGGGTGGTCGACCGCCACTGTTGACCCTCAAGGAGGGTGGCCGTCCTGCGTGCTCCTCGCACATTTTTCCATTCTTCTGTGTATATTAATTTTACATGTTTTATACTTTACTTCCATAATCGTTTTAATCTCTTTCCTCATCATTTCTTCTATCGTGAATTTATTATCGTGTATTTTCATTTTGAATTTAAACTTCAGACACATACAATTGATTAAGGTTTTACACACACATATCTATATATACATATATATACATATATAATTGTTTCCAACATTTGGATTCATATGATCATAGTTTCTCACTCCGATCGAAAAACATTATATGAAAATTTATCATAAAATCATCATAAACGCAATGATATTGGTTTCATGATCAAATTTGAACATTTACAAAATGGCTATTTTTCATCATTTCTAAATTTTATTAATTAAACTTGTATCATTTCAAAATCTGGTAAACTCGTTTGAGCTTCGATCACGAAACTCCAAATATAAAAAATTGCTTAGAAAATCATCCCAAACATTTGCTCATATTCCATTTTTGAGATCTTGCAATTATCTACTAGTTATCGTTAATTTTATGGATGTTACATTCTATTCCTTAAAAGGATTTCATTTTAGAAATTCACAATGGTTGGATGATGTAACATAGCATATAACCAATCTAAGGTCTAAATTATCCAACCAATTAGCATACATCTAATTTTACAACCTAATATGTACTAGTGTATGGTATATCACACAACATAGAAAAATGATTCTACATTGGGGTCTTCTACATGAATACATTATTAAAAATGGTTTTTGAAAATATGATGCAAACTACCTAGATATATTGTTAGTTCTACATGTATGCAAGTTTTCAAATAAATTTTTTTACATAATAATTTCCACTTGCATGAATAATAGTATGGTTTATTCAATTTTGCATCCAATTCCTATCATTCGAAGCCTAGAATACATTTTCACCCTTCTTTTGGTACTTATTCCATTGTAATTTGGAATATTCTCTTCTGCCCTTGGAGATTTTGCCAACTTTTTTAAGTACAATTCATGCAACAAAAATTATATATCTAAGCAAAAAACAAATGTAAGTCCATCTTACCAAACAATTTTGTATAGCAATCCTAAATTCTAACAATACATCTAAAATTCCAAAAATTACCTTTTTTATATAGTATTGTCCTATGCAATGCATAGGTTGCACACTCGTAGATAATGCACACTAAACCAACATCATAGCAAATGTCGGCATGATTTAATAGTTAATGTTGGTTTGTAGAAATCTATAGCTAACAAGATATGATATCTTCCAGAGCTCATATAGTAACACTCAATTGTTAAATATTCATATTTCAATTGATAAAACAGAAACACCCATATTCATGAAACAGCTTCTCATTTATGTAATGCAGACTGCATTATAATTTATATGACTAGAGCATAAGATAAATTTGGTCATGCTGTTGATATGCAAAAAATGCATACCTATATGAGACAACATAGGGAGCATCAACAATACATTGAACTTGGAATAGTTCAGCAAGACTCCATCCTTTCTGGTTTAAATGATACACCTAATCAAAATTACTAAATGCATATTGCAAACAAAATTACTAAATGCACACTGAAAATAAATATTTAAACTGTCATTGTTGGTACCATGGCAAAAAATTTGATCGCTATGAAGTCACACAATGTTCTTGAATCCTCTCCAAAAACTCTCTCAATAGCATCTAGATACTTTTGCCTATGTTGTATTGTAATTGCCGTTTTAAGAGTAGAAAAATATTGTAGCTCAGAATCTGAATACATGAGAGAATTCATCCATCATCAAAACTGAGTTAATTGTAAAGAAAGAGCATAAACTGACTATTTTGAGAAATCATCCAATTTTGATAAACTAAACCGAGATGAGACACTAAGCATCATTTCTGTGATTGAGTTTTACCACTGAAAATTAGTTTTTAGTAGTGAATTTTATGTGGCCTTGAGTAAGAAGTAAAGTAACAAAGAAAAAAAAAGAGATGATAGAGAGAGAACAAGAATAGTTCGACAGTATAAATTAAAATATTGGTCATACCTATTAGTTGTCAAATTGAAAAAACAACAAGATTAATTTTTGCTTAAAACCTATCACTTATTACAATTTCCAAGTCAAAATTTTAAGTTGTCTTGAACAGATAAGCTAAATAAGTAACTTACAAGCTATTTTTATTCTAATCTAAAGAGAGATATACCACTGCTCTACCTGAAACATCCACTTATAAGTTATACTTCTTGTCAAAGTTTAGATCAAAATACTTAATGGTAAAAAAATGAAAAATAAAAAATCGTGAAACTAAGGCCCAAAAAATAAAAAAATAAAAGCTAACTAGAATGGTAACTTATACTATTTGTTCTTGAGAACAGTAACTTATACTAATTTTTTTGACGATAACCTGATCCATTGTAGACTTGACAAACTGAAAGCACAGGAGGAGTTGAAATGGGAACGAAAATGACACCTTTTTCAGCCAAATTTACCTCTAAGCTCTACAAACCAATAACCATAGCATCAAAAACTCAATTCCATCAACATATGTATTCAACCTGATGTGTTGAGTGAGTGATTAAAAAAACATTAGAATTATGTTCATCAACTACAAATGCTGCAGCGATAGCCTGAATTGAAAGAATAGTAAACAAGGCGTAATAAATCAGCTTGAACAATCCGTTGCCAAAGAGAGAGAGAGAGAAAAAAAAGGGTACGAAAATTACTGAGATGGGGAAGACGTCCCCTTTGGTGCCAAATGCCATGAAAACTACTTGAGGCTTTGTGTTTGCTTCCATAGTTCCCACAGTGGGCGAGGGGTGTCGCGAACCCACTAAATCTAGGAAGTGTGGTTCTATTTGTCCACCAGGTGTTACTTGCATACGTCCGTGCAATTTGCAAAACTACAACTTGTCTAACTTCACCTATGAAGCAAGTGCATTTAACAATATAAACCTAGGAATGCAACCAGAGGCAACAACATAAATGGGTATGTTACTTAGACTTCACCGTCCCATGCAAATGGACCAAATTTTATAAGCACATCACTGTTTCAAATATCACAAATATCTCCTGAGATCTCCTCCGAGATCTCGTTTTGGGCTCTTTCCGAAACGAAATAGCAATTGTCACTCTAAATCTCCTTTCAAATATATCGGCTGAGATATTGCAATATCGAACGATATATCGACCGAGACGAAATACTGGAATATCGTCAGAGATCTTTGCTTTTTTGGCTAAAATTTAAACCTGTGTCTGAACTAGAATAATAATTTAAAAAACTCAAATCTAGCCATGATAATCTTTTGTTATTTCACATTTTGCTTGCTAAATGACCATATTGTATATTCATATATGTTCTACAATTCTTATGATTTTTATAGTCGTTTTTTTACACACATGTTACCTATGAAACTATGTATTTTATGGTATATTTATGCTGAATTTTTTAATGTTTTGGATCCTTTTAATGCTTTATGTCTAACAATATTTTTGTTTTAAGCATATTACTATTTAGAGTATGAATGATCTTTCGCAAAATAAAGAATAATAAAATTATTTTGCAACTCAAGTTTAAGTTACCATGTTTTTAATAGCATTCATAAAAATGATTTGTAAAAATATCATTGTTTAACATATCGTGTACCCCGTGATTGTTCCGATATGAACTTTTAGACCAAAGATGGAAATCCGAGATGAACTCCCGAGTTAGATTCATCTCGTCCGAGATCTCCCCGATACGAGATCAACTCTATAAAATCCCCGCAATGAAACGCGGCCGATATCCGAGATTTAAAACCTTTAAAGCACTCCATCTTTGATAAAGTATACTGGAGATACAAAATGATCAATTGAAACTTACATCCTTGCCTTTTTTGCTCTTGATTTAAAACTTTAAAATCATGTTGTAACAGAGACCATATCCCGACAACAAACTATTTACTTCACCTTATTCTTGTTTTTAACAAAGAAAAAAAATTGATGGGCATCTCAATTTCCATACTCATATCCAGCTTTATTGAGAAAATTATCATGGTATATTATATTTCAAAATAATTTTGCTAAGAAATAAAATTCAGTTGGACTACATCAAATAAGGGGGCATACGTTATGGTTTATCCCACTAAAGCAAAAAAACGTTGATGGAGGCAATTTTCTACTTTTTGCAGTTTCGATGGTGTGTTGCCGAATATCAAAGCTAAACTCATTGAAGTTGTTCCATTTTCAACCAAAAGCTTCACGTATATTAGACATGTAGTAAGAAAAAAAACGAAAAAGAAGACAATGCCAGATCGAATTTGATGTTTCATGTATTGCATGATTTAAAGCATTTTGGTGGCATATCATTGAATAATAGATGACAAGACCTTGCCAAATTTGACGTTGCCCATCATATTCAATAGGAGTATGCCAAAACTACTTGATACCTGAGATTCTCACAACCGATCTTGATTAACAAGAAATTTTAGGCAAATGTAAGAATGGCTCATTTTATGGTATTTATTTAAAGGGCTAAATTTGGTTAGTACCCCTTTACAGTATACAAAAAGCAACTTATGACCGCTTCATATTCAAAATGGAGTGTCAGTAAAAATATCCATGTAAATCTACAAAAGTTGTACATAGTGATAGAGTTATGGTATGTCTTACGAGAAATTATATAATTTATTACATATATCAACTCATTGACCAATCTTATTCAAAATAAGAAGTAATTTCATTATATACTATACCTGATATAATGTAATGCATTATTATTATTATTATTATTCTAAAACTAGTGTAATGCATTATATTAATTAATTTAATTAAAAGTGTATTTAATGGATATCCATAAATGATATATTTCGTGATAGGGGCTACGAAGTGTCGTAACCATGAGTAATTTATCACAGTAAATATAACCATATTATTGTAAATGTTTAAAGTCAAAATGCATTGAGATTAAATATCGATGTGTCTGCTGAGATTAGAGTATGTAATGTTCTCTAAATGTTGGTCAGCGTGTTACCCGTGACCGTCGAAGGCATTTATGGATTATGTACTGTTAGTTAACGAATAACTATGAAATGACTCACTTTATAGTTTTCTGTTAGTTAATATGGCTAATGTCAAATAGAAAATATTGATGTGGTTGATTTGCATGGTTCTTTGAACTCGAGAATATTATGGATCTTCAGTGTGAAAACTTCATTTTTATTATAGCCAAATCATATCGTAGCGTCCATCGAGTGATTGTGTTGAGTCGAGCGGAAATAGTGTAAGCGAAGCGCTATTAATTAACATTTAATCGATCAAATTTTTAATTAAAAATTTGTTTATTTAATCTTTAATTAATGTGTTTAATTAACTTATATTAGTTTAAAATTTTATCTCATAGATATACATGTATACTTAATGTTATGTAATTTTTAACATTTTAGAAACAACATAATATATATCATAATATATAATATACAAAGAATTAATTAACTTGTTTAAATTTTCAATTTATTAATCTTACAAATAACTTATAACATTCAAAATTAACTTCAAATGTTTTGAAAATTATATTGTATTATAATATTATAACATGTATATATATTTTGTTTTAAATTTAACTTTTTAACCTGAAATTATATTTAAAATTATCAAAATAATTTTTTTATGCAAGGTTGACTGGCCTCCTACCAGATTTAATGAAGCCATGAAAGTTACAAATCCAAAAAGACGGGCAAACATAGAGGAAACATGTAAGAAACAAGGCTATCAACAAATAAACAAAAGAAAAAAGGAAACAGAAAAGAAATAACGCAAAAACTGAATAGCGAGAAAGAAAAAGGACCTTACATTAAACATGCCAAGGCCCACGCATAACTTCACCAAAACCAAATACTGAATGATGCAGACCCTTCCCTGAAATGATAAGGAATTTCGCTCGATCCGAATCGATCGCTAAACTGACCAAGACCATTCGAAACCCCTGATTGTTTTGAGAACACGACAGATCAGAACACAAACTGAAGAACATTTCATTATTAATTACAACAATTCCATCAAAATACAAAAAGGTACAGAGTATAAACAAATAATATACATTATAAATTATTAGAGATTTAAATACATTACGGCAGCAGAAAATAATACAAAACACAACTGGAAGAGATATACGGATACAGAGATTTCCGGATATCATTCCAGCTGTAAACCAGGTTCCTATGAATATAAATCTGCAAAACCAAAACTAAAAGCTGCCCGTGTCAAAATAAGGGGACCCAAAGTTTAGGTTAAAACAATACACTCTAGGTCAGTCATGTGACTGGTATGAGAATTAAAACAGTTATTTAAAACTTTACTTTAAATCAGAATTATCAAGGGACCATGCCGTATAACACAGAATGGGTTTCCTCCCAAGAATACCAGTGCATATAACAAACAACGCAATGCTTTTTGAAAAAATGAAGCAATTATAAGACCTAGGTCCCATCACACAATGCAAAATAAGCCGGAGGATAGGGTTTTCCCTTATAATAGCCAAACATGCTTGGTACGTTAAAAAAATCATTTGACACTATTATAAGTTCATAGTGTATAAAACAACTTCAAATATAAATGTATCAATCCTAGACGACATGGGTACCATATACCGTGTTGCCTTACTAGGCTCTACAATCAAAACCGCAAAGTCACGTATTTGGAAATTGGATTTCCATCTGTGAACCGAGGCAAAAGATAGTCCTCTACCGATTTGAGACTCTCTAGCCCGAGCTTCAGGACAAGTACTCAGTCAAGCCCTTGGATCATAGGGCCCGTCTACCGCTGTGGATTAAAATGCCTGAACACTGCATTTCCCCCCCTTTGGGGCGTAAATGGGCCAAAAGACTCCATCGGCTCCACACAGTCACCGATCTATCCGAGGAGCCTCGCAATCCAACAACCACATGTAAAAATAATATAAATGTCAGGGCTAGTAGGTCACTGACACCAACCTAGCTAGAAGGAATGTGACGGCCCGCCTCGCACCAGCCTGCATTTCCTCCAAGAGTGCGCTGTACACATGCCCGACTAGCACAAGACGGTCGTCAGAAGAAAGGAAAGAAGAGAATGAACTAATCAAAGAACCTGTAGAATGTCTCACTGCGCATGGGATAAAATATAATAATAACATACTTGACATAAAACAGGCGAGACAGTGCATAAGCTGATAACTAATAATCAATGTCAACATCAAAGCAGCGGAAATCCAAATACAGCTTATTACAATTTTTCCAAATTTACTGTCTCTAAACAAAGAAAGCTAAAGTAGAAGATACACCAACAATGCCCAAGCAGTGATCTTCAACAACACAGGGAGAATATTATGTATATAGTACGTGGAAGCCTCCTGCTCGTCTCCGGATCATCTACCCGTGCATCACCAGCTAACCTGTCTCTAGTCTGCTCGTGTGAGCACCCAGAGTAATAAGAAGAGACATAAAACTCTGGGTCAGACATAAAGCCTGGTATGAGCGATAAGCATCTAAAACAGAGAAATAACAGGTATACTAAACCATACCTGAACCTGGACCTGCAACCAAAGAGTTAGTACCACATACCGTACAACACTCCAAGGTGCCATAATAAATACTGTAAGAATACGGGGGTGGGGTGTGCATGTCACAATGATAGCAAACAAATCATCCATAGCAACCATTTTCGCATCTCTCACTCAGTGCGTAAAGCGTACGGCATCTACCACTTTGAAACACTAGACAAACTGAGGCAACGACGAATCCCGACTTGTAGAAACCCTGCTATGACCAAGCCAAACACTTGGAGTCATGACCAAATATTTCAATGACCCACTTCATTGGTCATAGCCCTTGGTTCTACCAATGCCATAATGGCCCTGAATCCGCCTTCGTACCTCCTACCATAGTGGTCCCAAGCTACAGGTGTCGATAACTCCTTAGCACGCGTCCCGCAGCAAAGCCCAACCATGAAGCGAACTCATTGATTCCCATCTAAATCTTGAGCTCTAACTTCTCATCTGGGCTTCCTTTGCATCTCGGGTTTGGTCGAATTGGAGTGGGTCTTCAGAAGAGTTGTCGCGCATTAACAGTCCTGGAATTCGGTTCGGTTCGGTAATCATTGCCCTCGTCTGTTCGGTTCGGGTTTCTTCACTCCGGGTCGGGTCGGTGTCCTCCTCCGGGTCGGGTCGGTGTCTTCCTCCGGGTCGGGTTGCTATCCTCCTTCCAGCTCAAGCTCCTTCTTCGATCAGCTCCCTCGTTTCTTCTACTCCGATCCGATCACTTTACTTCAGTCCAATCCGCTCCGCTCCCTAGCCTACTCCGATCCGATCCCCTGTCCACTCCAACTCCAAGCAATAGCCTTCCTTCCAGTGACAAGTCCCAATCCAGTTCGGATTCCCTTGGTCAGTTCCCTAGTCCGATCCGACCCCTTTCTCCGATCCGAACCGGTTCGGAACCTGCACACTTCTGCAACTTTCCAGCAAGTTTTCTACACCATTCGACGACGTTTTCGAGCAATTTAACTATTCTAATCAATCATGAATCATACCATAGAGTCATAGCAACATATAATAGCAACCACAAACAGCAAACAACAATTCAAATGAACCAAAATGGATCAAAAGTGGCTAAAACCTCACATTTGCCTATAATCCCTCTTAATCATGTTTAGGCATACGATTAGCAAAACACATCGAAATTAACCCAAATTTTTAACAGAGCCTTAAAACATTATTTTAGAATTTTAAGAATTTTTCCAGAATTTATTTACGTATAAATTCGCTAATCTTCACTAATTACCCTTAATTAACTGTAATTAGTGTCAAAATGATACTATCACTCACCTTGGCCACAAATGAAATTCTCAGAACTGAAACTCCTCTGATTTGGGGCGAATACTGATGTCTAACAGCAGCTCCAACCTTGCTTTGGTGCTTTTTCTCCTTAATTTGGTGTTGCTAAGCCTAATCTTCAATTAGAGAGTGATTTTGGGTGTTTTAGATGTAGGAAGCCATTACTAAGGTCTCAAGGAGGTTTGTGGCGGCTCAAAACTGAAATGAAAGTGATAACTTAACCCTAATCAGACCTCCTAAACCTCTAAACCCGAAATTCCCCTTGGGCCTAGCTGCTAATCACCCGGTTAAGCCCAATTAAGCTGTTTTTAACCATCTGAAACTTGTTTCAGCCATATCTCCCAAACGGTGAGTCCGTTTGGCTAATGCGACCACTCTACGGAAAGAGAAACCATCATCCGGAGCCAATGGAAGTGGTTTCAGGTCAAAATTCCTTTCCAGTCAAAAGTTATGGCCAAAACAGTGCCAACTAGGGGTAAAATGGTCATTTAAAAATCGGGAAAAATCATGAACATGGGAAATGACCCCAATAGTCGTCTCCCAAAGTTACACGACCATACGACTTCGTATGTGAAAGAAATAAATATTCTACGATCCTATGATGCGTAGAATGCGGGTCGTTACACTCTCCCCCCCTTAAGAAATTTCGTCCCCGAAATTCCTTAACCCAAAACATACAAAGGATCTCGCATGCCTAACAACCACATATAACAAAAATCAAACATGCAAAACAAGCAAACAAGCCTATCCTAGCATGCGGAAAATCTAAATTGAAGTCAAAATCTTACCAGACAAAGAGTTCAGGATAAGTCTTCCTAATGTTCTCCTCTGTCTCCCAAGTACAATCATTCTCGTCCTCGCCCCACTGAACCTTGACTAATTTCACCGCCTTCCTTCGAAGTTGCTTCATGTCGTGCTCGACAATACGGGCCGGCTTGCGGTTCTCAACCGCCTCGGGTTCTACTTCGAAGTCCTCCAACTGGTCAGGTGAAATAGTCATATCTGAGTCGTGAACGAACTTCCTTAGTTGGGAAACATGAAATACGTTATGAACTCCCGCCATCTTCTTCGGTAAGTCAATTCTATATGCCAAATTCCCGACTAATTCAAGAACAGGGAATGGGCCAACGAATCTTGGTGCCAGCTTGCCTCTCCTGCCAAATCGTATCACGCTCTTCAACGGAGAAATCTTGACAAACACCAAGTCGCCCACGGAGAATTTTAAGTCTCTTCTCCTCTTATCAGCATAACTCTTCTGCCTATCCCGGGCAGCCTTCATTCGTTGTTGAATGACCTTGATCTTATCCGACGTTTCTCTCACCACCTCTGGTCCAAGCATAAACTTCTCGCCAGTCTCTATCCAACATGATGGTGAGTTACACGGTCTTCCGTACAAAGCTTCAAACGGAGCCATACCGATACTGGATTGGTAACTATTATTATATGCAAACTCTACTAGATGCAAATGGTCATCCCATGATCCACCAAAGTCCAACATACATGCTCTCAAGAGATCTTCCAAAATACGATTCACCCTTTCCGTCTGACCGTCGGTCTGAGGATGATATGCGGTACTGAGATGTAACTCTGACCCTAGCGCCTCTTGCAAGCTCTTCCAAAACCCACTAGTGAACAACGGGTCTCGGTCGCTCACAATGCTTTTAGGTACTCCATGAAATCTCACTACCCACTTCATATACAATTCTGCTAACTTAGCTGTCGTTCTTGTCGATTTGACTGGTATAAACCTTGCACTTTTAGTCAGTCGGTCTACAATCACCCAAATGCTATCATATCCCGATCTAGTCCTTGGTAAACCATCGACGAAATCCATCGAGACTTGCTCCCATTTCCATTCGGGAATTTCTAATGGCTGTAACAGACCACTAGGCTTCTTTTGCTCGGCTTTAACTAGCTGGCAATTCATGCACTTGGATATAAACTTCCCAACGTCTCTTTTCATTCCTTCCCAGTAGTAAGTCTGCTTCATATCTCGATACATCTTGTTACCACCGGGGTGTATAGTCAGTCTTGAGTGATGACATTCTCTAAGCACTTCATCTCTCAATCCATTGACATTGGGTACAATGAGCTTTCCATTCCTTCTAAGCCATCTATCTTGATCAAGCCCATACTTGCTCACCTCCTCATCGATACCCATCTCTAACTTGGAGATGATTTCCAATAGGTTAGGATCGTCCCTCTGACTAGAGCCGATCCGCTCAATCAAAGTGGGTCTGATCGTCAAACTCGCTAACATTTCTGGATCCAATTCGCACTTTGGTCTGAAATCAAACCCCGCGATAAACTCCAGTTGCTTCCATTCAAGGAACATAGCCCCTAAGCTGGCATGTCTTCTACTCAATGCATCAGCCACCGCATTGCCCTTTCCTGGTGTGTATGCGATGTCAAAATCATAGGAAGCTAAGAACTCTAACCATCTCTGCTGACGGAGATTTAAATCCTTCTGGGAGAATAGATACTTTAACGACTTATGATCTGTAAACAGCTCAAATCTTTCTCCCAAGAGATAGTGTCTCCACATCTTTAACGCGAACACGATCGCTGCCAATTCTAAATCATGGGTAGGGTATCTTCTCTCGTGCGGTTTCAATTGCCGACTTGCATAAGCTACAACCCTACCGCCTTGCATCAATACAGCGCCCAGTCCGGTACCACAGGCATCCGTGTATACCGTCATCTCTTCATCCCCCTTAGGAATGACTAACACTGGTGCGCTTGTCAACTTGTCCTTTAGACTTTTGAATGCATTCTTGCACCTTTCATTCCAGACAAAAGCTTGATTCTTCTTGGTCAACTGGGTCAACGGTGCTGCTATCTTGGAGAAACCTTGGATAAACTTACGATAATATCCCGCTAACCCCAAGAAACTCCTTACATCTGTTGCATTCTTGGGCGTAGGCCAATCCTGTACCGTAGCCACCTTTGCTGGGTCCACGGCAATACCACTCTCTGATACAACATGGCCCAAGAACCTCACTTCCCTCTTCCAGAAGTGACACTTAGAAAACTTTGCTTTCAATTGGTGTCTTCTCAACACCTCCATCGCTACCCTTAAATGTTCCTTGTGTTCCTCCTCTGTCCTCGAATAGACCAAAATATCATCAACGAACACAAGGACAAACTTATTCAACTGATCTCTGAATACCCTATTCATAAGATCCACAAAATATGCTGGGGCATTGGTCAGCCCAAATGGCATGACCAACCACTCATAAAACCCAGACGGCGTCCGAAATGCCGTTTTAGCTATACTCTCAGCTTCCACTCTAAGCTGATGAAAACCTGTCGCGAGATCCAACTGAGAAAATACTCTCGCGCCACTCAACTGATCAAACAAATCATCTATCCGCGGTAGAGGATACTTGTTTTTCCTCGTCACTTTATTCAATTCGCGGTAGTCTACACACAAACGAAGGGAACCATCCGCCTTGGTAGCAAACACAACTGGTGCTCCCCATTCAGAAACACTCCTTCTGATAAATCCCTTCTTCAAAAGATCGCTGACTTGCACCTCGAGCTCTCGCTGCTCCCTTGGTGCCATACGACGAAGTGGCATCACTATAGGTCTGGCATCCTTTACCAAATCAATACGAAACTCAATCTCTCGGTGTGGTGGAAGTCCGGTCACTTCTTCGAAAACATCCGGATACTGGCCAACCACGGGCAAACCTGACAACTCACTATGCGGAATGTCGAGGGAGTTTAGAAAACTTGCCAATACCCCCTTACTGGGTAGACCACCAAACACTATCCTCCGCCCATCATCCGCTCTAGCTGTCACCAACAAGCCCTCACAGTCTACCACCACCCCGTATCTTTGGAGCCAATCTACTCCCAAAATAATGCCAAACCCAGTAAAGCCCAAAACAAAGCAATCACAAACAAACATGCATCCATGACTCGAGAAGACCACATTACGACAAATCATGCTAAGGCTAGTCGAACCACCAATCGGGTTCGTCACTACTAAAGGTCTATCGACAATCTCGGGCTCCAATCCCAACCTATCTACCAGGTCACTAGATATGAAAGAACTGGAAGCTCCGGTATCAAACAAAACTCTAACAGGAACATCATAAATAGAAAGCATACCTTGAATGACGACAGTCTTTCCCTTCTCCGCCGCAGTTGGGGCATTCGACGAAGAAGGAATAACATTAAGAGCATATGCTTTCACCATTTGCTTTTCTTTAGGGGGCTGTGGACACTTGTCCTTGTGGTGTCCCATTTGGCCACAGTTGAAGCACTTCCTATCCGCTGGCTTGGCCCGACAATTACTAGCATAATGGCCCTTCTTTCCACAGCTGAAGCACTCCACATCTTGCTTATTCTTTTTCTTCTGGCCATCCTTAGCCTGATTCTGCTTTCTCTTATTCTGGGAACCACCTTTGCCTCCACCACTTGCTTGTGGCTTTGGCTCATCTGCGGATGCAACCTCAGTCTTCGACTTAGGGTAGAGACTTTCTGATCTTAAAGCTTTCCCCACAATCGATTCAAACGTCTCATCGATGTGGTTAATAAGTTTTTCCCCCAAGTACTGATCCAAACCAGTTATGAATTTCTCATTCTTTTTCTCGGCAGTATCAATAAGAGATAAACCATATTTTGACAAAGTGTCAAATTCAGCAATATACTCCGAGACAGCTCTGCCATTCTGCTTGAGCTCCAAGAACTTCTTAAACAGCATTGACTTCTGAGCAGCTGGAATGAACTTCTCGCTAAAGCGAGCCTTAAACTGCTCCCAAGTAATCTGGTCTTCGGGAGTAGCTGCTTTTATAGCATTCCACCAATTCATTGCCGCCCTTGCAGCTGACGGGACGCTAGCTTTCTCTTCATCGCATCCTCGATACCTAAATCCTCGAAGATACGTTCGCAACTATCCAACCAATCTTGAACATCCGTGGCCGACTCCGTTCCGTGGAACGGCTTCCCACCAAGGCTAGTATAGTCTTTATTCAGCTTGGCGAAGTCGACCCTCGGCGCCTGCACTATTGGACCACCACCATTTCCGCCATTGGGAGCTGCCCTCTGAACATCCCTAAGCATCTCTCTCATGAGGTCTGTAAACATCGCCCTCATGTCAGCAGCATTCCCATTATTGGCTCCCCTACCAGCACCTCTAGTATCTCGGCTCATCGCCAATCTGAAAAAGGAAACGATTAACGACTCCATAGTGGTGCTAGTGCAGTACGACTTCATCCTTATACTACTAATAGTATATATATGTATATATATAGTTTTTTTTTTTTAAAAAAAACCAAAGTAATCACAAATACGCTCTCTCGTATACGTATCTTATCTCTCCCTGATAACTTCCCTAGGTTAACTACGCAACCTAGAGCTCTGATACCAAGTGTGACGGCCCGCCTCGCACCAGCCTGCATTTCCTCCAAGAGTGCGCTGTACACATGCCCGACTAGCACAAGACGGTCGTCAGAAGAAAGGAAAGAAGAGAATGAACTAATCAAAGAACCTGTAGAATGTCTCACTGCGCATGGGATAAAATATAATAATAACATACTTGACATAAAACAGGCGAGACAGTGCATAAGCTGATAACTAATAATCAATGTCAACATCAAAGCAGCGGAAATCCAAATACAGCTTATTACAATTTTTCCAAATTTACTGTCTCTAAACAAAGAAAGCTAAAGTAGAAGATACACCAACAATGCCCAAGCAGTGATCTTCAACAACACAGGGAGAATATTATGTGTATAGTACGTGGAAGCCTCCTGCTCGTCTCCGGATCATCTACCCGTGCATCACCAGCTAACCTGTCTCTAGTCTGCTCGTGTGAGCACCCAGAGTAATAAGAAGAGACATAAAACTCTGGGTCAGACATAAAGCCTGGTATGAGCGATAAGCATCTAAAACAGAGAAATAACAGGTATACTAAACCATACCTGAACCTGGACCTGCAACCAAAGAGTTAGTACCACATACCGTACAACACTCCAAGGTGCCATAATAAATAGTGTAAGAATACGGGGGTGGGGTGTGCATGTCACAATGATAGCAAACAAATCATCCATAGCAACCATTTTCGCATCTCTCACTCAGTGCGTAAAGCGTATGGCATCTACCACTTTGAAACACTAGACAAACTGAGGCAACGACGAATCCCGACTTGTAGAAACCCTGCTATGACCAAGCCAAACACTTGGAGTCATGACCAAATATTTCAATGACCCACTTCATTGGTCATAGCCCTTGGTTCTACCAATGCCATAATGGCCCTGAATCCGCCTTCGTACCTCCTACCATAGTGGTCCCAAGCTATAGGTGTCGATAACTCCTTAGCACGCGTCCCGCAGCAAAGTCCAACCATGAAGCGAACTCATTGATTCCCATCTAAATCTTGAGCTCTAACTTCTCATCTGGGCTTCCTTTGCATCTCGGGTTTGGTCGAATTGGAGTGGGTCTTCAGAAGAGTTGTCGCGCATTAACAGTCCTGGAATTCGGTTCGGTTCGGTAATCATTGCCCTCGTCTGTTCGGTTCGGGTTTCTTCACTCCGGGTCGGGTCGGTGTCCTCCTCCGGGTCGGGTCGGTGTCTTCCTCCGGGTCGGGTTGCTATCCTCCTTCCAGCTCAAGCTCCTTCTTCGATCAGCTCCCTCGTTTCTTCTACTCCGATCCGATCACTTTACTTCAGTCCGATCCGCTCCGCTCCCTAGCCTACTCCGATCCGATCCCCTGTCCACTCCAACTCCAAGCAATAGCCTTCCTTCCAGTGACAAGTCCCAATCCAGTTCGGATTCCCTTGGTCAGTTCCCTAGTCCGATCCGACCCCTTTCTCCAATCCGAACCGGTTCGGAACCTGCACACTTCTGCAACTTTCCAGCAAGTTTTCTACACCATTCGACGACGTTTTCGAGCAATTTAACTATTCTAATCAATCATGAATCATACCATAGAGTCATAGCAACATATAATAGCAACCACAAACAGCAAACAACAATTCAAATGAACCAAAATGGATCAAAAGTGGCTAAAACCTCACATTTGCCTATAATCCCTCTTAATCATGTTTAGGCATACGATTAGCAAAACACATCGAAATTAACCCAAATTTTTAACAGAGCCTTAAAACATTATTTTAGAATTTTAAGAATTTTTCCAGAATTTATTTACGTATAAATTCGCTAATCTTCACTAATTACCCTTAATTAACTGTAATTAGTGTCAAAATGATACTATCACTCACCTTGGCCACAAATGAAATTCTCAGAACTGAAACTCCTCTGATTTGGGGCGAATACTGATGTCTAACAGCAGCTCCAACCTTGCTTTGGTGCTTTTTCTCCTTAATTTGGTGTTGCTAAGCCTAATCTTCAATTAGAGAGTGATTTTGGGTGTTTTAGATGTAGGAAGCCATTACTAAGGTCTCAAGGAGGTTTGTGGCGGCTCAAAACTGAAATGAAAGTGATAACTTAACCCTAATCAGACCTCCTAAACCTCTAAACCCGAAATTCCCCTTGGGCCTAGCTGCTAATCACCCGGTTAAGCCCAATTAAGCTGTTTTTAACCATCTGAAACTTGTTTCAGCCATATCTCCCAAACGGTGAGTCCGTTTGGCTAATGCGACCACTCTACGGAAAGAGAAACCATCATCCGGAGCCAATGGAAGTGGTTTCAGGTCAAAATTCCTTTCCAGTCAAAAGTTATGGCCAAAACAGTGCCAACTAGGGGTAAAATGGTCATTTAAAAATCGGGAAAAATCATGAACATGGGAAATGACCCCAATAGTCGTCTCCCAAAGTTACACGACCATACGACTTCGTATGTGAAAGAAATAAATATTCTACGATCCTATGATGCGTAGAATGCGGGTCGTTACAAGGAAACGCATGCACTCCCTGAGGTCCTCTCCCGTTTCTGTTTCACAACCAGGGTGTGAGGCTCACGAATTAACGTTACACAAAGATATGCCACACAGGCGGTGCTTTGATAATCACCCACAAGAGCCTTGATCATTTGCCACTTAGGCATGCCACACAGGCAATTCACTCCATGCGATTGATATCCATCAATATATAACCCCTGAGCTCGTACGTCCCAGAGAAGGGCGTTAAGAAAGAGACTAAATTCTCCACCGCCAAACAGATATATATTTAATAGAAATCAATCACACAGAATAAAATCCAATGTCAGATACACAGTCCATTTACAAGTTCGTTCTGGGTCTGAACGAAACCGGAGGCAACTTGTACCTCAAATATCGATCGATCTCCAAGTACGTCTGGACAATCACCAACTGATTCCCTCCTCTTGGGTGTACAGCCCAATCAAGATCATCAGTAATCACCCAACCGATGTGAAGACCTCCAGTCTTCAACCACCGTCTTCATCCTCGACACATCGTCGAATCAGTTATTCAGAATGGGATAAACTTGGTCTTTCTGAATAACTCGCATATATGATAAACAAGTGTTACACAAACACAACATACGCCTCATTCCAATTCATCAGTCACTAACCTTAAATTAGTAAGAGAACAACTCCCCAAATATTAACCCCGAAGGCCGAAACCAACTTCAGATCAATACCCAGGAAACTATTCATCTTAACTAATCTTCAGTTAGTTTCTAAATTTCACATTCTTTGCGAAAGGTTCCCATTAATTTTATCAAAGATAAATTCTTTTAAATTTATACTTTAATCTTCCTTTGGATGTCAAACCAAATTAAGGTTTATCCAAACTAGTCTGGATTAACGAACCTTACCAAATTAATCATTTGTTAAATTTCCCAACCCCAACCTATTCATCCCATGAAGTAAAACTGGTCATACTTCATATCTAACACCACGGTGTTATCGGTAAATTCAATGACCATTTCACGTTGGAATCTAATTAAAGATTTGACTATCGCCTAGATTAAAACTGGTGATACTCCATTCTCGAATATTTCAATCTAATTAAAGATTCATTAAAACTCCACTTGGTTTTAATCTTCCCAAAAATCACTATCAATGATTATTTAACTTGGGAAATCATATCCTGTCTTTAACTGGGTTAAAGAACCAATGTCATTTAAAACACGATTCACCATAAACCCAAAATCACATTCTATTCCATTAGCCTTTAACCGTAAATCAGCAAGTGGACAATTCCCTAAGTAATAACCCCGAAGGCCGAAACCAACATTAGATCAATACCCAGGAAACCATTCAACTTAACTAATCTTCAGTTAGTTTCTGATTTTCTTAACTCCATTGGGTCTAAGTACGGTGTTAATGAAGACACCATTCATGACAAACCCAAATCCAATTTGATATTAAATACAAGGCTCTGAATAGAAAATATATCGGCTTATATTCAATATCAAATTCTACGACCAACAAATATCGTAATGGAAATAACGATATAAATATATCTTTCAAATTTCCATAACAATATTTGTATAATCACAAAATCCAACATCGAAATATTCCAAAGACAATTTTGATTCAAATCCATTCCAATTCAATTATTGGAATTTCTGGTTATTTTCAAAACCATTTCAAATCCAATTTATTTATTTTAAAAATAAATTGAGTTATAATTCTAGTTCAAAACTAGTTCATTTCGATAAAAATCTATTTTTATCATTTCAAATATGGAGTTTTTCATCCCAATTCTTTCCAAATCATTTCTTATGATTTCACACTAATTATTACTATTTTTAATAATTTTATCAAGGCCCATACAGTCGATTACCATCAACGGCCATCGAACTGCACTTACAACGACCTTTTGCAAATTCGATTTGGACATAATTCCAAATCCAACCGTTAGATTTCTAATTTCTTTTATACTTTAGAAAGATCTTTTCGATATGAACCCAATGGTTCCGGTTTTAGGAGAATCCGATGGTCGGATCTCCCGTAATGTCCACTCGAAGTATATGGTTGAAATTCGCGAACTGCCGCAGCGTGGCGCGTTCTATTCAGGCCATTATATATATATATAATATATTATATATATTTCGTCGATTTCCTTTCCAAACGTATTTTATAAATCGTTTTAAATTCATTTTCTAAACGATTTCAACTTCCTATTCAATTTCTAATCAAAATTGAATATTCCATATCATATATATATATATATATATGATAATATTTTCAAAACGTTGTATTTTTAAATTACTTCCTTTTCTATATTCATTTTAAAAACGAATATAATCGATATAAATATCGTTCGCATCAAAATGGCGCAAATCTAATCAACACGGCTTTATATCTTTTAATAACTTCGTTATTCTACTCAACAAATGAATATTTTTCTTCAACATATGAATTTTCTTTTATTCAACACATGAATATATATTTCATTCAATACATGAATTTATTCTATTCAACACATGAATTTTCTTTCTATCCAACACATGAATTTTCTTTTATTCAACACATGAATATATATTTCATTCAACACATGAATTTATTCTATTCAACACATGAATTTTCTTTCCATTCAACACATGAATTTTCTTTTATAATATTCCTTATTTTCCCAATTGGAATGAGGCCCAATCAATTACGATATAATGTTATTTATATGGATTCTATAAAAAAGATGTATATAATAGTAACGATAAATCATCAACCATCATCCAGAGTGCACCACACAACTGCATAAGCATTAAATATAAATAATTAACGCTCACACAGTCTATCAACCCATCGGTTGACATACAACTAAACAATCGGGATTAGTTTACTTTAAATATCATCCCAATACCCGTGTGGGGTTTCAGTCAACAAACACAGATTTTTATTTGTGCAGTTGGGCGATGTGTAAAATTTATCGTCCCAATTAATATCAGTCAAATGGGTGTACATAAACAAATCGCCCGATTCGTTTATAAATATTTATTTTATATACACGTTAAAAATTATATTTTTAACTATAAAATATTTATAACGATAAAATGTTTTATTTTCATTCCATATCAGACAATCAAATTTCACAACACAACTATCAAACAAACAAGTCATCCATGGTTTATGGACGACGGGTGTCAGGTGCTACTAAGCACCATCTGCATCCTAGTATATATTTCAAACTAGAAATTAAAATAAAAGTGAGGAGTTCTCACAGATTAGCTAAACCAAACACCGCGACTCTTCTTATATAGGAAATCTTCGCCGTGCTCGCCTTTTGTCACTTTCGATGTCCGTAGCCACTACATATATAAAAATCACAATTTTATATTGTTGCTATGTATATAGAAATCACATTTTTATATTGTTGCCATATAGATAAAAGTTCTATTTTTATCACGCTTTTCACTATATAAAAATCACATTTTTATATATAAAGATCGTATTTTTATTTCTCTATAACATATATAAAAATCACTCCTTTACACCGCTACTTCCATGATAAAAAATATATTTTTATCTTGCTAGTAATATAATAAAAATCATATTTTTATTCTTCACATATAATAAAAATCATATTTTTATTACTCATATATAATAAAAATCATATTTTTATTACTTAAAAATCGTATTTTTATCATTGAAAAATTATACCTTTATCCTCTATACATATAAAATCAGTTTTAATTCAAATCTATTTTACTTATTAAAACAAAACAGAAATTAAACAATGTTCGGCGAAGAAAACTCACTGTTGATGTCGATCCCGAACTGGAGGGGGGCAGTGGCCGGGCGGCGGTCTAAGCAGACAGCTGGTGGCGGGCGGTGGTACGGCTATGGGTTTGGGGGGTTGCATCGCGGATTAGAAGAGGAGTGAGAGGAGATAGCGTGAGAGGGAACAAGGGTCAGGGGTGAATCGTCTTTGGCTGGGGTGTGGTGGGCCCTCAGGTGGCTAAGGTGGCGGTTCCGGGGCAAAGGGGTTAGGGTTGTGGTTTGGGGGGGATTGGGGTTCCGTCGTTCTTCACTCGAGCAGGCGTAGGGGGGAGTTGGACGGAGGGTCCTCGGCGGCGGCGGTTGCTGGTGGGGGGAGGGGAGCACCAGGAGCGGTGGCGATCGAGGAAGGGGGAAAGGGTTTCGATCGTGGGTGGTTTTTTTTATTTTTTTCGTTAACTGAAAAATGGAGAGAGGGGGGAAGGGTAAAGAAATATATATAATTATTATTTTATTATTTTTTTTCCAAAATAGTGATTTCATATACGAACCCCTATTCGAGCCCAACGACTGTCGCACCCAGCTAATTACCCCCATTCCGAACCCAATGGGATATGTATCGCAAGCCAGTTCAGTTGTTTCGATCAGTTTTCGTCAAAATCAAAATATAAATCTATATATTGAATTGAACGTGAATTTTAATTTACCAGGGCCACATACGGACTCTAAAAATTCCAAAAAAATATTTTCTAGCTTCGTACTAATGATATGGTTCTAATAAAACTAATTTCGTTAAATTCTGAGACTGTTTGAAAAATGGCCATTTTCTGGTTGATCAAAATTGACTAAAACTGTCAAAACATGTTGTCTTTTGCCACGCTCACATATTGATTCGAAAAATTATTATTTTTGGAATATAGCAATAATTCGACATTCCAGACCCAACAAAAGTGGTTTCGTCGAAAACCAAGGTCATTTGCAAAATTTCCATTTTTAAGGGCCAAAATTCCATAGCGACTATTCCGAAATTTCAACTGGGCATTACTTTTTATCCCCACTATGAAATTTCAATTTTTCGGATTCTTTAGAAAGATATTCTCAATTAGATTCAAATATTTTGGTTTCTCTAAAATTCGGTTTATTTTGAATCTTGTACATTCATTTGAAATTTGAAATCGAATTTTCAAACTATCGCGCAATTTTCAATTCCTTTTATATTTAAAGTAAAATATTTATATTCTAACGTCGATCAATATAAACATATACGTTCTAATCTATTCAAAATAAATTTCTCGTCATTATTATTTAAAATAAATCATTTTAAATATTCAAAATTCGCTAAAATTTCCAAAATAAAATTTTTTAATTGGCTCAGATTTCTGGGTTATTACAATCTCCCCCACTTAAAACTTTTCGTCCCCGAAAAGGAACGAAGCCGAAAGTTGTTTAACTAATCAACTCAACTTCCATTGTTTTCTTTATGGCTTAAGTTCTTCAACTTTTCAGTTTCTAAGAACTTTTCAAATTTTTCAAAAATTTGGCTAACACCATAAATTTTCGAAAAATTTCGCCATAGCCTCCCCTGCACCGGGAGCTTCGGGATATTTCAAATAGCCTCCCATATCCCTCACCAATCCAAAAAGAAAAAGAAACAGCAAAGCGGCTAGCCAATCGGCTCATAAAATCATCAAAAACCCAAGAAATACAATAAACATGTACCTATTTGTCGGGCAAACAATTTTATTCCTCTTCTCTAGCCTCCTTGCTATGACTTGTTCAATGTAAGTACATGTATATGCATGCAAATGCAACTGATTTTCAATACAATTCACTATTTGGCCCAATTTGGCTAAAGGTTCAATATTTAATTAATCAAACAACAATCAAACAACACAATCAGCAATCAATTAGTTGATTATCTTTTCAATCACCTAACTTTAATACATATCCAAAAAATCAGATTTTTGATGCCAAATCACAACAATAAGCCATATCTAGCTTTGGTTCTCACAACGGTCTATGGAAATATATAAATATCACACTTTCGGCACTCGAATATAAATACTGATGATGCGGCCGCATCATCAGAATTATCCCCGGGCGAGTAGAGTGTGACTCTATATCCATCCGGTACATTGGAGGCTACCAATACATGTGGATCAAACGTATATTAAAATCTCTATAGACCTGATAGTCCAAATCAATATAAATAAATATTCAAATACGAATAATTGAATTAAATTTTCAAAACAAAACTTGTTTTCAATTTTATTTTAAAAACATCACTCTTCACACTCGTTATAGGATACTACTAATGTTATCTCTAACGAGTCATTCCCATTGGATATTACTAATCCAATCTCTGATGAATTCTTTTGTTTGGTTCTAATGTGTCTTGTTCTCCGAGCTCGGTAAACCAAAGCTCTGATACCAAATGAAACGATAAGGAATTTCGCTCGATCCGAATCGATCGCTAAACCGACCAAGACCGTTCGAAACCCTTGATTGTTTTGAGAATACGACAGATCAGAACACAAACATAAGAACATTTCATTATTAATTACAACAATTCCATCAGAATACAAGAACGTACAGAGTATAAACAAATAATATACATTATAAATTATCAGAGATTTAAATACATTACTACAGCAGAAAATAATACAAAACACAATTAGAAGAGATATACGGATATAGAGCTTTCCGGATATCATTCCAGCTGTAAACCAGGTTCCTGTGTGTAACACCCCATATTTTCTGTGAGCATATAAGTAACAAATCAGAGAATAATTAATTTTTAAAATAAGAATCAAGGGAAACGGGTTGTGCCATTGCGTTCGTCTCGGAATTCTGCATGAAATCGAGTCCGAGTTTTCGAAAATCAGAGTTCATATGACCAAGTTATGACCCTCAGAAGTTTCAGGAATTTAAATAAAATAAAACAGCTCGAAAATAAAGCCAGAAATTCGAAATTCAAACCAAGAGAAGGCTGACGGGAAAATTCCCGCCTATATACCCAGGTCGACTAGGGAGTCGACCCCCCCAACCAGGTCGTCTGGGGAGTCAACTGGGGTGTCGACCTCCCCATGACCAGGTCGACTGGGGAGTCGACCTGCTCCCGAAACCCAGTTTTTGAACCTGGTTCATTCTGATGTATCCGGTCTCGTTTTCTGTCTAGATTCGTCCGCCTAATCCTATATAAACAGCCCCCTAGCCTCATTTTCTCTACACAATTTCATTCTGTCTATATTCCGTCTCTGTTCTAATTAAAAACAAAAATGGTGTCGCTACTCTGCTGGAATCAAAACTTGGACTGATGCATCTTCTTCCAACCTAAATAGAATTAAAAGCTAAATCTAATCTAAAATCAAAGTTTAGAGCTACAACAACAATTAAAGAGGAGTAATTCAGCATTTCTGCATCAATAACAGTTTATTACCCTTTCTTAAAACCACGAAAGGCAAGTACAGTTATTTTCCGATATAAACTTTAATTATGGTTGTGGCATGATTATAAATCTGAATCTGAGGTTATGTATATTCTTATATGTCATATCTGTTTTTCTGTGACTGTTCTGTACCTCTTTCTTCTTTTTGTTCTATAGCCAGGCTACTACGAGCCTGCGCCGAATCTCATAAGAGATTAACACACGAACGCTAAATTTTGGGACAATTAATGAATAATGCATAATTGGACATGAAACTGTTGCCTATGAGACTATTGCCTATGACTATGATTCATGCCTATGAGACTATTGCCTTCGACTATAATTCATGCCTATGACCATGATTCATGACTATGAGACTATTGCCTATGACATTGAATAAGAAACTATTGTAATTAGTCGCCCATGACTATTGTGGTTAGTTGCCTATAACTATTGTAGTTAGTTTCTTATGCCTATTCCCTTAACGATGTTAGATCTCATATTTAGTATGTAACTTTGCTAGTTTATTCCCATTCACTGTTATGTACATCGAGCCTAGAGGGGCCATTATCATTGTATTTGGTTCATTATTGCATGCCTATTCTTTCTTGTGCTTATCCCCTATTCCTTTTGCTAGAGCCATTTCATGAGTATTTAGAGAACTTGTGGAAACATGTTATATGGGGATTAGGCGTTGCTTAATTAAGTTAATTCGGCATAGCAAATATGTTGGCATAATCTGAATTGGCTATAATAGAGAATGATTTACATGTGTATTAGTCCTGGACATAAATGGTAAACTAGAATATTAAATCTAGTTTTGACATGAAATGTAAATGGGAATATTAAGGCTAAAATTTGGGGCATATATTGTATTATGAATTATGACCTTGATTTGGGCATGTAAGTTTAGGCTAAATTTATAGTTAGACAAGATATGTCAATGAAACTTTAAGGAATGATTAAATCTGTTATATTGCATAGTCTGCTAGTTCTGTTATATTTCCTAAACTGCTAATTAGATTGAATTGCCTAATCTGCTAATTATGTTAAATTGCCTTATCTGCTAGATCTGCTAAATCGCCTAATCTGCAAGATCTGTTATTTGTTTAATCTGTTGAATGGCGTAATATGTGGAACTGAAATGCTAAAATATGAAGTATGTAAATCTGTAGGCTTGATTTAAAATTGAGAAATACTTGTTAATAGAACCACGAATAATCTGCTGTAACTTGTACAGAAGTTAATTTGTTAAATTAGCATGATTAGTCTAATATTAGCATAATCTATGAATGAATGCATTGGCTAAACATGAAACATGGCTAACTCGAGGTTAGAATGATTTTGTGGCGTAATCCTGCCCGGAACCGCCCGACACATCCAGTGGCCGCAAACAATAGGTTCTAATGTGAGAAGTTAGTCATAATGTGCTTGAAACCCGAGGTTTGACTCAGTTTGCGGCAAAAACCTGCCCGGAACCAACCGGCCTAACCAGTGGCCGCAAACTGTCAGTCTAATGTGAGAGGTCTGCACGTTAATTTTTAATTGATACAAATCTGAGATAAATATGATGTCTAAAACGTGTTGGGTGGGTAGGGTTAAACCAATTTGACTAATGAATTTAACAAACCCGTTTCGTGAATCTGTAGGCCTAATTACAAAATTAGACAAATCTGTAAATTTGTTAAATCCGTATATCTGATCCATTAGTCTGAAACTTGTCTGATCTGCGAACTAGTTGATTTGAACTCTATATGTCTAAACTTGTAAACAAGTTAATCTTAAATCTGTTAGTCTGGGGACACAAGGTTAGGAGGGAAATTACTTGTGTCATCTGTTGTTTGGGACCCATATTAGTTAGTAACCCTTTCTGCTATCAAATTGACCTAACAGTAGGTAGGGTCCGGGCACGCTTACTGAACTAATTATAAGTAGTTCATTCTGATAATGGCAAGGGGTGTTGATGGTGTGTTCCAACCGGGTCATGTGCGTGCATTGATCCCGCTCTACCTCTGAGGATGTAAGACGCCGTGTGTAACAACCCGTAAAATGCGAGCCAGTTAGAAATTTTTATTTTGGCAATTTTAATGAATTTTGAATATTTAAAATAGATTATTTTAAATAATATCGACGAGAAATTTATTCGAATATAATTAGAACGTATATATTATATACGTCGTCGTTAGAATATAAATATTTATATATAATTATAAATAGAATTGAAAAGGTCGCGGTAGTTCGATAATTCGATTTCAAACTTCAATTGAATGTACCGAGGGCAAAACAATCCGGATTTTAGTGAAACCAATAATAATGGGATCTAATTGATAATATCTTTCCAGCAAATCCGAAAGATCAAATTTTCATAGCGGGAATCAAAAGATATGTCTAGTTGAAAATTCTGAATAGTCGCTATGGAATTCAGGCCCTTAAAAATGGACATTTTGCAAATGACCTCGGATTTCGACGAAACCAGTTTTGTTGGGTCCGTGATGTCAAATTATTGCTACGTTTCAAATTTCATAATTTTTCGAATCAATATGTGAGCGTGGCAAAGGAAAATGCGTTTGACCAGTTTCAGTTGATTTTAATCGACTGGAAATTGGTCATTTTTCTAACGGTCTCAGAATTCGACGAAACTAGTTTTGTTAGGACCGTATCGTCAATACGAAGCTAGATAATATTTTTCGAGAATTTTTAGAGTTAGTATGCGACCCCAGTAATTTGAAATGTACGTTTAAAATTCAATATAGTGATTTAAATGTAAATTCAACGGAAACTGATCGAAACGATCAAATCAGCTTGCGATACATATCCCATTGTGTTCGGAATGGGGGTAGTTAGCTATGGACAACAGGCGGTGGGTTCGATTTCGAGTTCGAAATAAAAAGTAACTTTTGAAATAAAAATAAATAAAATAATATTATAAAATATTATATAAACCTTTTCTACTTAGCACCCCGTCCACCAATTCATTTCCTCAATGAAATCACTTTCCCCCTTTTCAGAAAAATCTCGATGCCTCCCTCGTCTCGACCGACGCGCCGCTCCTCCTCACCACCGATCGCCATCACCCCTCTCGCCCGACGGCCCCTCCCCGCATCGTTCCCCCTTCCTTCCCCGCACTCCATCGAGGAACCGGCAGCCCCCCCCAAATCCGAATGAGAATCGCCACCACCACCAGTCGCCCTACCTCCGCCTGACATTACCCCGCCTCCCCCCCTTGGCCTGCGAACGCCAGCGCCTCCCCATTACTCCGGTCAGAAAATGGTACAGCGGCGGACAAGCTTTGGCAACGCCGATTTCTGAGGTGTCGAGCTTCAGTTCGACTTCGATCTAAAGCTTTGGTGGTGAAGGTGATTAAGTTAGCTCCTTTTTATTTTATTTTTAGTTTATTGATTACCGTAAATAAAATCAGTTTTTGTAAGAAATAGTGATTTGTATATAGGAACTAGCGAAATAAAAATTTCATTTTTATATGAAAGAAATTGTTTTGAAGATACGATTTTTATAGAAATGAAATTAGATTATAAAAGATTGGATTTTTAAACATTAAGAGATAATAAAAAAATATAATTTTTATGGGATGTAGAGAATAAAAATATGATTTTTATATTTTTAAAGTATTAAAAATATAGTCTTTACTATATAGCGACTATAAAAATATGATTTTTGTTTAAGTAGAAAATTAAAAATATAATTTTTACATAAAAGGAATATTAAAAATATCATCTTTAGATGTGTAGAAAAATAAAAATGAGATTTTTATAAAGATGAAATCTTTAAATTTGAAAAGGCGAAATCTTTATATGGAAAATAGCGTGATAAAAATATAATTTTTATCTATATAACATAGTAATAAAAATTCGATTTTTATATATTGAATAACGGAATAAAAATTCGATTTTTAAAAGTATGAAGCAATTATAAAAATATGATTTTTAAATTGAAGGTGAGAAAATAAAAATGTGATTTTTATTTTAAAGACATCGCAATAAAAATTCGATTTTTATATATGTAGAGAATGCGGGCAACGAAGGTGACGAAGATGCGATAGCGATGAAGATTTCTATCAATGAAGTGCCGTGGAGCTAGGATAGCTATATGTGAGAATTTCTCACCTTTCAATTTATTTTTCTAGTTATATATATATATACTAGGATGCAGACGGTGCTTAGTAGCACCCGACACAATCGTCCACAGACCATGGACTTGTTTGTTTGGTTGCATAAATTAGTTTGATGATTTGATTTGAATTTGATTGATATGTGAATGGCGTGGGCCTTCACTAGACCGGGGATAAGGCGAGGCCTCGTCCCGTTTCTAGTATCGTGCCGTTATGCCGCCGAAATTTTCTAAAATATGTTAGAAAAATAAAAATATCATTTTATTTAAAGAATGAACTGAATAGAAATTCATATGTTGGAATAAAATGTTTTGTCGTTAAAAACATAATTTTTAACGTGAAAGTGAGTAAATAGATATTTATAGACAAATCGGCCGATTTGTTTATATGCACTGATTTGACTGATATTGATTGGGTCGATAAATTTTACACATCGCCCAACTGCACGAATAAAAATCTGTGTTTGATTGTTTGAAACCCCACACGGGTGTTGGGATGAAATTTGAAGTTCACTCATCCTGATTGATTAAATATGTCAATCGATTGATTGACAGCCTGTTATAAGCATTAGATATCTATATTTGATGCTTATACGGTGTAGTGCACTTTGGTTGATGGTTGATTATTTATCGTTGCTATTATATACATGTGTTGTATGAAAATCCATATAATTAACTTTATATGGTAATTGATTGGGCCTCATTCCAATCGTGAAAATAAAGAATATTTTGATAATAACAAATGTTTTGATAATAGGAAATATTTGAAATAGAATATTTGAAAATAGAAATATGTGAAGCCGTGATGATTAGATTGACGCCATTTTGACGTGAACGATATTTATATCGATTTTAAACGATTTCGAAATGAATTGAATTGAAAACGATTTCGAAATGAATTAAATTGAAAACGATTTCGAAATGAATTGAATTGAAAACGATTTCGAAATGAATTAAATTGAAAACGATTTCGAAATGAATTGAATTGAAAACGATTTCGAAATGAATTGAATTGAAAACGATTTCGAAATGAATTGAATTGAAAACGATTTCGAAATGAATTGAATTGAAAACGAATCCAAATTGAATTGAAAGCGAATTGAAATGAATTCAAATTGAATTGAAATTTGAATTGAATAGAAATGAATTTTGAAACGAATTTATAAAGAAGAATTCAATTTTGCTTTGAATTGAAATGGAAGTTGAAATAGATTTTGAAACGAATTTTAAAACTATTTATATAATTCGTTTTAAATAGAAATCGACGAAGTATATATTATATATATTATATATATAATATAATGGCCTGAATAGAACGCGCCGCGCCGCGGCAGTTCGTGAATTTCGACCATTTATTTCAAATGGACATTGCGGGAGATCCGACCGTCGGATTCTCCTAAAACCGGAACCGTTGGGTTCGTATCGTAAAGAGCTTTCTAACGAATGTTAGGAATTTGAAATCTAACGGTTGGATTTGGAATTATGTCCAAATCAAATTTGAAAAAGGTCGCTGTAAGTGCAGTTCGATGGCCATTGATGGAAATCGACTGTACAGGCCTTGATAAAATTATTAAAAATAGTAATAATTTGTGTAAAATCATAAGAAATGATTTGTGAAGGATTGGGATGAAAAACTCCATATTTGAAAAGATAAAAATAGATTTTTATCGAAATGGACTAGTTTTGAACTAGAATTATAATTCTATTTATTTTTAAATAAATAAATTGAATTTGAAAAGGGTTTTGAAAATAACCAAAATTTCCAATGATTGCATTGGAGTGGATTTGAATTGAAATTGTCTTCGGAATATTTCGATGTTGGAATTCGTGACTATACAGATGTTGTTATGGAAATTTGAAAGATATATATATTTATATCGTTATTTCCAATACGACATTTGTTAGTCGTAGAATTCGATATTGAATATAAGCCGATATATTTTCTATTCAGAGCCTTGTATTGAATATCGAATGTGATTTGGGTTTGTCGTGAGTGGTGTCTTCACTGTTCTTGAACCCAGTTGAGAAAAGGTTAAATCTTTTTATTTAGATTTAATGAAGTGTACCAATTAAAGAATATTTAATTGGAATTGAATTGATATTGATTTTTGGGTTTATCGTGAACAGTGTTTTAAATAACACTCGTTCTTTAACCCGATAATTAATGGAATGTGATTTTGGGTTTATTGTGAACCGTGTTTTAAACGACACTGATTCTTTAACCCAGTTAACGATTAAAACTAAGTGGAGTTTTAATGAATCTTTAATTAGATTGAAATGATCGAGAATGGAGTATCACCAGTTTTGCTCCAGGCGATAGTTAAATCTTTAATTAGATTTGAACGTGAAATGGTAATTGAATTTACCGATAACACCGTGGTGTTAGATATGAAGTATAACTAGTTTTACTTCATGGGATGAATAGGTTGGGATTGGGAAATAAAATAAATGATTTCTTCGGTGTGGTTCGCTAATCCCGACTAGTTTGAATTGATATTCAAAGGAGATTAAAGAATAAATTTAAGGAATTTATCTTGGATAAAATTAATGGGAACTTTTCCCAAAGTATAGGAATATTTGAATAAAAGAATATTCTGAATTGGAATGAGGCGTATGTTGTGTTTGTGTAACACTTATTTAAAATATACGCGAGTTATTCGGAAAGACCGGGTTTATCCCATTCTGAATAACTGATACGACGATAAGTCGAAGATGAAGACGATGGTCGAAGACCGGAAGTCTTCATGTCGTTTGGGTGATTACTGATGATCTTGATTGGGCTGTACACCCAAGAAGATGGAAACAGTTAGTGATCGTCCAGACGTACTTGGAGATCGATGGATATGCGGGGTACTAGGTGCCTCCGGTTTCGTTCAGACCCAGAACAGACTTGTAAATGGACTGTGTGTCTAACATTGGATTTTAGTCTGTGTGTTTGATTTCTATTAAATATATATCTGCTTGGCGGCGGAGAATTTATTCTCTTGCTTAACGCCCTTCTCTGAGACGTACGAGCTCAGGGGTTATATGTAACACCCCGAGAATTCTATAACTGTGAAATTAACAAATTAAAGTATAATTAATTTGAAATCAAAGAACTAAGGGAAACGGGATACGCCATTGCGTTCGTCTCGGAAAAATACGCGAAATAGAATCCGAGTTTTCGAAAAACGGAGTCCGTATGAAGAAGATATGGCCTTCGGAAGTTTTGAATTAAATTTAAAATTCAAACAGAATAAAATAATTAAAAATCGGGCCCAATGGGCCAGGGCGGATAAACACCCGCCTAGGCCACCCAGGTCGACTGGGCTGTCGACCTGGGCTACCCATGTCGACAGACCTGTCGACAGCCCTGTCGACAGGGGTGTCGACCTGGTCGAGCCCAGTCAACCTGGCTGGCCAGGTCTGTGTTTGGCCGATTCTCTGTGGTCTGCTTTGTCATTAGGGCTAGGTGGCGGGTTCTAATTGGTCTCTCTATCTAATGAATGGCTATGATCAATCCAAGCAACATCAAGGGTCCTAATCAGTTCCTAACCTCTATATAAACAACCCTAGACTAAACCCTAATCTATTCATTCAAAATTAAGAACATAGCCGCCATGTTGCTGAGGAACGACTAAGAATACCCGCCAACTAGAGAGAGGATTAGGAAGAGAATTCTAAAGCCTAAAGCAATTCAAGCAACCTAAAGCCAATCAATTTAACAAAGGAATCATATCTCTTAATTAGAGAATTCGCCGCAACCATTGTAAGTAGAGTATTACTTTGGTATGAATAAACAATTGTGTTGGTTTGTATGCGTGAATTGGGGCAATAAAGTTATTCATATTTGTGCGTTCTTATCAATTTGAGATATTATATACGAATTATGTTATTCATGTTATAAAGAACTACATGCGGTAGTTCTATGCAAGTATACGTTTGGAATATTCGCTAATTGTGTAATCTATGTTGAAGCTAGATGTATGTAGTTGGTTGAAATTTATGCAAGTTTAGGCTTTTGCTACTATGCCATCATGATGTATATTTTTGTGCATAAATCATTTTGCAAGTAATTAGTTTGGTTGTTATAGTTCATATGAAACTATGTTGAAATATTAAGTCATGATTTTGTACTAGAAAACCTATTTGCAAACTTTTGAATATGGCTAGGCTATGAATGATATTTGGCATAATTGAAATCCATGGTTAAGTCTATCTTGTTTACAAGAATTATATGATGACATATGTGGTACATAATTAGGATTAGATTCAAAATCCCTCTTTGCAAGTTTACATGACTAAAGTAAGAATCATGATTTCATGTTAGAAATATTTATGCCATGCTTATGTTTGACATTATGCCATGCTTATGTTAGAAATATTTATGCCATGCTTATGTTTGACATTATGCATAAATAAAAGTATAGGTTCATGTTATAGTTCTGACCATGTGTCAATAATGATACCCAATTTAGACTCTTATCTCAACTGCAAGTTTACATGGTTTGATTCATGTCACCTATGCTTTATGACCAAAGTATATATGCAAGTACACCAGTTTCTATTTTGTATTTCCAACGACATATTGCAAGTTCATGCGCTCACATTCCCCTCTTTGTGTATCACGCTTTAAGCCTCCCCTTTTCGCATGGCTAAATTGGGCTTTAAAAGGCTAAGCCCAATATATATAAACGGACGTGTAAAACGGGGGAAAATAACGTTGGGTTAAAATTACTAATGAATGAAAATATAAAATAGAAGGGCCCAAGTTCAAGTATGGGTTGGGCCCATGATTGGTGTAACCTTTACACCATTAACTTAATAATGGGCCGCAAATATTTACATATAAGAAATAAAGAAGAATGACAAGATATGTAAATGTAGAAAATACGAGGTGTTTAACCCGAGGTTGGATTGAGTTGTGATGTAAACCTGCCCGGAACCGCCCGGCTGTCCAGTAGTCACAACAATACCTATCCAATGTGGGAGGTTAAACATGGAGCCCAATAAGGACCCGAGGTTAGACTGAGTTGTGGCGTAAGACTGCCCGGAACCAACCGGCAACAGGCAGCCACAACAATACCTGTCTAATGTAAGAGGTCAGGGCCTTAATAAGACAATTAAGGCTGAGTCAGGATTGTTAGGATTAAGTGAACTAAAGACTTAATCAAAATGGAACATGCTAAACTAAACGGACTGGTGGGGTTAGGTTAGGGAAACACTTAACCAACTTAGCATGTTGGCTAGAGATAGAAAACCTAGTAACGGGGGACCCTTTTCAGCAGTAACCCTAAAAGGTGTATCAGGATACCCTGAAACTAGGCAGGGTGGGGCACGATTACTGGGCTGATTGTAAGAGGTCAAATCGACGGCGGTGGTGTAGCAGTGTAGGTTCTAACGGAGTGCGGGCGTGCACACACTCCGGTGCAAAAAAATAAGGCACTGGACACCAGTAGCATACCTGTGCACTCTAAGGTTGTGTCGGGTTGCCACTATGGGACTTGATACACCCCATGGTGGGACCAGCATAGGTAACTACAACATCGGGGGCCGTAAGACACATGTAACTATGCGAGTAGGAGCCGATCATCATAGAATGGACCACATCACCCTGATTATGGGGTGCCAGTTGGGAACTAGTTAAATGGGTTCAGAGATTAACATGGGGTACGATAGTATATTCGACCCTAGACAACTTAACCAAGTTTATAGCGCTTGCCCACTTCCTGTTTATACTTATCATACCCAGTTCTTTATTCATAGACAAAATAGTACTAGACTTACTCAGGCTTTATGTCTGACTCTACTTTTCTTTCGTCTTCTTTCTTCCATTCCCCCCCCCCCCAGGTCCACAGGGAGGGAACACAGCAGCTTGACCAACCTTAGCATCCAGCTTGAAGAAGAGAAATGTATTGCTTGGACTTTCCTGTTTTGAACTATGGCTTTGGACAATCACTATGGGGGCTTTGCAGTTTATCTATGTTTTATTTATGCTTCTTTAAATAATGTACTCAAGACAGATTATGAAAGTGTTATGTTATGTTTTTGGAAAGGATGTTGTTGTAACATGTATTTGACTTTATGAAATAAAAGTTTGTTGTTCTTCCGCTGTTTACAAATATGTGTTCTTATATCTGTCTTGTATATCTGTGACTTGTACTTATTAACCTCCACCAAAATTAGGGCATTCCCTTTGAGAGTGACCCTAACGGAGGTGGGGTGTTTCATTATATATTGATGGATATCAAACGCATGGAGTGAATTGCCTGTGTGGCATGCCTAAGTGGTAATTGATCGAGGCTTCTGTGGAAAAGCAAAGTCTTGTGGTGATGATCAAAGCAAGGCCTGTGTGGCGTAGCTTTGTATAACGTTGATTCGCGAGTATCACACCCGGTATGAACCAAAAACGGGAGACGGACCTCAGGGAGGACTTGCGTTTCTTTCTAGTTAGAAGTGGCGTCAGTGGTTTTACACGCCCTGACGAGTTTGACTTATGTGGTTGTTGCTGTTGCGAGGCGCCTCGGTTTGATCGGACGATCCGGGTCCGATGGAGTCATTCGTTGGCTCATTTACGCCCCATAGGGCGGGGGAACGCATGTTCATGGTTTAAGTTTAATCCACATCGGTGGACCGGCCCTGTCGCTCCAAGGCTTGACTGAGTACTTGCCTGAGACATGGGCTAGATTGTCTCGAATCGGTTGAGGACTATCTTTTGCACGGTTCATAGATGGAAATCCAATTTCCAAATATGTAACATTTGCGGTTTTATGTGTAAACCTATATATGGCGACATAGTGGCATGGGACGTTCATGTCGCCTATGATTGATACTTATGATTTGAAGTTGTTTTATACACTATGCACCTATAATAGTATCAAATGATTTGTTTTAAACGTATCAAGCATGCTTTGGCTGTTATAAGGTAAAAACCCTATCCTCCGGCTTGCGTTGCGTTGTGTGATGGGACCTGGGTCTTATAACAGCTTCATTTTTCTTTATTTTGCATTGCGCTGTTTGTTTTATGCACTGGTATTCTTGGGAGGAAATCCGTTCCGTGTTATACGGCGTGGTCCCTTGATTTACCCAACTTTAAAATAAAGATTAATAACTGTTTTAGTTCTCACACCAGTCCCATGACTGACTTGGAGTTTATTGTTTTAACCTAAACTCTGGGTGCCCTTATTTCGACACGGGCAGCTAGTAGTTTTGGTTTTGCAGATTTATATTCACAGGATCCTGGTTTACAGCTGGAACGATATCCGGAAAGCTTGGTATCCGTATATCTACTTCTAGTTGTGTATTGTATTATTTTCCGCCGCGTTGTATTTAAATGTAATTTAAATCTCTGATATTTCTGTGTAATATTTATTCATACTCTGTATATTCTTGTAATCTGATGCATTGTTGTAACATGCAATGAAATGTTCTTCTGTATGCGTTATGTTTTGTCGTGTTCTCAAAAAAATTCGTTCTTTCTCTTATCTTCGGAGGCCGGGGAAGTTCGGGTCGTTTCATTTGGTATCAGAGGTTTGGTTTACAAAGCAGAGAACAAGGCACATTAGAACCGTACGAAAGAATTCATCAGATATTGGATTAGCAATATCCAATGAGAGTGACTCGTTAGAGATGGGATCAGTAGTATCCTAGAACGAGTGTGAAGAGTATATTTTTCAAATGAAAACAAATTTCGTTTTGAAAATCTTAATCAACTATTCGTATTTGGTTATTTATTTATATTGATGTGGACAATCCAGTATATATAGATTTTGCGTATACGTCTGATCCGCGTGTATTCGAAATTTTAATATACTGGATAGATATAGAATTACGCTCTAGTCGCCCGGGAGTGATTCTGATGATTGATATATCATCATCAGAATTTATATTCGAGTGACGAACGTGTAATATCTATATATTTCCATTAGACTGGTGTGAGAACCAAAATTAGATAAGGCTAATTGTTGTGATTTGGCATCAAAAACATGATTTTTGACTATGTATCGAAATTATGAATTTGAAACTCTAATTCACTAATTGATTGATGTTTGTGTTGTTTGTTTAATTGTTTGATAATTTTGAACCACTACGCCTAATTGTATCAAATATTGAATTGTATTGAAAATTGGCCGCATTTGCTTGCATATACATATACTTATATTGAACAGGTCATAGCAAGGAGGCTAGAACAGAGAATAAAATTGTTTGCCCGACAAATAGGTACATGTTTACCATAATTTCCTGTTTTGTTTGGGTGATGATGATTTTATGAGCCTATTGGCTAGCCGCTTGGCTTTTTCTTTTTCTTTTTGAGATTAGAAGGACCGGGGAGGCTATTTGAAATTCCCCGATGCTCCCGGTGCAGGGGAGGTTATGGCGAAATTTTTCGAAAATTTAGGGTGTTAGACAAATTTTTGAAATGTTGAAAATTCTCAGAAACTGAAAAGTTGGAGAATGAAAGCCAGATCGAACGTAGAGTTGATTAATCAAACCACTTTCGACTTTGTTCCTTTTGGGGGACGAAAAGTTTTAAGTGGGGGAGATTGTAACAACCCGTAAAATGCGAGCCAGTTTGAAATTTTTATTTTGGCAATTTTAATGAATTTTGAATATTTAAAATAGATTATTTTAAATAATATCGACGAGAAATTTATTCGAATATAATTAGAACGTATATATTATATACATCGTCGTTAGAATATAAATACTTATATATAATTATAAATAGAATTGAAAAGGGCGCGATAGTTCGATAATTCGATTTCAAACTTCAATTGAATGTACCGAGGGCAAAACAATCCGGATTTTAGTGAAACCAAAAATAATGGAATCTAATTGATAATATCTTTCCAGCAAATCCGAAAGATCAAATTTTCATAGCGGGAATCAAAAGATATGTCCAGTTGAAAATTCTGAATAGTCGCTATGGAATTCAGGCCCTTAAAAATGGACATTTTGCAAATGACCTCGGATTTCGACGAAACCAGTTTTGTTGGGTCCGTGATGTCAAATTATTGCTAGGTTTCAAATTTCATAATTTTTCGAATCAATATGTGAGCGTGGCAAAGGAAAATGCGTTTGACCAGTTTCAGTTGATTTTAATCGACTGGAAATTGGCCATTTTTCTAACGGTCTCAGAATTCGACGAAACTAGTTTTGTTAGGACCGTATCGTCAATACGAAGCTAAAAAATATTTTTCGAGAATTTTTAGAGTTAGTATGCGACCCCGGTAATTTGAAATGTACGTTTAAAATTCAATATAGTGATTTAAATGTAAATTCAACGGAAACTGATCGAAACGATCAAATCAGCTTGCGATACATATCCCATTGTGTTCGGAATGAGGGTAGTTAGCTATGGACGACAGGCGGTGGGTTCGATTTCGAGTTCGAAATAAAAAGTAACTTTTGAAATAAAAATAAATAAAATAATATTATAAAATATTATATAAACCTTTTCAACTTAGCACCCCGTCCACCAATTCATTTCCTCAATGAAATCACTTTCCCCCTTTTCAGAAAATTCTCGATGCCTCCCTCGTCTCGACCGACGCGCCACTCCTCCTCACCACCGATCGCCATCACCCCTCTCGCCCGACGGCTCCTCCCCGCATCGTTCCCCCTTCCTTCCCCGCACTCCATCGAGGAACCGGCAGCCCCCCCCCCCCCAAATCCGAATGAGAATCGCCACCACCACCAGTCACCCTACCTCCGCCTGACATTACCCCGCCTCCCCCCCTTGGCCTGCGAACGCCAGCGCCTCCCCATTACTCCGGTCAGAAAATGGTACAGCGGCGGACAAGCTTTGGCAACGCCGATTTCTGAGGTGTCGAGCTTCAGTTCGACTTCGATCTAAAGCTTTGGTGGCGAAGGTGATTAAGTTAGCTCCTTTTTATTTTATTTTTAGTTTATTGATTACCGTAAATAAAATCAGTTTTTGTAAGAAATAGTGATTTGTATATAGGAACTAGCGAAATAAAAATTTCATTTTTATATGAAAGAAATTGTTTTGAAGATACGATTTTTATAGAAATGAAATTAGATTATAAAAGATTGGATTTTTAAACATTAAGAGATAATAAAAAAATATAATTTTTATGGGATGTAGAGAATAAAAATATGATTTTTATATTTTTAAAGTATTAAAAATATAGTCTTTACTATATAGCGACTATAAAAATATGATTTTTGTTTAAGTAGAAAATTAAAAATATAATTTTTACATAAAAGGAATATTAAAAATATCATCTTTAGATATGTAGAAAAATAAAAATGAGATTTTTATAAAGATGAAATCTTTAAATTTGAAAAGGCGAAATCTTTAAATGGAAAATAGCGTGATAAAAATATAATTTTTATCTATATAACATAGTAATAAAAATTCGATTTTTATATATTGAATAACGGAATAAAAATACGATTTTTAAAAGTATGAAGCAATTATAAAAATATGATTTTTAAATTGAAGGTGAGAAAATAAAAATGTGATTTTTATTTTAAAGACATCGCAATAAAAATTCGATTTTTATATATGTAGAGAATGCGGGCAACGAAGGTGACGAAGATGCGATAGCGATGAAGATTTTTATCAATGAAGTGCCGTGGAGCTAGGATAGCTATATGTGAGAATTTCTCACCTTTCAATTTATTTTTCTAGTTATATATATATACTAGGATGCAGACGGTGCTTAGTAGCACCCGACACAATCGTCCACAGACCATGGACTTGTTTGTTTGGTTGCATAAATTAGTTTGATGATTTGATTTGAATTTGATTGTTTGGTGAATTTGATTGATATGTGAATGGCGTGGGCCTTCACTAGACTGGGGATAAGGCGAGGCCTCGTCCCGTTTCTAGTATCGTGCCGTTATGCCGCCGAAATTTTCTAAAATATGTTAGAAAAATAAAAATATCATTTTATTTAAAGAATGAACTGAATAGAAATTCATATGTTGGAATAAAATGTTTTGTCGTTAAAAACATAATTTTTAACGTGAAAGTGAGTAAATAGATATTTATAGACAAATCAGCCGATTTGTTTATATGCACTGATTTGACTGATATTGATTGGGTCGATAAATTTTACACATCGCCCAACTGCACGAATAAAAATCTGTGTTTGATTGTTTGAAACCCCACACGGGTGTTGGGATAAAATTTGAAGTTCACTCATCCTGATTGATTAAATATGTCAATCGATTGATTGACAGGCTGTTATAAGCATTAGATATCTATATTTGATGCTTATACGGTGTAGTGCACTTTGGTTGATGGTTGATTATTTATCGTTGCTATTATATACATGTGTTGTATGAAAATCTATATAATTAACTTTATATGGTAATTGATTGGGCCTCATTCCAATCGTGAAAATAAAGAATATTTTGATAATAACAAATATTTTGATAATAGGAAATATTTGAAATAGAATATTTGAAAATAGAAATATGTGAAGCCGTGATGATTAGATTGACGCCATTTTGACGTGAACGATATTTATATCGATTTTAAACGATTTCGAAATGAATTGAATTGAAAACGATTTCGAAATGAATTAAATTGAAAACGATTTCGAAATGAATTGAATTGAAAACGATTTCGAAATGAATTAAATTGAAAACGATTTTGAAATTAATTGAATTGAAAACGATTTCGAAATGAATTGAATTGAAAACGATTTCGAAATGAATTGAATTGAAAACGATTTCGAAATGAATTGAATTGAAAACGAATCCAAATTGAATTGAAAGCGAATTGAAATGAATTCAAATTGAATTGAAATTTGAATTGAATAGAAATGAATTTTGAAACGAATTTATAAAGAAGAATTCAATTTTGCTTTGAATTGAAATGGAAGTTGAAATAGATTTTGAAACGAATTTTAAAACTATTTATATAATTCGTTTTAAATAGAAATCGACGAAGTATATATTATATATATTATATATATAATATAATGGCCTGAATAGAACGCGCCGCGCCGCGGCAGTTCGTGAATTTCGACCATTTATTTCAAATGGACATTACGGGAGATCCGACCGTCGGATTCTCCTAAAACCGGAACCGTTGGGTTCGTATCGTAAAGAGCTTTCTAACGAATGTTAGGAATTTGAAATCTAACGGTTGGATTTGGAATTATGTCCAAATCAAATTTGAAAAAGGTCGCTGTAAGTGCAGTTCGATGGCCATTGATGGAAATCGACTGTACAGGCCTTGATAAAATTATTAAAAATAGTAATAATTTGTGTAAAATCATAAGAAATGATTTGTGAAGGATTGGGATGAAAAACTCCATATTTGAAAAGATAAAAATAGATTTTTATCGAAATGGACTAGTTTTGAACTAGAATTATAATTCTATTTATTTTTAAATAAATAAATTGAATTTGAAAAGGGTTTTGAAAATAACCAAAATTTCCAATGATTGCATTGGAGTGGATTTGAATTGAAATTGTCTTCG